>QNGE01000131.1:183742-194776 GCA_008508345.1 Paragonimus westermani
AAAACCCTCCGATAGAAGGCACCGGTCACGCACGTAAACCGGTTAGAAGTGCACACGACGTGTGAACGGAAACCGGGGGGTGCTGCGGGTTGGAATTGCGACTTATAAACGAGAGAGCGCGCGTTGCATGTGACTAGCGGTTTGGACAATAAAGATTGTGCTTTATTGGACGCCTTCTCGCTACAAGTTTACCTGAATTCAAGAATCCCGGTTAAAGGTGTGATGATCAATCAGAATCTTCGATTATTCACAAGTAAACTGACGACAATTGCTGTGGATGCGCTGACACGTTGTTGGATATGCAGTCATTCATGAGAAAAAGACACAGACAGAACAACGCACTTATTTTCAGAGTTTCGTTCAATAAAAACGTACATGTACTTCGAATTTTATTCGGTTGATATAATAAAAAAGTATGTGGGCCAGACATTCAGCCGAACGAACCCTGACAACTTCTAGAAACCTCATACCGGAGTAAAGGTCTACAAAAACCTGAACGAAAACTGACTAAAAACAGTAGATTAACAGGGTCGATGGTCGAGAAAAACCTCGTTTCCATCAGACTAGCATGTGAGGGCAGCTCAACGAGTGAACCCGTCAGGTAAAAGTCAGGACAAACAACAACATAAAGGCGGTCGTTCCACGGGGGAGTTTTCCTGGATGACGAACAGATGTCGCTTATACGTGTCCACCGACTCTACTCAAAGACCGTTACCAGAGAAGAACAGGCATGTTTCCAGCCTGGTCGTGTGTTCGTTGCTCAAATCTGCACAGCACGACAGAAGCTGGGATACCAGCAATTTTCCTCTCAGGCAACAGTCGTGGTAATTCTGGATCTGAAGATCTCTGTTGATTCGGTTGACCTCATCGTAGAGAAGTTTCAGTGAATTACTTGAACTTGTTCAAGTCATTGTATGTCCACTCTGGATAAACGTTTACGGGCGGCTACTCAGAAAATTCCCCACCACAACTCCATTTTATCATGGGTGTCCGATCTCTCCTTTCCCGTCGGTTTTTCATTGTACATTTGCACTCATCTATTACTCTGCGATTTAGTGTATTACTATCAGGATGGACGACAGCCCGAGCCGCGGTACCCGAGAGTACGGCTCAAAGCTGAAAATGACAAACAGCTGGCATGAGCTATATACATATATACATCCTGGGGAAAAGCCGCGACGGCGTCTAAAATTGTACAAGCGATATTGACGTAATACACTGTGGGGAGTCCAGTTTTCTAGCCAAACTCATTAGAACCATCACGTCGTAAAAATAAACAGACTCCATACTGGTTCATTAACAGCCAAATAATAAGATCATAAAGTGACTGTATAGAAACCACAAAACTGGTTGGGCAGATTGTCAACCAAAGAAAGAAAGTCGGATGTGCTTCACCTGATCTACCTAGAGATACCAAGGGATCGATCCGACATTCCCATTACAAATGAACGAAAGCTGGTTGCACTATTCCGTTCTCATACTTCAGCATCTCCCAACCTCGCCATGAAAATGTATAATTCAGCACCAGTTTATACCAGCCGAGTTAGCAGGTTAGCGATTTTCGATTGGGTTTAAACTGGGAGTACAGCCTAGCCGATATGACGCAAGCAGTTCGTGCACAATAATGTGACATGGAACATGGATTTGAGCATCATCTTACGGGAAGATTACCGCCGCTTCCTAATGTCTATCAGAACCATCTAACACGTCCACATAAGAATGGATATTCTGTTCACAATTCAGAACAGCCCATACATCCAAACCCCAAAGGATCTCATGGCTTTGCACGCCTCGTCAGTTAGATCATACTTACATCTTCTCATCAGGATCACCACGAACGACACTGCTCTCATACCTGAAGTTGGCATATTCTCATCCAGATGTTTATGATAAGTGAGTCGCCACCCAATTTATACGACAATGAGCGTGTTCAAGATCAGTGGAAATTATCCTTGTAGGCTTTCAATAACTTAACCAAAGACAAACGCACAGTCTCGATTATGTGCTCCTTTCGAGGATGTTTAGGAACAGCGTCAACACTAACCTCAGACACACAAACCGAATGGCTATGTATAGAATAAACCAAGGCCGTCTACCTCTTTTACTGCTTACATTTCGTAACAGCTACCAACGCCTCTTGGACTGCGGAACTGTTTGGTGATCTCCCATATGCTAAAGCACATTTGTTCACTTGCCTAAATAATCTTTCTGAGTGCGCATCATAGAGGAGTAGGAGACGACTTATTTCACTGCATCCAACTAAACCAAGAATGCTGCCTACCCACCCTAAATTAAGAACTGATTCCCCCAGGTCTTTATGTGTTCACCCTTCCCGGTCGACATGCCCTAATTCCGAGTTGTTGTTCGAACAAAAAAAAGAACCTTTTTCCTACGAGTTCGCATGATTAAGAACTGTGCACCCATGGACTGATCCTACTGGTTACTTGGAGTCGACTTCTCAATTTCCTTCAGAATGTCTTTAACAACGGAGAAGTATCAAGTGATTTTTTTTTTACAAATACCACCAAACCAGATCTTAGTCCCGGTGACAAGAAAAACTGAGTCTGCAAAACTGACTGCAAACTACCACTACTACAACTAGGTGTCCTACGGTGGGGTACGTACAAAGTTGACAACCAAGCTTGTAAAAAAATGTACCGAATTGAATTTATTCCAAATTCCAACCAGGCTGACCCCAGCGAGCCCTGCAAACCGAAACTACACTCCTGTTGGGAAAGGAGAAATAGTAAAAGTGAGAAGAGCGTCCAAAATATCTTCGCCCACCTCAAGGTATCATAATGTGCAATAAAATACTGTTTCATGCGTGGGTTGTGTTATTCTCCTCAGATAAATTATCCTCTGAAAACCACTTTTACTGGGAAGATGAGTAAGAACAGTGGGCAACCTGTGAGATAACCGTTTCGATTACAAGATAATTGTTGACGAGTCTCGGGTTAGAGCCCGGTATAGGGAAGACCAGACTCTGTCAGATTGTGAGACAAGACGGACAGACTGAAAAACACCAGCAATTGAGGTACCGTACAACTGCACAGCAACACAGTAAAATTGGTCTTTAGACCGAAATAGGTATGAGAAGCGATATATCAATAGATATCTCAGAAAACCAATTGAAAAGAAACTAGGGTGTTGACCAAACAGTTGGTTTGTCGTGACACGTCCGACCGTTTGTTAAGTTAGGCACGTCGATCACTAATTTGGTCAACATCTTAACCCAACGATATCCTTTCTCTGCATAATTGTATTAGCTTGAAAGCGAGTTTTCGGAAACAAACGTTCGCTGATACGTGCGCATTCTCACTAGTGTAAAATGGACAACCGAAATGCTGGAAGTACTAAGAAATGTTGACCTCTTTTAAAACCTATCACACGAGTAACACATCGATGGTCCGGAGTATTACAAGAATGTTTAAGGCTTACGTTGAGTGAGTTGAGACATGTGATGAGGCAGCCATTTTCGCGCTGCCTCCGTACAAAATGGCGTTCCAGATCCCAGCGATTTTTGACGTTGAGGAAGAGGCTGACCGTGGTCTGGGACGTAGCAAACGAGACTGCTTCGCAGTCTCCCGCAAGCGACTTGAACTATGTGGTAACACACATCTACCCTCCATTGAAAGCCGATCAACACTATGAGCCAGGTTACGCGCCAAATCGGCCGGAATTGTTGGAACAAGATCGGCCAAAAGTTCGTCACCCTCAGGTTCGGATAACACAGCCATAGAAGGTGGTGTGTACGAAATATTTGATCGGCGATTTGAGAGGCGAAACCTCACAACTTCTTGAGGACCAGGTCCACCAGTGGACAGTCTTGGGGATGAGTGGTTTCGTACTCGCGACTCCAAACTACCGAGGCCAGTAACGTCAGCATTGGCGACTTCCGATGGCGTCCTTGTTGAAAGACATCCACCGGTTGCTGATGGAGCAAGCATGCTGCCCGTTGAATTATGCCAGCGAGCTCTAGCGATACGCCGACAGCTTGCAGACCGAGAAGCGGTGACTGATGAGCTTCCAGCTGCGGATCGTCCAAACAGTATATCTATAGAAAGAGCGAAATACTGAAAGAATAAAAATTTAGTAAAACGAGTAAAACATTTATTATCATAAGTTCGAGCACAAAAGGAACTCTGCTCGGTATAACAGGTAAAATGAAGTTAGTTCAGTAGACATATAACACCTAAGAGTGAATGTAAAAAGCTATTAAGCCCACGGCCAGTTCATGTAATACGCACCACTCGAACTTCACCGTGACACAAAGTTAAAAAAACTGGGTCATCGTTCGCACAAAACTGACGGAGTAGGAACTTTCGTGGCCAATTCACAACACACCACCAATGGTTGCCAATATATATCCGACTTTTCTTACAAACAACATAACGTACTATGTAAACCAACAAACAAAAATCAGTGTGCACATGTGCAACACTAATGGTGTGGCACCAGATCCATCAGAAGGTCGATGCACACATGGGGACGGATGACCGAGGAGAAATCGTCGTGAATTTCCCACAAGGCTACCACACCATCTGTTGGCCAACTGACACCAAGATTCCCTTCGCAAGACCGACTAGTGTGCGATGACAGTGGCCTACATGACAGTGTGTACACACAAAAGGAGAGAAGACGTAAACACTCCGTAACAGTATTAGTTTATCCGTGGCATCCTAAACTCACTTTGAAGCCTGCCAGGAAAGTCAAGACAGGCGTAATATAACTGCTAAGTCCCCTTGGACACGTAAAGTCGGTCTCAAAAAACCTCAGCAATTTCATCCGGTTGTACGGTGTGATCGAACGGTACGATAAAAATACAACAGCTGTTCTGAGCTAAATGCCTCCAGATCGATGGGGCCGAGATTCGGTTGACTGGCACACGAATATTGTCCGGTTGACTCAGTGATTGGCGTAACCATTTTGGCAGAGGTTTCTGGATCCGTAAATCCAGCGGTCTATTCGTCTCCCCGATGTATGCGTCACCGTAACTGCAGGTGGACGAATTAACAAAATGACCATCCGAAAGAACAGGATAGGGCCTGTCGACTGGTGATAAGGACAGATTTTTGGTGCGAGCATTAAGATGCAGACAGAGGGAGTTATAGGGCTGAGATAAACCTTATTTGGGAGTCGGCTTTAACCTTCTGTACTACGAGTTGAGCCCCGCAGTGGACGCTCAACTGGTCGCAATAATCTGTGAAAGAATTGAGGTAAGTACTCTGGCGCAACACATCTTTCAGTGGCCGTAGTTCGACTATATTGTTTCGGCCATACACATGTCCCTAGTTCTGAAGAACAGTGCTCGAACTAGAGAACGCTTGTGCTGCATCGGCGGAAAACCAAGTAAGTTAGGATACTATCCGGTCCACGAGGGTTTCCGGTATACTGCATGTCCCATCAGATTTTCTGACAACCAACATATCGAGAAAGGCCACTGAATTGTTGTTATCATATTCACCCGTGAAATGGATGCTGATATGGATTGTGGTGAACTGGGTCAGAATGTTTTCAACGTAATCCAGTATAACGGTTTAACGAATGGAAACGAACGAATAGTAGGACAAACATTAATGTAGTTGCATGGTTTTCATACCAAACAAATATGCTGTATACGCTTCGGCGAACTTGTTTACAGTCCGGCTTACAGATGTAGAGTGCTAAGCTGATAGGAAGTCAAAAGCAACCAGAAAACACGGTTCCATTATCCGCAAATAAATTATAATCGGACAGCCGGCAGACCGGGTTGTCCACTTCCACAGGTGATGGCGGTTAATGATAAGCCGGCGTCGTAACAAAGATGGGGAAAATTATTCGTTTGACACAAATTCCCATCTGTGGTCACCACACACTCGACGGTCATGTGCCGTGTACAGAGGAGTGTATACAAAAAATTGGGATGAATCAAGAACAGCGCTGTAAACCCGTTTGCTACCGGAAAGATTGCGAATGTAATGGACAGTGACTTGGTTGTATACTGTTTGATGACACCCAACCATAAGCTGGCGTTCGTCACCTGGATCCATTGCAGTAGAGAGAGCAGCCCTTGCATTACGAGCTTTATTTCTAATCGCAGACTAGCGTTGATGATAATTATTATAGGACTTTCATGTTCATTGTCATGCAATCAGCGGTATTCTGTGGGCTCACTGCACGAAGAACGTAGCTTTGAATCTGGCCCATACCATATGTTCACACTATGCATCCACACAGGAACAAAACCTATAATGACGTGTACTTTAGGAATTGATACCCATTACCATTGTGGCGAGAGACAGCTCGGGATGTTCCGTGCTAATCCATAGGAAAATGAGGCGCTGATACGACACTTCTTCACATCAACAACTTAGTGAGTCTACGAAAGCACGATGGGGGACAGGAATAAAACCCGTTATATGTGCGAAACGCATATAAAAAGGACTGTACATAAGCAAACAACCATTGCTTTCAGAAGTGACGTGAGTGGTTTGGAAATTCACAATAACACTTCGTGACTGGACGAATTCGTAGACTCCAAAAACTCGTTAGAAATTAAGCAGCTAACGAGGTGCACAATGAAAATTTTAAGTCAACAAAGAAGTGATGAATTCCCCTTTGTTTTGCTATTCTTTCTTATCACACTGCAAATTTACCAGTTGCCAACCCCGATGCTGCCGCGCACGTCGCACAACCACTGGCCACCAGTTTATTGCACACTCATCGAAATGGGGTGAATAAACAATTGCTCTACATGAGCAGAATTTTAGCCGCTCTTGCATCTGCGGACTGGCCGTATTATGCGTCACACAATTTGCTGACCCTTAACGCCTCCACCTGCACATGCGCTCAAGCGCAACCTTCTTCCACATTGAAACACGCCCCGCACATCCGTGGATTTAATCAACCGGAATGCTGCCCGCGGGTGAGCCTCGGTACGATCAAAGCAGAGCACGCATGACGCACTTAGATTTGGGTCAAAACCACGGGAAGGGGTACAACGAAAACACGGGGGCGCGGACGACAAACCACATGACAAGCGTCAGAATGAGGATCGAAACGCAATAATCAGTGGGTTTACAAGCTATCAGGTATAAGAGCTCCATCACCAGTACATATGGAATTGATCCAGGCAGTCCTCACTATTAACCGGGATCGAATGGGAAAATTTTCCTCAAAAAAGAATCTCTGTACTGTCAGAAAACAGTTAGCACCCTAATGATCGTCAGAGATATGGATGAAACAAAAAGCGCAACACCTCGTTGAATAATGTTAATATGACTGCTTAAATAGCAAACGCGTACAGACTACAAAAGATAAAGCAGGTGTCGCACAGCAGAAAACGCACGTGATTCCGGATTAAACAGAGGTGGGTCAGTAGACAACCAAAATACGATATTTTTACAGGTGATGTAATTTACTAACAGAAAATAGCACTCACCAACTCAGCGGACAATGCGAACAGTTCAGTAATCTCGACTCACTAGTGGTCACTCCATGTTTCAGGGACAAAGGTGCACCTGGTGCCAGCTTTGTGGGATTTCAATCATGCAACCAGTGTCTTTGGTGTTTAATGAGGCGGTGATCATTCACGATGTAATTAGCAAACGGCCTATACGTCAATTAGTTAAGTTAATGGAATTCGTGGAGAACGACGCACCTTTCAGCAATGGTGGAAATGTATACTGCATTTGAAACGGCAGTGTACTGGGTGTGCGCGACCACGAACTACGCGTCTAAACAGCAGTGCGCAATTTAGGTTCACTGTGTTTGACAGTGAAGCATCATCTACGGGTTGCCCATGAAGACGTGACGCCATGTCACTTTTGCCTTTAGGGTGGAACGAAAGCAAGATGAAAAGCACACGGCCACAGAACGCGGTGAACAGATAAGGATTGTTATGGAATGAACAGTTGTCCAGTGACTGTGAAACAATTGCCACGCAAACAGCCCGATCAATCGGCAACACAGCAGTTGTTCGAGCTGAACATTATCCGGTGAACACACGAAAATACAAAGCCACGATTTTCCGGGTGAAATTGGACAGAGCCGACCGGAGGTAAGTGATGTTATCTGCGTGTGTCAATACATGAGGGTAGAAAGCGGTTCACACATCAGCGTTATTGTGTGATTGACAGCAGTGATTTCCGTGACTGACATGTGAGGACGAAGGACGTAATGACCAATACAAAATAATTCCGAGGGAAGATGTCCGCCAAGTGATTTTCCGACCCACATTATTACTTCTAAGTAACGCAATGTAACATTCCTAAAACGAAATGATAAACGGTTCAAACCAAATCAACTTCATACTATTTTAGTCATCGAATTCGTAAGAGCGGCGTGTCAGATTACAGTGGAGTAAAAACGAGTGCAAGTATACGTTTCTTGAGTGCTTCAATAGATAAAAAGTAGTAATTAGCCGGCATCCCGATAGCCAAATTTGCGCTTGGCTTAAGTGCTGAACAACGAGCTAACCGCAAAGTAGCGACCTTTTAATCATAATCTTAACTGAAAGTTAGTATTTTGACATGAACGAATTGTCGAAATTGTAGACACACTGCGGGAACACTGTAACATTAGACGGATTTGGATGAGCCGCCTGATGCTCAGTGTGTTCAATTACAGATAGTTTGTTTAACGTGTTCCAGCAGAAAGTGTGAGGGAATCAACAGAACGCCTAACGGATTCCGGCGACCACTTAGAAGCGTAATTTCTGCCCAGCTCATTCGTTGACCAGAATATGTACAGGATAGCAGTGAAAAAGACAGGCTGGATATAGGGGAAAAGTTCGCCCAATTTCGCCGTGAATAATTGGTTCTGAGAGATTTACGCTTCTGTAACAAAATGTTGACGCGATACGGTATTTGGTCGGCGAAAATGTTCATCCTAGAGAAAATTAATCAGAAATGAAATTTTGTCCAAGGTAAGAGTTATCGTGAGATTTCCTCTATTAGTACCGCGTAGAGTGAATACTGATTCGAGATAAGCAGGCTGTTAATATTATCATTCTTGACAAGGATGAAGAACTGTTGCAACTGTGGAATTCGGCTTCGTGAGTTTAGCTAGGTTAAGAATAGCAGGACACAGGCAAGTTAAGTCCGAGTGCAAATCCGGGTTTGTGAAGCTTCGCAGGTCAACAATGCTGTTAAACTTGGTTCTATTTAACCATTATGTATGAGTCAACCCGGAGGGCGCTTCAAAGCATAAAATATGTCACCCTCGTTTTTCGACAAACAAACGCACGGGCATGTCGTTTCTAGAACAAACTGTAACCGGTACAAACAGATGACGAAAGTAATTCGATTACGCCGACCTGAACGGTTGGCAACTTGGCCGTAGCCCAACAAAAGGCGATGTGAGTATAATGTATCAACCGATAAGAGATGAATCCATTCTACAAATAAGTTTATTAATCACCCTTATAACAGTAGCCATTATGCTCGATCACTGTCAGTAAGTTTCGATCAGTGTCTAGGAGACTCCCCACAGTCTTCTCGTATGCGATAAGAACAAATTGTCAATGTGCAAACAACGTAATACCTCAGAAGTTCACGCAAGTATCTCAACGAGTTTACGTGAATCGAGTAAATCAAATTGCCCCTGTCAAGGTTGTCCTATCCGCCGACATAAGTGGCTGACGGAATTCGATCGCGAAGATTTTCCTGCCACTGAGGTGTCATTCTACGTATTTGCTATATCTTCCAACTCCTTTTCAAATACTTCCTGTTGTGTGGTGCGAATCGCGTCCAATTCTATTACGGTCAGTTCGGTTAATTTTTTTATATCCACTACTCACGCTACTGATTTCAATCGCCGCGACAATGAAGCAGTCACCTTCCTTTAGTATCGATGCCCTGTAACAACCGGCCACCTCTTGACATGCCATTGTAACTTACAGAGAAAAAGTGTGACACTGTTACATCGCCATCTGTCAAATGCATATGAACACAACCTATTATGTTCCCGAGTGTGGAGCAGATGGTCTGTTGAACGTCACGATACCCAGTGTAAAATAAATTGTTACTTTCCGAAATGAAAGTAAAAGGTAATATTTGAGGCATTAAGCAAACTCAGTTCAACCGAGTTTCTATGGCTCACTTTAAAGGCAACAGTCAGTAGCAAAATAAGTGAAAACCTTTAATACCGGAACTTCGGCTTTCCTGTCAGTTGGTTCGGGTCATTATCAGACATGTTTGTCTTAACGCAAGACATACGTTAAAAATTTGTATCACTCAAGTGCCCGTTATAAAAGTGGGTGCTATATTGTTATGGCGGTTTGCTCCAGCGGCTGACGTCAAGTAGTTGCAGCCTTCCGCAGATTATTGGTCGACCTCGTATAGATAAGTTGACCCAATCTAATCACCTTACACTTTGGGGTGTTAAAATGTTGGCGCAACAGCTGTTCGCCTACGCCTCCATCGAACCACTAGGGCCCACCAAGAGAAAAGTGAGGTCGCGCAGATAGATGCCATCTTCATAGAAGATTATCTTACATTGCAGTTCAGTACCGTCACCCGCTCTAATGGACAGGATACCGCTGTACAACACACGGCTATGCTTTATGTTGTTGCTGGAAATGTGGAAGCAGTTGGGCCGTCACGATGAGACTGGACTTTGACGTGGTGTGACGGCTTGCGTATCTCGATGACCTCTTGGGCTAAACTGGACAGAGTTACTCATACCAGGTAGGCCAACAGGTAGAGGTCTGACAAACCACAGTCTCCCCGTCCTCCAGGTTGGGGGGTTGGAAGATGGTTGGCATCTCTTCCAGAAAAACGTACCATTTCTGGTACACCGCCAACCACCCGCTGCCTTGCGGTATAGGCTTTTGAGTCAAAGGCTTTGGTTGAGAACCCTAATCGTTCTCCTGTCTAGGTCTGGGCGTCCTGGCAGTATCTCAGCCCACACACAACCATGAATACTCACAACACAAACAATTCCATACTGCATCGGCCGTCTCGCAGTATAAACCGGGTCGCCCTATCTGCTGCATACAGCAGGGTGGATAGGCGAAAACATGCTACTGCTGACCCCTCCCCCACTGTCCTATCA
>QNGE01000131.1:197911-210326 GCA_008508345.1 Paragonimus westermani
TTTCTTCATGGTTGTGTGGCAGTTAAGCATTAGTGTTAACCACTGATGTATTGCTGTCTATGATGATGATGATGATGATTATGGAAGCAGTTGGGAGAACAAACTGACCAACTTTGCGTAACAGAGATAACCGCTGACACGGCAAGGTTCTCATATTAACAAAACGACCCGGAAAGCTGCAGTGGCATACAACAACACGTGGAAGCAGTCGGTAGACAGACGCGTTAACGAACGAGATAATGGGAATAAACAATGGAACGAAAGTGAGTCCAAAAGAAACGAGACAACACCAATGAAGTCAGAGTCCGGCGCAAGCCTCGGTTGCAGCAGCGGCAGCGACTCCCCAGAGCTCAGATGCATAGTCACAGCTGTCAGATTATAACAGTTCGCTGTCTTGAAACAACTGAATAGGATCAAGTAGTGCCACAGAATAACATACTTGCCTTCAGGGGAACTAACCAACCAACCGTCACCAAGATCAAAACGAAGGTAAACCGAAAGTCTGAATGAACAGGAGAATGGGAATGTATTGAACACAATTTTGACGATGGATCTGCTCAGCGGACTGACAGGAGAGTATTGCGCGACTTCACGAAAATATCAGAGGAATATGTGTGATTCTGTTAAACAGACTGACGGATGACGGATTGCCGGCCGACATCACACATTACACCGAGAAAATGCGTCATTATTACCATTATTATTGTTGTTATTGTTTCGATTGCGTGCTAAATCCTCTAACGCAAGCAACTGAGCACTAATCACTCGTTTAGGGTGGCCGAGTGCATCCTAGCATTGATAAAACACAGCCGATTTGACCATCGCAGGCTCGTTTGTGAAGTATTGACAGCACATATCGCACGCGACTTGACCGAGCTGTGTGTAGATGTGTCGCTGTTTCTCATTCGACGTGCAAACATTGTCATGCGTATTCCAATCGAACTACGACGCCAAATGCCGCACCAACGAATCATCATTCAATCAACCGGATAGGTCAGAAAATGTCAGCCGAAACAAACAAATACATCGAAACGGTCGAAAGGGAGGGGAAACAGAGAAATTCCGAAGAGTATCTACTTGCCCACTTAAAGAGAAGTGGAGGAGAAAACCACCTCGCGGAAATAGGTAGTAATTATGAACAAATACGACAGTGTACAGCATGCGGATGATGATCAAACGGGCCAATAACGAAGACATTATCCTTGACCAACTGGACTGATTGTGAACTAAGGACAATTAGTGAGGCAGGGTAATTAATTCTCTAGTAAATGTTGCCTAACTCCTACATAAAATTCAACTGCTTGTTCGCAGTCTAGTCGCTACCTTGTGGTTAGTTGTTTGATTCAAACACCACAACTTTGAGGGTTAAACAATCTCTCTACCCTCTTTTTCATCTCTTAATTACAGCTTCCCCGATTGTGCAGCAAATAAACATTGGTGTCGATAACTGGTATACAGTAATCCCCAAAGGTGATAAAGTACTAGGTCTATGATATAAAAACCTGGCGAACAATAGTGTCAAATCAGTTACCTAATAGGCAAACAATTTTTGCAGTCAGGAGCTGTTCCTGAAAGGGGCAAAGAAGGGCAGAAACTGCCAAACTAACCTATACAGAAACGCACTACCCAGGCTGTAAAGTCAGAGAAGAATCGGTCAAGAGTCCCAAAACGTCGCTCGATTGAAACGTACGTAGGATACAAACATCAAAAGAGTTTCCCAGCCACTCTCTAACCCACTTCCACATGCTGTCATATGTGCACATCTGTCAGAGAGGTGCACTGTTGCACAATGCAAACAAGCGACCATGCCCAGCACTATCCCACCATGTCTGTTTTTTACACCGCTTACTGTCTCCAACTTAGATAAGCGACCCCACACCCATCATCCTCTGACCAAAACGTGAACCTACGATAGTTCGCTTATTGATGCTGCACGCCATCACGACGTTTGGAAAAAAAAAAGTAAATTACACACATACACTGTGCGAGAAATGGCCACAGTAAGTCTGCACACAGGGACCCTTGAGCCCACACGGGATAGAAACGTGAATGAGGACTCTCATCGCGAAGCATACGCTGTTCCTTGAACAAATGAACCATCGAACAAATTACAGTTGAAAGTAACAAACAACCATCATGTTAGATTTGGCAAAATACAAAAGAAGGTTACTGAAATTAACTTTTTAAGATTGGTGGGAACAGAAATGACAGTCCGGGTTTAGACAACTTCGGACAAGAATTACGTCACAGTTATGTGAAAAGTAACAAGGGCAAACAGTTCAGTTTGTTGAAGCGCATTTCGAATTTCGCCAGTCATTGGAGAAAACGACAATTTGGCAACCAAAGATTCACTTTTCTCCGTAAGGAAGATGTCCACAGTACAACTACTGAAAAACTTGCATACAAAAGACAACCTACCCAACTTTTTCCTTCAATTTTTTGTTAATCTCAGTCGTTTGACATTAGATGTCGTTTTTAACAGTACTACACGATTGATCACCGATCTGGTAGTTTCGGTCAAACCTACAGGTAAAACCCCTTCGTAGTTAAAGGGTGTCCGCACCGGAATACACTACCCAACAGTGTAGCCAAGGATAAAGCGATAGAAATTTCTGATGCTCTGTTAGTACCTAACCTCACAAGACATCAAATGTATATAGCTATCGGAAAGTGGTTGGAACTGACAAGTCTTCGGATGAACCACTCCCACTAAGTACTTTTTTCACGCTAGTTCATTTTGTTGCATTTGAAACTCACTGAAACAGGGACAAAAACACATAAACGAAGACCTGGCTACAATTCCTACGAACATGTGGGCTAAAAAACTCTATAAAAAAACGTTGGCGATAAACGCAGACCACTGCTAACTACTAACACAAAAAATAGCTAGAAAGCAAACGAATGATCAAAGTATGAGGTAAGTACACATCAACAAGACTGATCATTCCGTCACATACCGTTGTACCGTGAGTGCCGTTGGCCGTGTTGCAGAGTTTGCGCTCACTGAGGTCGCTGACTGGGTATGCTACCCAATATGCTGGAATGTAACCATCACCAGGGTGCCTACATTCAAGAAACTGACGGTAACTCTAGCAATCAGTCTCGTTCTTCATAGTACCCTCTCATGAACGTCATTTTTTAACACGGGAAAAGTTTTAGCGGGAATAACGCATTGCCGCAAATCAATTATAAAAAGGAACGTGAGGCACGCGGTAATAGTCGATGTTTTATTTCCAGTCCGATATGTCCGCCTTTTTATAAGTTCACCATGTGTCCACCGAAATTTGTGTGAACTCTCAGGGGAAGAAGAAAATCAGGTGAAACTTGTGAATTCAGTGTGTGGAAAAAAAATATGACGTCCACGACACTATTTATTCGCAAAGACTAATGTCCGTCGCATAGAAATTAATCAAAGACCATACTTGGGACGGAACAGCAAATTTGAACCCACCTCTGACATTTTTGGCAAAGGATGCGACCGCATTCGGACCGCTGGTGATTCGAGATCCAGAAGTCGCATGGTTCAGCCCATCTATGGTAGCTGCAGTCCCGTTGACCAAATCGGTCTCCAGCACTCCTGAACAGGTGACCGAAGTTAGCTCTGCCGAAGGAGACAGCTGACTCCGAGGTCTAGTCAATGCAGTTCCGGCCAAACGGTGATCAGAGCTGGAACGTCCTGAGACACAAGGCGCTCGACCACTATCAAAGAAACGTCGCTGAGATACCTGTGGTTGCGGTGAACTTTGCGATGCAAACACATTTGCTGGTTGAATCTGCAGATGCGGCGGTGCTTGTTGCTGACTCTGTAGATGCATAAGCCTCCGGGCGCTAGGACCAGGGAGGTTGCTTCCGGCATGTGTAGTAGGCATCAATCGAGAGAGTTCATCCAGCTGTTGTACAGAAGAGTTCCGTGTTCCGGCAACGTCTACTCGATCACCCAAAATCGATCGTAAGCTAGCAGCAGGCAATGTGGAGCGGACGAGATAGGACGAATGGGTACTGTCACCAACTTCTCCACTTGGCCCCATGTTAGTTGGTGCATCGCCAAGCATGGAAGATGAACTAGAGATGGCATAAATGTTCATGGTGGAGAAGCTCCGTGACGGCGCACCAGCACCGTTGACTTCCTGTAGGGAGAAGAAAATCAATGTATCCATAGGGTTTTCACAATTTGAAGAATAAAGCATTGACAACACACACCGAATGAAAAACAGACCTTGAAGTACTACGTCTAAAGTACGCAGCTTGAGACACCCAATAAAATATTTCGAAGGCAAACGTTTCCAATGTGAATGAATGGATTCTCCACTTTCTAAAACGATACAGCCGTAACAGACTATTACATGACCGTCAGATTACAATGAAGACGGTTTCAGTTTAGAACTGACAAAAGAGGTGGGTGAGACTTCAGTGAGAAGCACATAACTCCGTGTCTATTGCCACTTTAAAGGAACTAACCAGCGGCCAGGGTGTATGGTTTGGGAAAATCATGGGACAAAGAAAACAAATGCTAGCTAATTCTTTCTATTCACGATCAAAAGGTGTTAAACAGCTGAGAAAAAACGTTCATTGATTTACAGCCGAGCAACCCCACAACGTTCCAGAGTACCTCAGATGTTTCTGAGCGATTTTATTTCGCTGAGAGATGCTATGAGAAGTATTGTCCATGGCGGCAATTTTCAAGATGACCGTATGAATTATGAGGTGAACCGTTCCACAGACAGTAGCACCGTCAACCCCACTAACACCGGATCAGCAATCGAACCTGATGCATAATTGTCACACAGCCAAATAAACAATGAGTAAAATATCGAAATACGTGAATAAATCCTTGGTAGCAGAAGTGGGGGAAAGATGATGGACCTGATGCACAAACTCTTTACACGCATGCGTTCAGATGGCTAAGAACAAAGTAACTACATCTTACAAACAACAGATGAGCTGTAGAAGAGATCAAACCGAATTTCATGACATATTCTTCTTAGAACTTTGCCTATGACGCATCGCTAACTGTCTGGTCAACAAAAATACATGACGAACTGGGGCCGACTATCCAGAATCGCCTATAAAACCTCGCTTCAAATAATGAGGATGGGTCACAAGTCTTCATCCAGTGAGACAAGTATGACCTAGGACGGTTGCTATCACTCTCCTACCAAGAAAACAGATGATCGAAGCTAGTGAGATTGTGGGCTTAGCAATCTTCCGCTTTCGGGTGCCGGGTAAGCCAATTAATTTAACCATCACTACCAAAAGTGTCTCTTAATCTCCTTGCTATCAGTTGCATACAGGTGTCCCCAAACACGAGTTGAAAATTGCAATCTAATGCTTGAAATCATGTACAATCGGTAATGCAGGTTTTCCACATCGAACATTGATGTATTAAGCGTACGAAATAATAGCATGCCAAATCGAACACCAACAGCAACAGCCGATAAGGTATGAGAGTTGAGGTGAACGAAAGAATACGCGACGCGGCAAAACGGAAATGATCGATACGATGAGATTAAAATTACGAAACTGATATACTCGACGGAACGTCGAGTGGAAGAAGATTTTGCCAGCAAGAATACAGCAAAAATTCTCTAGCGTCATATCAACCAAAACGATTAATGATTAATGTGGAACGCATAAACGGTTGTCACTTTTAATGTAATAACGTACGATTAGAGTAGTATATATATATATATATTACGACCGAATGGTGAAAAAAGTTCGTGAAGATACTAACATGCAATAAAGAAGTCAAAAGTAGTGAGCGTTGGAGTCTGCTGTATAGAACATACGATCAGTCTGCACCAAATCAGTGAAGATACTACGACAATCTTTGCTACTGGGTCTTGATTACAATATGAATGTGAAAAACAATCCACAGGCTAATTAAAAGAGGAAGGGGAATGTAACTTAGTCCCTTGAAATCCTTAATCAAAATCCAAATCACTGAGTACCAAGGTAATTGAACGGAGCAAGTAATTCTAAAAATGCAGTCACACTATGGGCTCCTTTCGGTTTAACCATCCCGTTTCACAGACTTACAGAAAAATCAAATGATTGTAAGTTTTATGCCAAAAAACCCGACTGATCGTCACACGCTTTGTCACCTGCAGTCAGAGGTCAGATAAGTTATGGGACCCCAGAACAAGTAATCAAGCAAGCTGTAAGTGGCACCAGTGCGAAAACCGCAGATAATTTCTTTGTAGTTTCCACTGCTTCGTTTCGATAAATGCACTTGTTTTACAGATAACTTAATAAAACAGTTGATAACCGTAACACCCAGCAGGTCGACAAACTGGTACATCTTCTGACGTTTTTAAGCACTGACAGTGTGAGTCGTGACGGCTACAGCTCTGGGGGGCGAACCCAACTTACAGCGACTTACAACGCCAGGTCACTAACCGTCCATCTCGTAACTTAAAACAGGTCAGCTGCGGCATCCACCGACAATCGGTTGGCTCCTCTAATATGTAATATGAACGCTAAAGGTGTGTGCCCTTAAAGGGATAGGTGAATGGGGATGTTTAACATTCGCAACCAAATGTTCGCGCTATAGTCTCATCCATCCGCACATACAAGTTAGAAACACGAGCAGTATTACTGAGATTGATGAAGCCGATATAGAGTGCAACAAATGATGAACAAATTCGCCGCACACGCTGTGAACTGAGTAAGGCGAACAAATTCAGCAGTACAAGACGCCCACATTTGGACACACCAATGACATTTCGAAAGGTTAGTAATCGGGGAAATTAAAACGACTAGTTCAATTAGACTACTAAGTCGGAAAGAATCTCAAATGCCGAATTCCATTCACTACAATCTAAAGATGACATTTTTTTAAATAAAAAAGTACAACCCCGCGTAGCAAGTAATTACGCCAAAACTGTACCAACAACACTGTCCAGGCCACAGGCGTGGGTGACAGTCAGTTGGGTATGACAAACAGCCGGTTCTGACATGTGATGGGAAAACACGGATTCGTAATAGGTTCTAACAACCATCGTAACGGAATAAATCGTAATGTCACGCGGGCAGTAGAAGCCGTGTATTCACACATAATGGGTTTTCAACCTGATCTACGTACATGAATACAGGTGTACAAAAGAAAATAACGTGAAAAAAGCGACCAACAAGGCGCGCCGCAAATCAGCAAGACTTCTTATTAGAAGCGGAATTCGGTGCTTACAGAAATGACCAACTCTAAAATGAGTGGAAAAAGGGTAAAACAAAGGTAATTCAGCATTGTGTATCGCAATCATCAATGAAACCTCAGCTTAATATGTAAGAGTGACAGGTGCAAACGAAAAATTAACTAGCCTCATCTTCACACTGAAAATAGACCACGTATAAGTAGAATGTCCACACAGAATATGAGAGAATGAACACGTAGCTAAAACAGTTCGCATTCACTTTCCAGTCGCTATCATGAGGAATGATAACGTCATCAAACGACTGCAAACCATATTCACAGACTGTGTGTCATCCGGATTACGATAGTCCGAAGGTGTGAGCTGTCACTATTGGAGAGGTCATAAAGCCAGGCAACAGCCTTCGACGGACTAAGACATTCAGCCATTCGTTCGTCCTCGGTTGGTTACTTGCTCCTTATTTCACCGTAGTTAAAGTGACACATTTTTCATTCGCTCAATCAAACCTTTTTGATCTCGTTCAGAAATACACATATTTCGAGCTGTCACCTTGAACGGCTATGGTATGATACGTTATTACCAGTCGCTAGAGTAGTGGTCTGGATCGGAATAAAGTAAGAAGCACATAATATGAGAGTACGGAGAAGACCACAATGAAGGCTACGATAACACAGCATTAACCACAGGTGAGGGAAGGAAAATAATTTCAAAAAAGAAAACGTATGCAACCAAAAAACTCGGACGGTAAGTTAGTTACAGAAATACGATAAGTTGACTAAGGAGTTGGCTAAGTCGAAGGTATCCGCTAACTAGCGTCAACACATCGTCAATGTTTCCAAAATAAATAGGGTAACGACCCATCCCAGATTACAGAGAAAATAAAGTAAATATTCAAATATCCCTCGAATTGTGTGCCCCAATAGTATGGCGAAGCTTCGTAGACGCCTCGTTGTCAGTACTCAGCAAAGGGATCTCGCACATGTAGGTTTTAAAAGTAATTGTTAACATTCCCTCACGTTGGTGACTCAGCTACTATACTCAAAGATAGTTAATTGGTAACAGTGATGATGGTGAAAAGAATTATTTAGATGTGCATGGCGACTGGGGTAAGTTTCTCAGTCTTACCACAATATGGATCGCACGCAAACATTGCACACTCGTTCTATCAATGAAAACGGAGGATTCATCCGGTGCCCACATGCAGGAAGTAATGGTAAAAGTAGTACGTGTCAACAACAATGCAAAGAGAGGAGCAGTATTTCAGGCAAAATTCAGCTTCACGCAGGTGCTACATGCATACTTTGAAACCAGTCAGGTGATTGCAGCCAACCACTATTAGCCACATGTGCTTAGTCCATGAGTATCATAAAGCAATGGTAGTAGTATAACTAATAATTAGTTTGGCAGATTTATGGTTTTAGATGAGACCCAACTGTGAAAAATTAGCCCTTCGGTTGGATTCGAACCAGCGACAAAAACAGCATACCCGAACGCGGCAAGCGCTCTACCAGCTGAACTACGAAGTTACGTCACGAGCTCGGTTACCCAACCGTTCCACAATGATCGAGGGGATCGGCTGTCCCGACGGGATTTCTCGAACAGTTTCACATTGGAATCCACCAACGTCATGGTTAAGCAAAGAAATTTTATTACAAATAAGTAGTTTGGCAGATTTATTACTTTAGATGAGACCCAACTGTGAAAAATCAAGGCTTCGGCTGCTCAACGGTGGCACTGGTGGATTCCAACGTGAATCGGTTGAGAAATCCTGACGGGGCAGTCGATTCTCTGGATCACTTGGCGGATTCTGTATGAGACAGTGGGACGGCTGAGTAAAAGAGTCCAAATGTGACAAATCCGAGATCTTGGTGTAGCATCGTAGTTCGGCTGGTAATAGTATACTTCATATCAGTCAGTTTGGGAGCACATACCCATTAGGATTGGTAAATACAAACCACTAGCGGCCAGATAATAAAAACACACTAAGTAAACAATAAGGACGCAAGATTTATTGGGATGTGTTACTGACAGCCAAACGACATTTTTGATCTGTGGATGGATACATGATCAGAAATGAAGCAGAAATGAAACAAACTCAACGGTACCATCTTACGCACTTTTCAACCACATTTCAATACTTGTCTTTGTCAGGTATCGCTTAGGATGGCGCTGACGTGTGATGCGTCTTAGTAAGTTTGGTGTAAGAATAGACAAAGCAAAAAAGAAGCAGATTGAGAACTGCAAAGTATGTGCCGACTTTTGAATTCGATGAACGAGTATGTAGACCATAGACTGAACGAGGACAGTCAAATACCAGCACCCTTGTGAGCGGACGCGTGTGAAACTGGAACGTATGCAAACTCATTCAAATGCAGACGATCAAGAAATTCAAAGTAGAGCAACACGATCATAACACATCATGTGAATTACTTACATGTTCTGCTTGATTTGCAGAAATGAACAGAATTGATGCAAATAATACCGGCCCATGATGCAGCCGCATACAAGCGATTTTTGTATATATGTGTATGTGCAAGTGTTTGCCTGGGTTCATGAACGAAAAACTGAAACTTTTTGAAAATTCAGAATGCAGAGTGCGCGTCAGTGTACAGGCAGGTGTAGCAGACAATCGATATTTTATGGCACACTACGCATCCCAGTAGAGGTCTCGCTCTCTGACCGCCCCTTATCATACACACAATTGCAAACATGCACACACACGCAGTGCCTCTGTGGTAAACAATGCAAAACGGTACCAGTGGCAACTGGGTGATAGAACGGGTTTCTGGCCCAAAAATTATGCGGACAAACCGGAATGAGAGAGAAAGAGGGAAAACATCAAAATTACTCGGAAACTATATCACACGTTGTTCATTCGTATCAGTATATCATTGCTTGAGAGAAATTACCCAGTAATAGCGTCTCCTACTAAAAAATGCTGTGGCATGACCAAACATCAGACTACCATGAGGCGATTGCATCATTGAAAGGTATTCTCTTTAAAAAGGATGCAGTACGGTATATGCGTGAGTGTACACATTCACAAAAGATCATCAAGGATTCGTTTTGATGGGCGCATAAGAAATCCGGTTTTAAAACAATAGACGAAGGTAGGTGACATCTGTGGTGCAAAGAAAGCCCACGATATGGTATTTATCTGTCTTCAAGTCCACGTGATGAGAAGCAATCACCACCGTGTAATTCAATCACACAGAAGAGACTTGGATAATGGATGTCGAAAATGGCACACAGATGAATCGTTAAAAAACGAGGACCATCGTAGTTCGATCCGTAGTAGAGAGGAAGAAAAATTCGAACCGAAACCCATGCAGTAAATCGTGCATAACCATTGGTCGCATCCGTAAAACTATCATTTAGGCGTGACTAAGGCCAGGTAACAAAAAAACAGTGACTTCCAACGACGCCTTTGGTCGTGAAACACATCTTTGAGACAGGTCACTTGGCTGACTTCACTGATACGTTCAACGTGATGTCACATAACCGAAATAAAAAGCTACAGGCGTTCACTGAGACAGTATTAATGAAAAAAAAGCAAGCCCTGATGGTGTATGCCCAAAGAGTTAATGCAACCATTGTGACTCCCATCGAACCGATATCACTCCTCTTTTTGAGCAACCATGCTCACGAAAGTCACGGTTTTTTCTTTGGTAAGTGTCTGTAGAACACAGCTGGTCGCTTTACGTAGGCGACCAGTAGGAATAAACGGGACCTTAACGCCTCTCAATATCTGTTCTCCTGTCGTTTTGGGGAGACAATATTAAATGGTTGGAAACATTTAAAAAGGCTAAATTTCAAGGAAAGTGATAGCATCGTGCGCTTTGTTCAACCAAGTTATTTCCACTAAGTTTAGGACTACCTCCAACTGGTTAGAAGCCGTATCTGACAGTTTAGTTTAAAAGGCCCGTCTGAGTGATTGACAGCAATCAAGATGAAACTTCTAATGACAGCAGATGAGTTGCATGCACCTAGTTTACAGGAAGCGAACTGGCAAACGAAACGATCACAGTGATAACGCATGCGATTTAATGGTATCCAAAGAAAAATATCGTTCAGTAAACACAGAGGAAATGTATTGATGTGTCATGTTTCGTGCAATGAGAACAGCGCTAGCATAACATTTTTGCGATAACGCACAACTTGTATGTCTAAGGTCGTAGCTGCTATAATAAAAGTGGAAATGTAAAATGTGTGAAAAACGTCGTTCAGTTTACCTTCTGAAAAATTTGAATGCAAAAACGCATATGCACTCTGTATAAGCTAGTCCCCACTAGGAGGCTGCGCAGCTTCCGCTGTGTTCATTAAAAAATTGGTGAATTACATACACGAAGCAGACGAAGGTCCAAATGGCAAGATTGCAGAATGAGCCGAATTGAGTCATCACGAGAAAGTGGGAAACAATGTGAACCGCCACTACAAACCACACAATATGCACATGCCACAAGGATCGTGTGAGCCGTATACAACTCAATTTCAGTATGATGATACCCGTCGGTTCCGGTTAAATTGTGTAATTGCTTGAGATGGTGTTGATAAATAGATCATAATCCGCTTGGCGTCCGCCATGAGCAAGAGGGGAACAATAAGGAGAAGCGTTATATGGTTAATTGCTCAGCAAGAGAGTTCACAGGTCCGGAAACAAAAACCTGTATAGCCACATGAATATCAGCAACAAAACATACTGCCGCACGGTTAACTCAATTTATCCGACAAAAATATCCTGTCCGTTTAGTGAACCCGAAAATCTCCGTGCAGAAATATGTCAAATGTTACAGCGAAGCAGAGCAGACTGCAAAAACCTGAGCAGGGTAGCAGCAATTTTGGCAAAAGTACACGCCGCTTAATTCTTTACCCCAACAATCACCAAGTGCCTGCTTTTCCTATCCAACGAAATGATATCATCATCATCGTCATCATAGACAGCAATACATCAGTGGTTAACACTAATGCTTAACTGCCACACAACCATGAAGAAAAAGCAAACTCTATACAGAAAGAGAGAAGGAAAAAGAAGGCGACGGGAACGGACCTAACTACTGAAAATCACTACGTCCATATTCAAACATTCAACATCAAGGTGCCTACACCTTGCAAACAACACAACCGAGCTGCAAGTGAGAGTAAGGCGTCATCAGCAAGACAGCTTCCTTACGGCTTTCACTGCCTCGCATCATTAAATGCACTCACTTCACTGACAACTCGGACAAACAACGACAACATTCACGCCACTGAGCTCGATTAGCCGCCATCTC
>QNGE01000131.1:211024-231123 GCA_008508345.1 Paragonimus westermani
CATCTTGTGAGTGCCGGAGACAATCCTCCATTATTTCGTCTATGACGAAATTAAACAAAAATGGTGACAGCGGACAGTCTTGACGTACGCCACTCATGGTGCTGAAACTGTCGGACAGTTCACCGTAAACCCTAACCTGAGCTGAAGTATGGGAATAGAGTGCCGACAGTATGTTCACGTATTTAGTCGGTACACCTGTGTTTGAGCGACTCTAAAAGTGTAGATCGATCCACTGTATCGAACACACCTTTAAAGTCGAGAAACAACAATTGTTGGCCGGCGGTACACATGACGCCGCTCCCGAATTTGACGAAGAGTGAAAATGTGATCTACACATCCCCGCCCGAGCGAAACCCTGCCTGTTCTTCCCTGATGTTTACCTCCCGAGCTGCAGTGAGTCGGCGAAGTATAATAGATGCTAGAACCCTAGAAATGACTGTGGTCAAACTAATCCCTCTGTGGTTTTCACAAGAGCCCCTTATACTTTTCTTGAATATAGGAACTATTATCGAGTGACCCCAACTCGAGGGGACAGTTTCCGTCGTCCACACGAGTTGAAATAAATGATATCAATACACATTGTCCCGATGAAAACCTCTGTTTCCGAATGTGGTTGGGCGTTTGTATATAATGGTTCAGTCGCGCCTAATGCGAGGTCAATGGACCAGTGGTCAGCACAGTTGTCTCATGAAAGCATGGACAGAGTCCCAATCCCAGCTGCATCAAGGATACGCACAACTGGCAAGCCGTAACAACATCGGAACTCGAGTACGGCGTACTTTTTCAAAAAGGGTTAACTGAAAAGTCTACAAGAATACAACAGTTGTGATCAACTGCCAGCGATGTTCGATTTACATTTTTTTAAATCTCCTACTACTCATGTGTGATGAATACTACTAAACTGACCGCGATACAGTCGTTAGTACACCCATATGACCTGAACAAGTCAGCGTTTAAAATGTGACGCAAACGGCATCTGAGATACGCGGGCACTTGAAAGGTAACCGCATGGGACGAGTAGACGTCAGAAAAAGTACCTAAAATAGCGTTGACACGTCAATAGGTGTAGCGAGACCGATGGTTTCAAGCGCACACTCAATCAGCCGAAAAAAAAATTAGTTTCACTGCTGCCATAGAGAGAAATTTTAAGTCCAGCGAGTCTGAAAACGTTCAGATTTTCGTCCTTAAAC
The DNA here is from genome assembly GCA_008508345.1 of Paragonimus westermani. NCBI lineage: Eukaryota > Metazoa > Platyhelminthes > Trematoda > Plagiorchiida > Troglotrematidae > Paragonimus > Paragonimus westermani. The sequence continues at coordinate 212,215 of QNGE01000131.1, forward strand.
ATAAGAAATAGAGCTCATAGAAGACCGTCAAAACGGCTTCAAGGAGCAAAAATGACATCCGCAGTTTTCTAATAGGTGAAAGAGGACTACAATCCACTTCATCTGAGAGGCGCAAAGTCCACCGAGTAGCGTGCACTGGAACAACAAGTTCCACAGCAACAAAAAAAGCAAATTTTCTCTGGGCAAATCAACAAGAAGCATTCGAAGAATGTTGCACTACCGCCAGGGTCAGATTAGAAAGGGGTAAAAAGTTTCAGTACCATCACTCACGAACGAATGCAGCGTAGCTTAAGGCAGACAGCGCTTTGGAACTGATAGATATCCCAGTGAAGGGTTGTGCAAATTAGTGACGTGAACAAATTTAACCTGAATGACACGAGTGAATGGAGATGATACTAGCAAGAGAGTAAAAAGGTGGGTTCTGGTTAGAAACCTAACGGTAAATGATTACTGATGGTTTATTATGTTTTCACAGTTACATGTATGAGTGACTGGCTACACCAGAGTTTCAACAAAACTCTCAACAAGTTTTTATTGCCACTAATTACCCGATACGTACTAAAGAGAAATACATCTCAGTAGGAGGCAGTCACAATGATTTATCTTATAAAAAAGTGGCTTCGTGTGGTTGAACGGCTATCCTATGACTCTGATAAAAACTAGACTGGAGTATGCGTTTCCAGGAAGTAGATTATAGTACAAAATATGTGGCTCCACATCAGAGTCTCTATTAGAGAACAACAATTCAATGTAGCACAACTATACTTGATTACTCTACCGAGAACATGTCGGAGCGCTGTAAGGAGGCAACCAAGAGGAATGGAAGGTACGTTCACAAAAAATAGCTTCCGAAAGAAAACATTCCAAAGTGGGATCATACTTTTACCGTGGACATCATTTGCAATTATTCTTAAAAACCTTTAAAAATACAGACATTCCGGTTCCACTTGTAATAATCTTGTGCACATAGTTTACGGGCATGCGACTCTAAAATATACGCGGTGGTATTTCGGAGGAACACAGCGGCAAGACAAGACGGTATTAAAATTCTGTCGCAGGATACGTACTAGCAGACTTAGCAGAAGTAAACACAATCAGGTAGACGTTTTACACTTATATACATAGGTAATCCGGAAAATGAAATATCGGCAAGACTTGCGGTTTTCAGTGCCATACAACATTAATTGCGCTGACCTCGCAAATGAGTAACGGAAATGTACATGCTTATGAAACTGTCATTGCCCTAAGTATCTTCGGCTGCCGACCCTGTATCCCAAGGGCCACACCAACGGATATTAACTCCACTAACCAGTTAATAACCGAATAAAAGAAGTCGTATAAACTGCTTGCTTGACACAGCCGTAAGAATATGCACACAGGATATGGTTTTCGATGAACTGTCGTTCCGAGTCTTAGTATTCTTGCGAAATGACTATTCGAAACGACTTGTGGACAAGACTATGCAACGTTGCGAGAAAATGGACATGGTGTCTCTAGTGGAAAGGAAATCAGTGTATATTTCTTTATCATTCAAAGGTCACGAGCTTGTCGGAACAATCACCAAACGACTCAATACTGTTGTCCATATAATCTTCTATGACACCAAATTGTGTGTTTCAAATTTACCCCAGCTTTGTGTCTACGGCTACAGGACAAAGTGCATGTTTCTGTTGATTCTCTCTAAATATACACTATTCCCTGTACTTGTGAAAGTGGTTACATGGATCACATGATAAGGTGCTTATCTGAAAGTGCCCAGGAGCAACATCTAGCCTGGATTGGTAGTGGAGTCAATAAGACAACTATCAGTGCAATTATGGCATATCTTGTCGATTGGCGCCACACCGTCAACCTGATCTCTTCTTCTATCCGATTTACCGAGTCAAGAAAAGTTAATCGAAAGCTACGAGATACCGAATTTTGGTCACAGCTAAGGCGATTGCAATTCGAATGAGTAATCCACCATTTTGCACAAAGAGGCGCTTTGTCCAGATCTGGTGGCTGCCAGGGTCTAACAGCCATATTAGGACCCATCAAACTACAACGATTTCAGCTGCGTCATATTTGTGACGCAATTATAACAAAACGTTATCTCCATTTTTACCGTTGACGTAGCTGGCTTCATTAGAATGTGTTACTTGTTTTGTTCGCTTTTCCCTAGCAACACTTTGGATGAACAGACGAGAACGAGTTCATTCGCAACACAGTGTTTTTGATAAGTTCGTAATGTCAAACCACGATTCGTCCACCCCACAAGCTACACGAAGCGGCTGGACTCCCGAGAAACAGTGCAGGGAGTGGAAGGAGTGGATATTCTTACTACACGGCCCAGTCAGTTGGTGTACACCTTTGGGATCTGTGCATACAAATTCAATTAATTGTAGGTACAAAGTAGAAACACTACAACCTTATTCGTTGGCAGCACCCAAAACAGATTGCAAATTGCCGATAGAATATCTGAAGATGATTTATGTACTCTGAGTGGTCATGGTTAAGACTTAGGATGACAGCTCACAAAGTCAGTTTAGAAACACGACCCATCAGGTTCACTGAGGTGCTCCCCTGTCGCCAAAGTTATTCTAGACAAACAAAGACCGTACAAGTCTTGAAAATACCGATATCTCCGCTTCTGTTGACGCACCTTCGTAAGCAAACAAATTGGTCTAACAAGCTCTAACATGTTATGGTCAAAAATCAGAAGGATGCAACGACAGCAGTCTTGTGGTAACACTTCACTTTGCGCTGTATTCAATGAATGCACGCTGGAAGACCGTGAAAAATTAACGTCGTAACGACCCACACTGTTTACACCCATTTTGTGCATATGACACGGGATTGGCAGTAACCCAAACCGCTGAGAAGGTTGTAAGTAAACGAATTTTCTCACTGGGAAAGACAATCAGCCTCGAACAAAACTTCCGGAAACACAGATCCAAAATCGTATTGTAGGAAGGGCAATCTATTGAAAAAAGTGCGGCTAGTAAGAAAAATCATTAAACGAGAGTTAGGAAACCCATTCAAGTACAATGTAAACCAGATCAAAGGTGGGATTTTCACTGTCCATTAACGGTTTATGACATCTGGACAGCCAGTTCCACTGGACAGAGGTTGAGTTGGTCCGTAAGAATGACACAACGCCAGACAAATGATATCTTTTTTAACAAAACTCACGACCATAAAACGGTAACAACCGGCTGATAACAAGTAAGTCGGGGATGAGTTTGAAATAGATACCTTTAATGGCCATTCCTAATTAGGGTGGCATTTAGAGGGAAGAAACTTCGCGTAGCAACGAACCAAGCGGAGAGAAAAAGACACTTTAACATTGGTTTTAACATCGTTATAAGCAGGTTATGACTGCTTCTTTTGCCGGTAAACCAACTATATACACATAATACAAAGCTACTGGAGACAGTGAAAAGGCTAAGCGCCCATAAGAAAAACGACCAAGAATTTGACTTAAAAAAAGGACGCTTGCCGTTCCAGACAGTGCTATCACCTTTGAGGATATCCGACCAGATGAACACTGGCTGAAAAAAAACACTGGTGACAGTAATAAGTGAGTGGACAGAGAGAAAGCTACAGCTGTCAGTATGCAAGAAGTATCTACGTCGAGAACCTGTCCGACTGCAGTGGCCACAGGTGCCACAACATACAGAAGTAATAAAACTGACTGTGGTAACGACAAAATTGGGTAAGTCAAAAAATGAACGTACTTGAATTCAAATTCACACTAATTCCAACGTTTCCACTCACAAATGTGCACTGCACTTAGGACCCCAACCAAGAAAACAACGCCGTACCGAATCAACCTTTGAGTTTAGAGTCTCAATCACTCAAACTAGTGGAAAAAACCACGGCACAACAACCGGTGATTTAATGGAGCCTGTGGAGACAGAACCAGCAAGCTCTTCGGTGCGCTATATTTGTTCGTTCGGAAAACAGGTCGATGAACCGTATTGTTGCGGTACTACCATCACAGGCACGACTGCTACGAAGATAATGTTGATTGAAAACAGACTGTTCTTGAATATAATCGGTATAAACACACCACGTGTCAAGAACGTAGAGGACTATGTGTACTGAAAAATTGCACTCTGCCATTCAATGGAATAACGTAAACTCGAGGACAAATCGTTGGCATTAGTGAAATGTTGATTGGAATTTTGCCATACAACCATTGATCTCATCAGACAATCTATCGAGGCTAACAAAACTAAAACTTAGAAGTTCCTGACCGCCTCCAACGTGTCTCCATCGATAGTAAACGCAGACACGGGATCCTGCCGCTTCACAAGCAGAGCATCACACCACTGAAAGAAAAAGCATGTTAAGCGACGAACAGATAACCCTAGTTTGCCTGGAACTTCCCAAACTGATTGCGAAACTGCCTACATGCTACAGTTCTTACGGTAAGCTGTCCAATCAAAATAAACATCACATATAGGTAAACCGCATACAACTAGGAAGAGAAAATCACGTGTGAAAGTGTGAACGACTGACAACTCATGGGGTGTGGGGTGCGAAAAACCACAAAAAAGAAGTCGCCAAAAATTCAGCAGAGGAGAGGAGATTAAGAGGTGACGTCACTGTGATGAACGTACGCACGAAACGAGTTCGCGATCGGACATCACCATCAAAGAATGATAGCAGGGTTCCAACCAATGTTCACCACAACAGCACTGAGAAAACTTTTGTCCAGAAAAAGAAGCAGAACAGGTACAGCGAAAGAATATTCACGCAGTCACCTTTAGATATGGTAGGCAGGTGGATCCGATCAACACCAGCAGCAGCATCAACAACATTAGGGATAACACTATACTAACGGTTCCAGTTGATGACAAAACCCCATAAAACCGTAAGGAAAACATGAGCCGTAGCTGGCAAACAATTACAACCATCGAAGCCGGTCAACCGCACACAGGCAAACAGTGTGCACTCTGACAGACGACCAGCTGGCATCCTTAGCACAAAGTCTGACCGGCTAAATCTGTATAAAATTAAACAATAAACAACACAACTCATTCAACAATCACTACCAGACACTCGTTCACCAATCTCTTCGTCGCATACCTCAAGCGACCACTGATGCCACCCACCGAACACAGGCATCGATGACCGAATACCTGAGGAGCCGAGTCTCATAGCCGGAAAGTAACGCATCCCTCGAAATCGCATTATACACGCGACGCTTAAGCTCGATACAGGCTACCCCAATGTCACCAGAGACGTCCTAAGTTCGCGAGCACCATCACAGCCTTACATATATGCGATTCCATTTCACTCACCACAACTCCGCCCGCTCCTGATGCACCTTACCAAGTAAAAATACCGCTCGACAACCCACAACCTCAATATCCAACAACAAATCTACATAATCACAACAGTCCTACAGAAGCACTTCGTACTCTGGGAATGCAATGCCCATTCCTAAATGTTTAGAAGAACGCAAAACAGCTTCTGATGAATGTCACAAACAGTACACCACTGCTTCCTGTAGAACAAAATCGAACAACGGTATGTTCACACAACTGGTCCACACACTCTTGCGTCTAATTGACTGTAAAAGTGTAAATAGATCGGCTGAACCTAACGCACCTACGGAGTCGAGAAAAGCGGCCATTATTGAACGACGGTAGGCATGACGCCGCTCCAGAATTCGGCGAAGAGTGAAAAGTTGACCAGCACACCTCCTTCAGGGAAGAACACTTCCCTTCTTCGCCAATATCTACCGACCGAACTGCGGTGAGTCGACAAAGTATAACGGATCCTGGAACCATAGTAACGACTGTCGTCAAGGTAAAACCCGTATGGCGACGCGAAAGCCTCTGACTCCCTTCTCAAATGTAGGAGTTACAAACGAGTGACGGCAGCAGACCACGTTGGTCTCCGTCGTCCACACCGGCTGAAATAACTGAGTCAACGCCTTAACTAACAACCCTCATTTTTTCGAAGAGTGCTGACACGAGGTATTGAGGATAAGCAGTCCTACTGCGTCTGGAAGTCGAAATGAAGTTACAGACCTCAATTTAAGTGAGCAGTTGTAAACCTATTGATTAGCTCTTTGTGTGTACACAAGGACCCGAAACTGGCAAGCGACAGTTGGTCAGTTTACACAACGGAACGGTCAGGGTTTCCGTACTTCAGGACCATGTTAGTGTCTGACAATAACAATTTCCTCCAACCGTTGGTATACTCAGTTAACAATGTCCAGTGTGGTAGTATGATGGCAAGCATGTGTAGTACCTGATTCAGCCATCGCGAGCTGCGTTCTTGTTACACAATCAATTTGTCGGGCACCAAAAGGTTCGGGAAACACGTGCGAGGATAACAAACGCTGGACCGCTTTTCGGTGTGCACGTTAACCGCTTGTAGCTGCGCAACAAACATTGCAACCAACCACTTTAGTTAAATTACCAGTGAGAATGCATGAATGGGGCCGTATTTCACCGAGTCGCCCTAAACCCAGAACTGAACAGGAAATGCCAACAGACTGTCCCACATCAACACAAGATCGCCGGAACAGTTCTTGTTTCGAACAATATATCATCAGGTAGCTAGTTTTTATATCTTTATGAATGGTGGGGATACCTTTGATGGCATCGTCCAGGGGAAAATTAACCATACCCTAGATCAAATAATCAGTAATCAACGATGATAACTGCAGCCGTATGAATCCCTATAACGCACTTTGAATGTACGTGTACGATTCTTCGGGAGGTCATATCTGATAGCAATGCCACATGAATATCAAAAAGATAAATGACAATTATTTTGTTTGGCGGCATCCATTTCAGATTAGGCTGTCAGGGTGAACGAAGCCAAAAGACGCCTGCACTTAACCATCACCACAAGTGGCCTGCGCCATAACACCTACGGTTTCACTCATACACCACGTATCAAATGTAAACCCGAAGGAATAAGACTGGAGATGTGTAAATGAGGCATTTCTGTTCAGCCGGCCGATGATGATTAGCCCATTGACTGGATAGCACGAAACTGAAGTCCGTATCTTTTTGGAACTAAACAGAGAGAGACTCTAAATGTAAGATCTAAAGTGGGAAGAAATATATTGGAAATATGCAAGGAATAGTTCCGTGTAAGAGTAGGTGTTAGTGGACTCTGGTGAGGATCAAGAAGAAAAACAAACTCCAAGATTTGACTGAGAGTCAGACAAAATATCCACTATATAATACACCAACAAAGCTGAGGAAGAGGAAGAGCAGAATGTCACAGAGACCCAATTTTCTGAAACGGGGAGCGGGTGGGTTGTCAACTGACGAGCAATGCCAACAAAAAGTGAATATAACTGGTACAACCTATACGGTCCTAAAATACTCACTCTCTTCTCTGAAAGTGTACTATGGGTAGGTTGGTAACCTAATAATATGACGCGACCAGCGCAAACTCGGCCGCACACATCGCAACACCATAGGGTCGTCACCACGACATGATGTATGTGGGCATGAAGGTGAGGGTATAATTGCATACATATATATATGCATATGCAGCGTGAAACTAAACACAAGGTATTCAAAGGATAATGACTAATATTATTGTCCGTTTTGCGTTCACCACTACGCTTATGATTATCACTGTCATTGGTTTTCATACTACACAGCTTAGTGAGTTTAGCTTAAAAAAACCTAGATTACTCCTGGGAAGGGCCAGCCAACATACTTGGGAAGGCGACTCCTTTGGTGCGTGTACGGTGTCGATGCCCAACAGCTGTCACTCAGGCATCCATTCTTGCAACAGGACGGACATTGGGTGTACTTCCTATTTTTGCAACGAGCCCATAAGCCAACGGGTTAAAGAAGCAGTCACTTCGATTACGTGTAAAAGGATCAATGAGAAAGATTCAGCGGCTACCCAGTAGTAGGTCGTTCGTGTAACCAGCCACCTTCAGCAAGGGATCAGAATCGAACGGATCCACGTATGACTTTCTGTTTGGTATGTGGTGATGACGGAGACCAACCGGCTGTGGCCACTAAGGAAAATCATTTTCCCACTATATCTGAAAATTGAGATAGGCTCCTGCCATTGTCTGTCTTTCACCAATGAGATAATTGTCCCATTTCGAACTGGGCTAAACTGGATGGTGCGACGACCATACTGACAGTCACTCGTGTTGGACGAACTGGTAAACAGATATCTGCTAAACGCTAGACTCCCGGTCCTCCAAGTCATGGCAAGGGTGGCTCGTTACAAACATAGGCTCGACAAACAGGAAAACCCCAAAAGCTATCAGTGCCACGGATCTCATCGACATATCTAAGAAAATCCCAAAAAGGAGACGATACATTCTCTAAACACGCATGCGGATGCACAGCGCCGTCATTTTGGGTACAGAATATGCACACGCTACTGGATCGACACAGCATCAGATGACCGAAAGGCCGAGCAGCACTGATCACGATGCAACTGAGCCGCTACGGCAATCGTCTTTTAGCACAAAAAACTCCCGAACAATTTCGATGATAGCACTCCTGTTATCTCGAAGCTCACAGGAGACGAGAATGATAACTTTGTTGTTTCTATAATGGACATAACCAACAAACACAGAGGCCGTTAACTCACTGACAGCCTCCGAGGGATCAGAGAATGTTGGAAAAACCAAGATGAATTGATGTAAGGCTATGTTAATCCCCATTAAAAAGTTTTGTGATTAGCTTTAGATAGTTGTCGGTCCATCCGTCTAACCTACTGGAAGATGACACTGGCTTTTCGTGCACACGACCGGAAGCCTTCATGAGGATCTGGCGTAAACACTTTCGTTACCAAGGTCGTACGGCTACCACTGACTGGATGACCTGTGGACAACTTAGTCGCCGAAGGCCGAGACACCGTCAGGTCATTCAGATTAGCTTTTGACGCTGCAGTATAGACCTTAGGTGAAAAAAGGACGAATTTGAATCGGACAGTACACAGGAGCGCTGCCCGGAGTGACACTCGAAAATTCGGTGAGTGACAGCACCAAGGCAACCGACTCAGCTGCGCGCTACCCAGGAGAACTTTCAACGCTGCAGATCACAGCAAACTGAAGATGTGGAGCCGCGAAGAGTGCGGCTGCAAATATATACTGGCGGTCTCAGACCAAACAGCTAAAGTAAGCCGTGAACGAGCAGATGGCGGGTGCAACAGGCATAAATAAGCCAAATTAGTTATATACTATTATTCGTATCAGCCAAAACTCCATAATTGCTTGGTAAGGTATAAACTACCTTTTCGAACAACCGTACCGCACACGTTTGATGTTCCTCCTGTTTTCGACTTTGTTGATGTATTATATCCAGAAGAGTTGGACGATTTTGAAATTTACACTAAAGTTCGGTCACCTTCAGTATACTGTACATGTATCAAGATTTACTGGTATCTCGAGAACCCATCTGATTTGAACATTCAATATGAGTTTGTCTCCCAAACTCAGGTTCTGTCACCAAGCTGTTTCTCCTCTTTTCGGCTGACCAGAGATAAGGATCTAACCTTCGCACTAGTCTCTCCTCTGGCTAACCTGCAGCGGTCAGCGGGACTAGGTCCCTTGGTCCCAGTCCCCTCGAGCTTACACTGGATTCGACGTGTGTGAATGAAACCTCAAAATGTGTATCGCAAGCCACTGGTGCTAATGTATGTGTGTGTAGGCATTTGTAGCTCGGACAGGTTAACATGCAAACGGATTCCACACACTGTAAATACGAGTCCGTGTTTTAATAACAAGCAGAGAGTAAGAAGTTCGTTGTCACGGAGGAAGTTGCGACTGCCTACCGAGTGTGTAGTTCGACTAAACTTAAGGAACGAATTACTTTGAATAGAAAACGACAAGGCGCAGTTGGAAGTACAAAACATTTCGCCACAAAATCGTGTTATAAAACGCCGGAATAGGAAACCACTGTACCACCCCATTATCGAGAATCGGAGTCACTCGTTAGATTACGATTAGTTAGATGGTTTCGCCAAGAGCCTTTCCGTTTGAATTCATGAGATTTGCGAGGGCAAACAGGTCTTGATTTTGTGAATAAAACTGAACCACGATCCGTTCCTAATAAATGGATCCAAAGTACACTTACTACTATACAGGGTAAACAGCAGCCCACACTCATTCCTTCGTACAAATATCATGCTAAATTGTGTTCTTGAGGTGAAACAGGCCTACTGAAATGATCGCATCTGACTTGGTAGACAAACCTGACGTATTCAAGACAAGTGTTGTTTTACATCTCCACTTCAACTGCAACAACACGGTATTGCCCCACTACGTCACTATGTAGCAGAAGAATTTAGAGATCACAAGTAGAGGCACAACTAGACCGATCAGTTTTCATGGCGTACATGTTTGCAAAACACAAGATGGTGATTGATGACGAACAAAAGAAGTAAAACCCGAGAAAACTTTAGTCAACTCTAAACATGTTAATGACCAAAGGTATGTGCAGTAAGACCTACGGAGTGGTTTACCGATATAACCAGCGACTTCGCCTATCTGGTAGTGAATTTCTGACGAGTGTCGTATGACTATATCCAAAACTGAGTGCCATACAGTCCACGGATGACAGAAAATTAGAGCCAGTCCACAAAAACCAAATAAACTCAGAGTTGAAAAGAAAAAAACGCAGTGAACTAAAGCAGCCTCTTTCGTTGCATCGATCGACACGTCAGTTTGAACAAAACACCCGATCAGTTCACGTGGTTGAACGAATGAAGAAACTCTATGGGGTTTGGTGCCCAAAATCCAGTAACGAGGTTCACCTCGAGTGTATCAGCTCCTTTAATCTGAGGCGTCAACAGGCAAATAGAAAGCTGGCAAACCACATAAAAAACTGAAGCAATCTAGTCCCGTAACCAGTTGGCAATAATTACCGCGAGGTTGAACCAACTTTATTGACATTGGAACAAGCGAAGTTCGAGGGCGAAAAATAATCGAATAGGCAAGAAAATGCAAGACGAAACTATGTACACGGTACATCCAGAAGGTTGTGTAGTCAACAGTGTAAGAGAAAACTTTTGAAGCATTTTGGCGCGATCCAGCATCAATAAAAATTCAGCAAATTTTCGATAGAAGGAAAAATGAGATACTAATCGGCAAGCTATAGAGAAAATGCAGCTTAATGAACTGGTAAAGAAAAACAGAGTAGATGGATCATTCCAGATAAAACCAGTTGCAAGACGAGGATTTTAAACCAAAACGTTTTTGCTGTGTTCAGCCGGTATTTCGAACAAGGCAACTGACGTGAGCAGATATGACTTGCTTAATATCAAATATAAACAGACCACAATACCCTAATTAACACGTCTGATTAATTGCACTAAAACTGTGAAATATAAGCTGGTTCGTGACTTACACTTCGCATGCTTTGTTTGGTGTTTCAGAGCTCATCACTCACTCACCATGACGTGCTTCCTTTAGATCAAACAGTTTGTTCCGGAAGATTTCATTTCTCGACAGTTTTTGTCACATTCCTACACATACCTTAGTGTAAGTCAAGCTTGTGGAGTATAGGCGATAAATCATAGCACTGAACGATCTGACGTGTTATATTTTGTAAACAAACATTTCAGTCAACGCCAATTCGATAGTTGATTAAGAGAAAAGCTCTGTTACTCGGCACGGAAAATGTTCACCTAATTTTCACCCAAACAGCAGTAAATTTGTTGTATAAGCTATTAATCCGACTGAAAGTCCGGTTGGATCTTAATGGCCACTTAGACATAAATTCTACAAGTTAGTTTGAAGTATCATTTTCAAACATTTCGATTTAAAATGCCAACTAAACGCAGAAACTCAAATAGGGGGGTTATCATTGACTTGTTTCTAGAATGGCATTACTCTTTCAGATGCACAGTAAACTGTCCTCTGGTCAGAGGTGAAACGGAGTTTGTTGGATCAAAAGGTAAGAAATATGGGCGAAATCCAATTATTCCAGATAGGCACACAGTAAGAATTTAATCACAATAGGAAATTCAACATCATAAGCATGAACTGCTTGTAAGCATAAAATGAACTAAATATTACGTCTTATATAAAATCAAGTTTTACAACAAAAAACGTGTATAATGCGTACGTTAAACTTAAGTGGACTTTCTACAAAGCACGGTATTCAGGTTCTCACCGCATGTGGCACTTAGACTGAAAACGCTTGATCAAGAAACGAGGTAACACCACCAGAAGTTCTACCTACTGGTGACGTCCCCAGGTTTGGAATTTGAAACCGCAATTGAAATGGCAGGCTAGGTGAACAAATGAACACCAAAATCATCAATGCAAGCTAAAAAAATTTACCAACTTTAAAGTAGCCTCTATGTATAAGTGAAAGACTGGTGCTCTCTCACGAAAACTGAGTTATGTTCATAATGAGTTCAAGATATTACTGGCGTACGATAAAAATCCCAGACGCCATAACGTCTATCGATTAGTCGACTGGTCGATAGATGGACAGTATATTTTAGAATGCGTACCTTCCCAAATGGCAAACGTGGTAAATTTATTGACGGTAGACGGACGAAAGATAAAGTACGAGCGTAGTCGCACAATGGGTCAGTGTGCAAGAATGCCCTACACCTTAACTGTGAGAACCTAACGAAAGTAACGGGACCAAAGAATGATTAGTTTTCTTTCTTTGAAATGTTGTGTGCGATGAAACGGAACATTAAGAGTTCACAGAGTAGAAGAAAACACTGACCGAGTAAAGTTATAGTCACTTTCTAAAAATGGCGGATGTCAACCGTAATAATCTGATGATCGCCTGCATGCGACTAGGCATTACAGACATCAAGTGATGTGACCAGTGAGCGAATCCGGCATCCGTATGACGACGAGCAGGCATACGTTCTGTCTAGGGCACTTGATTCAGTAGGAATAAGCGTCCAATCTATCAAGTCTAGGCTCACGCTAGCTCGCGTACACTCAGCAGGATCGCAGAAATTCTTTGGCATGTGCAACCACAAACAGCTGGCGTCGGCTGAAGAAAAATTAACAAGTCTTCACCAGAGTATGTGCCCACGGTGGACATTGTTCTGCACCGTGAGTGGGTCAGTTGCATCTTGGCCAACCAAATATATAATCTTTAGCCTAATAACAGGAAAGTGTGTGCATAAACTTTGACGTGGGTGTCGCCAAAAAAACTCCAGCACCACATCAATCACATTCATGAGTAATTGAGGTGAATCGTGCTGATGCTTAACTACCACAGAGAGGCGAGAGAGAGACTCCTAGTTTGAGGATGAAGGGGATAAACAAAAGCTAATTTTTGAAGCCTCTAACTCTATACAACAGCATCTATATATACACACAGCATCAAGATGTTTGTGCCCTGTACACGACATTACCGAGCCACAAATAAGCGTGCGACAAAATCTGCTCTACTGCAACCCTCGATGTCTCGCCTCCCTAGTCTTCTTTATGTCAAACAACTCAGACAAAAAAACGAAAACAATCACGTCACTGGATTTCACTAACCGCCATTCCTTTGGATGTTTCCAGCTGGAGTTCAGGTGGATCATGAGGAGACTAGGAAGGAGAGTAAACACGAGGTACTGGTCCCAAAATTGCTTGTCTGTCTTGTTTCACCGAACTGTCAACTGACCACCTTGCGCCTTATGCTAGTGCGGTTGAGCAAACAAAGTGACAAACGATGTTTCAGACTAATTAATATAAGGCCATCAGTAGATTAAACTAGATGTTCCAGCTGAAGTAATTTATTTTTTAGCTTAACCATCGGACAAGGTCTTGACTGTCAAGCCGGATTAGCCACCAGCACACCTAACATCTCCAACCACCAACTCTGTGCGTCTCGAGATCCTCAGCCCGAGAGATGAACCAGGCCTTTAGTGACCAAACCCTTGGTGTGCGCCTTCATGTCTCTAAGCGAGATCGCCGTCTGTCCACTTCGCACCTCACACCAGTAGCAGTAAAGAGGGCTCGGTATTGCAGACGATTAGCTGGCATCCTTCGTACAGAACAAAACAACTGTCATTTTGACACTTCAGTATACTTATAACCGCCGAAGACCTTTATCCACACACAAACCTGTCAATCCAAAACCTAGAGGTTTGGTAAAGAGATGCACGTCATCAATCGAACCTAACTGTTAAAAATCAAACACGACCGGTACCGATTCAAACCAACAGCGCTCAGGCCGACTTCTGAATAACCCACTTCAAAAAATTGTTCACAGATGACCAGTAGTGTGCAGTTTTGTCCGGAACAGTTGCTAAACACGGCTCTCGTGTTTATGATGTGGGTGTTTTTTTCGTTATCGCACTAGCCATGAAAGAAGCATGCATCACATGTGAACCTTCAGGCACTACCTCACTGCAGGACACACTGTGGAACATTTTTGACGTAAGGCTAGCCGTTGAGACCAATTAACCGCATTTCCGAAGCAGACAATGTTCAAGACGAGAGGAAAAACGTATACAACGCGTAAGCTGTTACCGGTGGCGAAGAAAGTAGAGCTTCTGGGAATCGTTTAAATAGAACGAATTGTCATTTGCGCACTTGGTATCCTACAGGATCGTAACTTGCAAAGCATGGGGCAAATGGGCAGCCACGAACATTTGTTGCTGCAAAATGAACAACCTCACACAAAAGCCAAGTACGGTTAGGTGAAACCAACGTAAACAACAGCACTCAAGGTAGACTGAGTCTGACCACACACATGCTAAGTTGGAAGTTTGTATCGCCCGCAATGGGCGGTCATAAGGTGGCAAGGCGGCTAACCAGAGAGTCAGAATGACTGTTTAGCTGGAGGCATACGACATGCTAAAACAAGTACCAACTAATATCAGTGTGGCTCACAATCAATATTTAAGTGTGATGATCCGGGTAGCATTTCCGTAAAATCTGTCGATTACCAGCGGAAAGCATACCCATTCTATAGCAATGATAGCGATCGCAACAAACAGAACTGACTGGATATTTTTGAAGAAACACATTGGAAGTCTACGGCTTTTGCTAACCGTTACCTAAATTTGAACCAGAGAAAGTGACAACACCAGCAAAGCAAACCAATGAAAGGACAAAAATACTGGTAGAAAAATGTGTGATCTTCTTGAAATACAACTGTATCGCCGGATGGTGTTTTTTAGGCCACAGAATAGTAGGTATGGATGTATCTTGGTGAAAAACCGGTTGCAGTGCGATGAAACATCCATCATACGCGCGAAGGGCCTTCTCCACGAAAAATTAGCCGAACTTTCCTCAGATAAATATATACATGTACATATATATATATATATATATATATATGTGTGTGTATGTGTTTACATGAGGCACATGGAACAGTCTGTACAGACAACCACCTAATCCCAACAGAGCAGCCACCATTCAACAGCTAAGGTGAGTAAACTGACAGCTACCTTTACAACACTTACGGAAGTACAACGTGAGGAAAATGGTAGATCAGGGTAGAGGAAACCAATTAACAGAGACTTGTTGGTGCAATACTTAACCGGTCCCACAGTCCCTGCAGAAAACGTGGGGCAAATAAAAGACTGTGACCAGACGTGCACCAACCATAGTATGTACAGAATCTAGGGTGCAAGCAGAGTTAATAGTCCAGTTTTGATCGTCAATCAAATGGTCCATTCAAGCGATGCTTGTGAACGCCATAGTACTGACAGCTTGCCTGTCTGTTCAGTCAACCGGGCTTTTGCTGACAGGACATCGATCCCAGAAGGGTGAACATAGTACGTCAGCTATCCCCAGCATAAAAACGAGTGAACGCCACACCAGACGAGCTCAAAACATCTTTTTAAAACTAATATATAACGCGAACTTGACAAACGGGAGAATGGAAGGAAAACGAAACGCGCCTACTCTCTTCCGTTCACTACTCAACCGTACTGACGTGTCAAAAAAAACGAAAATACACATTTTCAAGTTGACCATCACTCACATTTGATCGCAGCCTTCGTATTCAGATAGACTTTCCGGCCAACTTGAAAACAAACCAAATCCCCGACTACTCACCAGTAATCTAAAATATCGCCTTGCAGGTTTGAGATCGGAGATTTCGACCTGTCTTGGAAGTCCTAATCGCGGGGTTATCGATTGGAGTTAACATACAGTGACTGTGTCTACTCTCGAGACGATCGTGCAACCTGATCATTGCTCACAAGCGAGAGTGGCTGAGCGTTCAGATTGGATAAGTCGGTCGTGCCTAATGTGAGGTCAATGGCCCAGTGGTTAACACGGTTGCCTCATGATTGGAATGGCCGGAGTTCAAATCCCGGCCGTGGCAAGGATATGCACTACTGACGAGCTCTAATGAGAGCGAAACTCGAGTCTAGTGCTTCTTTTCGAAAGAGGCTGGCTGGAAAGTCTATCTGAATGCGAACGCTGCGATCAAATGTGAGTGATGGTCAACTTGAAAACAAAACAAATCCCCGACTACTCATCAGTAATCGAAAATACACATACATTCTAAAAAGGTGGCTACAAAGCGAGTGGGAGGGAGCATCAGTTAGACCAGACCAACCAGTATTATCTATCATGTCTTACGAGAAATCAGTTTATATGAAAATGAAAGAGGGGCGGGTATATAAAGAGAAATGTGGTACTTAAACGATAGTTCGCTCATCCGTTCCACTGCAGAATACCGTGAGATAGGAGACTAATTCTCCTGTTTTCATCGCAAAACATGAGTACATTATACGACTTCCATACGTACTAAGGTAACTGTAAACAGTGTAAAATTTGTATTGGATATAAACCAGTAAAAAGTTGAATAATAGTTCGCTCACACACCGTATCAAATTGGCCGGACCCAAGACGATCATTTACCAAGCACGTTAAATGTATTCCCATCTATTTAGTTCGCCTGTCCATTTTACTCAATCGACCATAACCGGACATATCCAACTCATATCTTAAAACGGGATACTAAAAGTCATCTCTTATGTAGACGATTGCGTTCATACACACCAATTAATAAACCTTTCCAGTCGTAAAAGAGGTAAATGGTACGCAGGTATATGCACCTGTGCTCAGGGTAAGATCTACACCGAGATGTTCACCAAGTCCAGCAGTGAGGGTGGTGTTCGTCAAGAACGTATGTTTTCGCTGTTTCTGTCTAATAACATCGCAGATGACGGGCTGTCCACGGCATGAGATGCCGATGTAAGCCATATGGTGGAAGGCTGGTAGAACTTGATTGTATGGACTACAAGGTATTAGTGTTTGAAAACTTTTAAACACCACGAACGATGTTACACCAAACTTAGCGCTTTCATAAACAGTTCGAAGTCCACTTTGCAGTCGTTAGACGTAGATTGCTTTTTCAAGGCAACTGTGTTCATGATACCAAATAATGACATTAAGGGTGTTGTTGACCGGTTCGTAAGCTTAGAAAGTTGTAGCGTTGTGACAGTGGCATATGGAATGTAACGGATGTTCGTATCGTCAAGCTCAGGACAGCCTTCGGTAGTCTGGAAACAGGGACGTAACACTCCGAGGTCCAAAAGTATACATGACGATTGTGAAAGCCATGTCACCTTTACGTATCCGAAGTGTGACCGCCTCAAGTACAGTACATCAACAAATTTCAAACATTCAGCAATCGATGTTCGTAGTCAATCGCTCGTACCAGAGAGTACAAACGGGTAGAAAGCAATGAATTTAAGAAACAGATAAACTGTAGCAAGCTGCTACGACGCCGTCTGCTACGCTGAATATTATCTACCAGCACCACCAGCCAAATGATGTAAAGTGTGAAGAGAAATGGATCTCGCCACTAATGAAGTGGTCACTGTAGAGTTGGATTGCAAACATTTCTGTGAAGTAAGCGTAATTAATGAAGCGCAGCAACAAAAGCCGAGAAGAAACAAGATGGCAGATGCTGATTTACTAGAAGCTAGTTGTTTGCGAGAGGGGGACAGCTGCGTGTTGACGCTGAAGCCAACACAGTGCCTTACTCCCGAACATCAATCGATTATAGCATATACGATCTGTACTAAACAAGCGCTCATGCCTGTGATATCGACAGCAAGCACTACGATGTTCTGGCATTCGATTGTTACGGTTGAGTAAACTGATTTAGAACGTATGTCAAGAAAATTTCCAAGACAGCTTAAAGCTAATAAATGAACCAATTGGCCTCTGAAATTATTGATAGGTTGCGGACTGACAACTAATCGAGGATTGCTTTGTTTCGGCTGACATTTTCTGACCTATCCGGTTGATTGAATGATGATTCGTTGGTGCGGCATTTGGCGTCGTAGTTCGATTGGAATACGCATGACAATGTTTGCACGTCGAATGAGAAACAGCGACACATCTACACACAGCTCGGTCAAGTCGCGTGCGATATGTGCTGTCAATACTTCACAAACGAGCCTGCGATGGTCAAATCGGCTGTGTTTTATCAATGCTAGGATGCACTCGGCCACCCTAAACGAGTGATTAGTGCTCAGTTGCTTGCGTTAGAGGATTTAGCACGCAATCGAAACAATAACAACAATAATAATGGTAATAATGACGCATTTTCTCGGTGTAATGTGTGATGTCGGCCGGCAATCCGTCATCCGTCAGTCTGTTTAACAGAATCACACATATTCCTCTGATTTTTTCGTGAAGTCGCGCAATACTCTCCTGTCAGTCCGCTGAGCAGATCCATCGTCAAAATTGTGTTCAATACATTCCCATTCTCCTGTTCATTCAGACTTTCGGTTTACCTTCGTTTTGATCTTGGTGACGGTTGGTTGGTTAGTTCCCCTGAAGGCAAGTATGTTATTCTGTGGCACTACTTGATCCTATTCAGTTGTTTCAAGACAGCGAACTGTTATAATCTGACAGCTGTGACTATGCATCTGAGCTCTGGGGAGTCGCTGCCGCTGCTGCAACCGAGGCTTGCGCCGGACTCTGACTTCATTGGTGTTGTCTCGTTTCTTTTGGACTCACTTTCGTTCCATTGT
>QNGE01000131.1:231885-244042 GCA_008508345.1 Paragonimus westermani
CGCTGATGCCACCCGATACGAGCGATTGAACGCAGACATCGGTGGTCAAATACTTGAAGACGGTTCACGTCTTCTACCCTGAGCGGCCAGGTCTTGCTGCCGTAAAGTAATACGGCCCTCACCGTTGTCTTATATACACGACCTTTAAGCTTCAGAGGAATACCTCTCTGTCGCCAGAGATGCCTCAAATTAGCAAATACAGTCTTAGCCTTAGAGATACGCGCTTCTATTTCATTCCCTACACCTCCGTCCCCACTCCCGATACAGCTTCCCAGGTATACAAACCGGTCAACAACCTCCATGACTACATTATCTAACATCAAATCTACGTGAGAATCTGTCAATTGTAAACGGATGCGGCAGAAAGATGAATTGATCACGAGGTAACGGTAGCTGTGATTGATAAGGTAAAGCTAACTCCTACCGGCAATTTTCTAAAAATAACAGGACCGAATGGCCATCACAACTGTCTCTCGATCACATCAAACTATTGATGAGCGTTCGGTTAACGGATTCCTTCTTAAATTGGTCAATGTTGCGCACTCATTGAAACAGGAGACAAACGGAGTCTGGCAAACCGACAGTTTAAGTATGAATACCGATCAGCTACTGGTAGAAATGTGCGTGTGTTTGTGTGCTTCTAACAAATGAACCCCACTACGTTAATAACGTACAACCATCACAACAAAAGTGCATAGTTCACTCTTTTGGGAGGGATGTCGTAAGACGCACATGTAGTAAAAACATGCCGAGTTGTTGATTTCAACACCCCGAGTTTAAGCAGACATTGGCAACTCAATCGCACACGAGCGTTCAAAGGGATGGTAACAAGTTTTGTAATGACAGGGAAAAAAGTGTAGTCATGTACACCATCGCTACGACACCGAGTGCCATGATGATGCTGAGGTTACCGAGGTGGTAAGTTCAAGGTGACAAGTTGCCAGTTTCTGACCGCTCAGCATACTGTATCCGAAGAGAGTAACTATTTACATAGGTTATACTGACGAGATCGACACTCCATCACTAAAAGAGCAAACAAACGTCATTACGGTCGATATTGTAGCATATCTCAAATGAACGAGCTGTTGGTTTTGAAGGCCATTTTTAGCTCAGTCAAACAGACAACAAACTATGCCACAACCAACTGACGTCGCCAACAGAGAGCTTTGTCATATGACAAAATTATCAAACGGTTCATGTAACAATGAGGGTATAGACCAACGATTTCAGCGACACTTATCGACGCCCTCGCCGTCCCACTGCCCGAAGCTCTCTGTATAGCATCCGGAACCGACTTCGAACAACGGACACGATCGATAGGAGAGCAGGTTTTCCAGATTCAGTATGAAACAAACACACGCTCAAACAGTAGAAAACTTCATAAGCCAAATAAAACAGTGGAGTGAAATGATTAACAAAATAGGGCGCAATAAATAGGCCAAGTCAACTTACCTCAAGCTGACGAGTATCGCCATCCTTGTTTGAGGCTGTGAAGAGGAGAACAAGTTGAGAAAGCAAACTTCAAACCTCACCCAACTTTCCAAAGGAAGCCGATAATCTTTTACGAATGTGTTTCAATAAGCGTAACTTCGAGATAGGTTTGTCTGTATAAAAAAAAGTGGAGACGATCGCAAAACGATTGAGTTATGCGGCGAGTAACAGTCGACTGTCTGTATATGTACCATACACTTCATAAGTGTGTGCAAATCTGCACATCATGATGTGTCAGTCGGATTTAGTGCAATGAAAATCGTATAGGAAAGCATTAAATCCGAATAGGAATAGTACAACAGATAAGAATAGGAGAGACTGAATATAACCAAAGACTAGTGTTGGTGATAGAAGCCTTCAGCTAAGGTTAATAGCGAGGAAAAGTCGGATATCGTTGCAGATTGTAGTTCAGGTTTTCTAAACAACAACTATTAAATTACTGATGTAAGAGGCCCGACGGTCCATCGCCTAAATGAAATGAAGGATGTGATGTTCAGCTGAAAAGTGTTACAAAGTCAGCTGCAGGAGACAGGATCACCATCACATGACCTGCCCCACTAGTCTCATAAAACGGGCGGACAGTTCCGGAAAATAGCGTCGGAAGCGGTCAACGGTATGCGCCGAGGTTTAAGTTGGTGGAATTCGATGGAAACGTTTCCACATGTACACTGTCACTAGTAACATGCTAAACGATGGCCTCAATCGTTCAAACAGGAAAATTATAGGCACAAATTGTACAGTGATACAGAATGACATTCTTCAAAACGGATCACATGGAACACTGTATAGGCAATACAAGATATGCATGCAATAAAATATTCAAGGTTGAACTGGAAGTATCAGCCACGCAGTGTACGATTAAAAAGCGCACCGACCAAGCGTTGGAAATCAAAAAGGCGAGAATTGGAAAGTTTATTTGCTGCAATTAATGAAAACGACAGGGAGATCAATGTCCAAATCTTGCAATCCGCAGCGAACAGATTTGCTCGAATAAAAATGTTCGATAAAGCCTAAAACCAATCGCGTAAGCGTAAAAACATTTTACAACTTAGGCCAATAAGGAGGAACTGACTTTAGATAAAAATCAAATGAGGCGTACATGTAAGAAATACCTACGGCCCAGGATTTAAAATGACGACTGAAATCCACAAAATGAAAACGTATTCACAACGCAGTAAATCCAACTGACCTAGAAAAGTCGAAAACTGATAGCAGGATTGCACTCAAAACAATTTAAACACACCAAACATCTAGCATTCCCCCGGTGTCAACAGCCAACCGTTAATAGTATACGAATCGAAAATACGGCCAGGTAAACATAAGTTTATTAATTCAAGCCGGCCAAAGAGCATACCGTTAGCAAAGGAAAAGTACACAGGAACTTTGAAGATGAGGTAAAGTAACTTCAGCAGACATCAGGCAAAATAATAACACCAAGATACGGTGCCCATATGTGTAACAGAATAGTCAACTCTGAACCGAATGGACGAAGAACGAATGGAAAATGGAAACGTAGGATCATTTTCTTGTCTCAACCAACGACACCAAGTAGTAAAGACATCTGATGTAATGTACAGTGGAATTCTTATTGTCAAACGGAAACTAAAAAATAAGTTTACAAACAGAGCTTAACAGCAGCCGATGAATCGTTTTTAATGCAACACAATCCAAGTGGACGAAATCCGTCTGCACTCTAACGCATGAGTGGCAGTCACTTATCACGTGCGCTGACGAGACTAGCGACAGTGGGCTCAGTGAAGTGGTTCCCAACGGCATCAACTGGAATGTTTGAACCTGGGCCAGTAGTGACAAAAAAACCCCAACTCTAAACAGAACTAGTACGTCCAAGTAGTGCTGAAAATGAAAGTATCAGTGGCGTACATCGGTACATAGGAGGGGTAAATATAGTAAATCCCCGTAAAATGGTCTAACACGCCGGTTAATGCACATCAACATGAACCGTTAGGAAGTATGACTGTCACGACTGTCAGGAAGATGATGGTAACAAGAGATACATTCATACCGTACAACGTAATCACGACTTAATTAAAGACGTTAAGACCATTGGAGCATTTTCTCATAAAAGAATATTCATTCTCCCTGAAAGTCGTGGTATATTATGATGAAAATCAACTCGACTAACCGCTTACTCAAACCCCGACACAACAGAAGATCTGACAAGGGGCCAATCCAAATGTCGCGTTACAGATACAGCGTAAGGACTGGATGAACGGTCTCAATGTTATGCCTTCCGTTATTCGCCAATTTGTTTGTTTCGTAATGCACCAATTAACTCACAGTTTTTTACTTTGCATGTGCTAATACGATCAGTCAATGACGGACTGTAATTTCTTTAATTGTGTGCTACATCTGTTAACACGGCATCTCGTCTCATGAAGGAACACTGCTTACTGCTACCACCATCAGGCCTCATCATTACTTGCGTGGGAGGTTTCATTTCAAGTATGATTTCTAGGGCTATTCGAAGTTCCTAATTCCGAGTATCACATATATCCAACCTCACTGAACATACAACATGCAACATGCAACAAAAAAACACCAGTGTTCGACCAAAGATAGAATGTGCGATTTTGACAAACCAACTTCAACTGCTGCATCACAATGAATCAAATAGTCAAATTGATTCACAACACCCACTCAAAATGTCACGATTCGGTTGCAATGGAACACTGGGAAGTGAATGCGAACAGGGACACTAAAGAGTTATTGGAATTCACAAACATCATCAGGCGGTGCATAGGTATCTTTGAAATAGACGTACGACAACCACACTTACAAGTAGCTGACGGGAATATTTCGGCGGAAACACTAGGAGGAAATCACACTCATGAACCAAAAGCATATCTGGAGTGTCAGCTAGTAAGGCTATCTATAACTTCTTGGAAAGAAAAGTAACCTTGATCCCACTGAGCAAAAATAAACGAACGCAAAAATGATACTCCAATTCGTGTCGATCGACGCTTTCGGGTGGCCAGATTAACCAGTCATAGTGGGGCACTCACATAACGTAACCAGAAAAGTTAGGTCTAATACCTTGAACCGCTCCAATTCAGCACGGCCGTGTAAGGATGGCAGATGCAAGTTTGATGCAATCGATAGCCTGAAAACAGAACTAACTAGCTATAGTCAGGGGTTTCAAATTGTCAGAGACTAGACGTGAAACACGCTTACAGCTTCGAGTAAACTGCCCAAAAGCTGAAGTACACATAACCAAAGACCTATATTGTATCGTTCAAACTAGATATGCATCTTGCAAATATTCCGACACTGAGCCATAACCTTAACCTGTACAGTAAATGAAAGTGGTTGAGTAGCAGAGATAGTGTTATACAAGACCCTCCATTTTGCAGGGCACTTTGCAATAAACTGCAGTACATCGAGGCAGTTATGGTTGGCAAAATGAAGTCATATGATAAAGGTACAGGGTTTTTTCACTACACTATATAGCTGTGCTACAGGATACACAAAAAAGCCCACTTTGAAGAGAACTGGTTACGCCATTCTAGCTTGTTTGGGGTGACAAACACAACAGTAAAAACAAGACTACTCTGCGACTGTGAAGCAAAGATGAAAGATTCGGAACTCAAACTGTCATCAGTGACAACATCGATGAAAAGGAATGCACAGTGGGGGAGAAAACAATTTGACAATCACAAGTGCACCACCAGTGTAACTTGCGTGCTTATCGACTAAGTGCATCCGCTTACCTCTCATCACACTGGCTTTACAACTATCCCCAAATATTTGACCATCCACATACTTGCTCGATCGCTAGCATCCAGTGACGCAAACTGGCAAGTGGACAGTGGATAGCTAGGCCCAGATGACCTTATTGGTGTGATCTTCAAGAGAGCATGAACTTAGTTGTCACGTACGATACCTACAAACCAAAGGCAAACAATTGTCACGAGCGAATTATCCCATTTTCGCTCAATAGGATTCGACCGACCAACATGAAAACCTCTACACTTGTACCACAGCACCTGACCTACCTTTTATATTCATTTTAGTTCGCTCACTTGTAAGAAGAAAAATTTGTTTTGACTCAGGTTTAGTTATTGAGAAGGACGAGGTGCACTCGTTCTGGTGTTAATACATAGCTGCTGCATTCTCTTTCATAATACTCATACGTATTCCACTTGCAAAAACCATCGATCGGTTAGAATTCAGACACTGCCTGTAATAAAAGCAACGGGGCGAAGTCACAGAGCAGAGCAGCTAACAATTCGCTTCTGAACACTGATGCTTAGAGTTAACTAGGGAATAGCAATCCAGCGAAATGGTTGGTCACATTTTTACCCAATAACGTCTTATTTAGAGCCCCCAATTATACTTTCTACACGGCGCTTCACGTTTTTTAAAGCAATGGGAAAAAGTAAATAGGATGATCATAAGAATCCATCGATCTTACAGACAATGTAAGGGTGAATAACTTAGTTCTCAGTAGGTAAAAACTGATGAAAAACAGGTGTGTAGTACGTGAGGGAAAAAGGCAGATATGGCGGTATGATCAAAATTTTAAATTAAGTGGACCACTTGAGTAAATGTTTCTGCTTCTAGACACCACTCATCATCATCAACATCAGAGACAGCAACACATCGGTGGTTCACACTGACGCTTAACTGTCACACAGGTAGAAAGAGGAAAGCAAGTAAACCCTCTATAAGAAGATGGAAGAAAACAGAAAGATGACGGGAAGAGACCTAACAACTAAAAGCAGCTACGTCTACATTCAAACACACAATACCAAGGTAACTACACCTTGCAAACAAACAACCGACCTGTTAGTGAAAGTAAGGGGTCATTAGCAAGACAACTTCCTTACGGCCCCTACTGCCCCGCGTTACTAAATGCACTCACCTCACAGACAACTCGGCCAAACAACGACAACATTCAGGCTATTGAACTTGGTTGGCAACCATCTCACCTAAATTCCCCAGCCACCGACTTTGCATGTCCCGAAGGCCCCACTCCGGGAGACAAATCCGATCTACAGTGACCAACCCCGTCGTGAACGACTTCATCTGTCTACGCCACGTCAACATCGCACTTTGCGACAGTTGGCTACAGCGTCGGCAAAGAGTGCACGGTGTGGTAGGTGGCTAGCTAGCATCCTTAGCACATGACCTAATTATCTCAGTCTATGTAAATCCAAGTGAACAAAAGTACTCGTT
This sequence comes from Paragonimus westermani, assembly GCA_008508345.1. Lineage (NCBI taxonomy): Eukaryota > Metazoa > Platyhelminthes > Trematoda > Plagiorchiida > Troglotrematidae > Paragonimus > Paragonimus westermani. The sequence goes on from QNGE01000131.1 coordinate 238,573, forward strand.
TGACAATCACTACCAAACGCCCATTTGCTAACCTCCTCGTTCCTTATTCACTGGTGCCATCCGATACGAGCGATTGGATAGAAACACCGGTGATCAAACACCTGAAGACGGTTCATTTCCTCTACTCTGAGCGACCAAGTTTCGCTGCCATCAAGTAATACAGCCCTCACTGTCGCCCTGTATACACGACCATTAAGCGTCAGAAAGACAACTCTGTGGCTAAAGGTGCCTCGGATTAGCCAACACCGCCCAAGCCTCAGAGATACGCGCTTCTATTTCATTCTCTACACCACCGTCACCGTCGCTGATGCAGCTTTCCAGGTATGAAAACCGGTCAACAACCTCCACGACTTCATTATCTAGCAATAGATCTGCGTTATCATAGCAATCTCGCAGAAGCACTTTGCATTTTGAGGCCGCAAAGCGCATTTCGAAGTTGATATACAGATTGGGAATAACACAACGTTTCGAGCAAGTTGTAATACTCTACGTTTCAACCACCTCGGGTGGCCTTCCTCAGGAAGGCCACCCGAGGTGGTTGAAACGTAGAGTATTACAACTTGCTCGAAACGTTGTGTTATTCCCAATCTGTATATCAATAACATGTTAAACACGACGCCCAAACTATTCAACTTCATTCGTACTACATTTGGTGCGGATATCTCGCATTTCGAAGTATTTAGCAAAACACGAAACAGCCTCTGGCATTGTTTGTCCTACTTAAAAGGTGTCAAACAACAACACCTTGTCATCAACATAAACAACAACAGCCAGTCTTTTAATAGGTAGAAGGTCTACGCCAGCACCTCGTGAACGTCGGAGACAATCCCCATTATTTCGTCTATGACAAAACTGAACAAAAATTGTGGAAGGGGAAGCCATGACGTACGTCGCTCCTGGTACTGAAACTGTCGGACAGTTCACCGTAAACCCTAACCTGAGCCGGAGTATTGAAATAGAGCGCCGTCAGTGTATTCACATGCTTAGTCGGTACACTCCTGCGTTTAAGTGACTTCAAAGGTGTAGATCGATCTACCGATTCGGAGGCACCTTTATAGTCGACAGATACGGCGACTGTTGGTCGGCGGTATGCGTCACGCTGTTCCAGAATTTAACGAATGGTGAAAATGGTATCTATGCATCCCCGCCCAGGGCGAAACTCTGCCTGTTCTTCTCTAATGTTTGCCTCTTGAGCTGCAGTGAGTCGACCAAGTATGATGGATGCCAGAACCCTAGAAATGACTGGGGTCAAACTAATGCTCTTATAGTTTTCGCGAAAACCCTCGATATCTTTCTTGAATGTAGAAACTATTATCGAGTGACCCCAGCACGAAGAGATGGTCTCCGTCGTCCATACAAGTTGAAAGAACTGAGTCAAGGCCTCTACCAACGCCTCCCCACCTTCTTTGAAAAGTACCTGCACGACGTCATCTTGGCTAGCAGCCACATTACGTTTGAGAGCCGAGGTGCAATTGCAGACCTCAGTCTCGGTGGTTGGTTTCAACTCTACCAACCAGGCTGCTACATTACAAGTTTATGGGGGTAACATAGTAGAAGCAGGAGGCCAGTTAAACTGATCCTCAGTGTTCCGCCCACCGCTCTAACCTTCTGAACTTATTATAGATGAATGTGCCATCTGTCTCACTGATAGCTTCACTGACAGACGATCGCCTGGGACCAGTGGCAAGGATAAGATTACAGAGTTTGCCGGTGTTTTCTGAAGCCACAGCGACCTCCATTTGCTTAACTTTTTCCACTAACCAAGCCTCACGATCAGTCTTTAGACTACGTTCCAGTTTCCCATGGATCTCTTTTAGACTTGTTATGTGACCTATCAGGAGGAACGTTTCGTCTTGCTTCCAACAACTCCAAAGATCCCCCGAGGTACAATGTATGTTCAACCCACAAACTCGTTAGCCGCATGCCACAGTATCTGCTTCGTGACTGGCCTGTGAGATTTGAGTCCAGCAGCTATTAGGATCTTAGCAGTGAGAACTATAAAAGCGAATTTCTAAGCTGGTTTGGTTCTTATGTTTTACCGACGGTGGAGCCAGTTTCTCAACAGCACGTCGTTGCTGTCGGTGGGGTCGTTACCCGCCGAAAGCGAGAAAAAACATCATTATATTCGGTTTGAAACTGCAGTTTTTGTGGTAAAACGTTTTAATATTAAAAGGAAACCAATCAACGTTGCGTGCCATCACAGATGAGTACACAACAAATTTGGTTAAACCAACAAACCGGGTGACTGACCAGGTTAACACACGTCTTACAGCTGACCGTTACCGTAGCAAACGGTCACTGGGGAGGCGGGTTTACAGTGTAAAAGCAATGACGTGTTACATACAAGATATAACTATAGTGGATCAAGTAAAACTGGCTGATGTATGGGATACAAGATGATGAGCATTTAGAGAACTGTTTCAACAAGTGCTCATAAAAACGGGAACAGAGGTGGGTTGCGTTCAGCTCAGAAGCTCATCGCAGCCAACTCAAATTACTGGACAAATCTTATTCTCACTTCTGTTATGCAATCTCTACGAGGGTGATGAATAACGTATGTAATAGTAATAGTAACAAGAACAGTTTTAACAAATCAACATTCACTACCATGCGGGTTCCTGGTAATGCCAGATGTTAAAAAATGGTACGTAAGCGTCTCCGACCATTTAGGCTTGAAGATGTGAATTCAAACTCGGTGGGTAGCACGTAATACTAAGTATGAACACTACCATAGACATTAAAAACGCAGACAAAAACAATACTAAATTAGAAGTAGAAAAGAAAGGGATGGCATTCGGTTATCAGACAACCTGTATTAAGGCTCAAACACTGAACATTTAAGTGCTTATATCCTGCAAACCACAACAACCCAAATAGACAATTTAGTCCAACATTGCTAGCATACGTGTAATGAGCCAGATTCGTCGGTAGCGCTCCCAATAACTCCAGCCATTGAGTACGTGAGTCACAACATCCCGAGAGACAAACCTGCCCAACAACGACTACAAGTCTGGAGATGGAATTTGCTGCTCTGGGCTAAGTCAGTATTCGATCACCTCGCAGCTTAATCCAGGCAGTTGAGGTCTCCGTAAACAAAGCATGGCATGGAAGGTGATTGGTGCGCAATCTTAACACATAACTCAACGGTCCAAGTTAATGCACCATCGAGGGTTGAACAAACAAATTTGTCATATTGTCGCAGCCGAATACCTGCGTCATAACCCTACTGACACATGCCTTGATGTGGGTGACTGAAAACAGACGCAATAACGGAATACTCGAGGACGGTTTGTCTTCAATAGACAGAAAAGCCCCTTTTCGCGGCTGCACAGTAATGTCGCTCTTGCGATCGTTCTAAATACGTGACCCCCCAAGCTTCAGAGAGATTCACTTCAATCGTCAAAGGTGTTTTGGGCTATTGACTGCTGTTCAACTCACGGAGAAAGGAGCATTAACTTCCTCTCCTAAACCACAGCCGCTGACGGTGCGATTTTCTAAGCATAAGAATCGACCGATAACCTCCATAACGCCATACAAACGTGTGGCACCGGTAGATTATCTTTTGGGGCTGCTACGCGCGTGCTGAACTATTTAGTAGAATGTGAGAAGTCGTAACATTGTGTTGATTGAAATTCGTTAAACATCATTACCTCTTAGTCAGTATGACCAAGACCACTCTGTCTTTAACCAGGCGGAACGTCTACAATAACATCTAAAGATACCGCATACAGTCTTCGTCACTTCACTGGTGACAAAACCGAGCAAAAGTGGCAGAAGCATGCAGCCCAGATGCATGCGGATTTTCACGTCGAATTTGTCAGACGATTCAATGTGAACCCCAGCGTGAGCTGAACTGTGGTAGTAGAACACCGACATTCGGTTAAAACATTTGCTCTACAAATCTCGCAATCTGAGTGAATTAAAAATACGGACCAAGGCACTAAAACGAATGCAACTCTGCAACCGATAATAATGCCTGCTGCTGGAGAGCAGTACCAATGACGTTGTCCTAGAATTTGGCGAGATGTAAAATCTTGGTATGGAAGGCCATGTCCAGAACGTAGCTTTGCATTTTCCCACTTATTAATGGATTCTAGTAACGCAGTGAGAGGAATGGCTACACGGGAAGCCAGTTATTAGTGCGATCAAGACAAGTTCACTGTAAGTTTTGCAGGAGCCTTTGATTTTCTCGAATATGCAAAATAATATCGAGTGATCCCAGCACAGAGGACGTTCCCAGTTCTCCACACTCGTTGGGCCAACTGAGTCAAGTTCTCCACTAATGCTCTATCCTCTCTTTGAAAATCGCCCATGTCAGGTAATCCGTGCCAGTTGCTTCAGTGCGTTTGAGGACTGAGGTGCAATCAAGCATCCTGGTTTCGGCAGGTGACTCTAAATCTGCTGACCAAGGTACGATATTGCAAGCTTGCGATGGTAGTGTAGTAGAAGCCAAACTGACTCTCAAGGTGTTCCGCTGAACTAAATAACCTACTGAATTTACCGCGGATGAGTGTCATTTGCCATGCTGACAGAGGAGCGCTGTGGGCCAGTGGTGCAAATAAGCCTGAGGGGTCACAGTCAGCCAACATTCTCCATTAAGAATCCATTAAGAATTCCTAAGGCCACCCACAATGTCACCATAATTATCACACAGAGAAATACATCAGTGGTTTCAGCTGATACCTAACCGCTATAAAACTGCGAAGAAAGAATCAAGCCATAACGAAGAAAGTAAGGGAAAGGGACCTTATTAGTAAAACTAACTGTCTTAATTTAAACACTCAACACCAAGGCGCCTAAAGTTTGCGAACAGACAACCCAGCTACAAGCGAGGAGGAGGTCCCTTCAGCAAAACAGTCCCCTTAAGCTTTTCACTGACCACATCATTCAGTGCATTGACCTCTCACAAAAAACTCAATCAGACGACAACAATCACATCACTAAGCCAACTTAGCCGCCATCTTACACAAACTCTCCAGCCATCGATTCCGTATGTAGCAGCAACCCAAGCTCGACAGACAAACTCGGCCTACAATGACTAACACCCTGGAGAACGAATACACTCATCTACGCAAGGTAATCAACGGTCCACTTCGAACCTTACGCCGGTCACCCGCAGTATAGGCAAACAGTGTGCACTCTGACAGACGACCAGCTGGCATCCTTAGCACAAAGTCTGACCGGCTAAATCTGTATAAAATTAAACAATAAACAACACAACTCATTCAACAATCACTACCAGACACTCGTTCACCAATCTCTTCGTCGCATATCTCAAGCGACCACTGATGCCACCCACCGAACACATCATCATCATCATCATAGACAGCAATACATCAGTGGTTAACACTAATGCTTAACTGCCACACAACCATGAAGAAACAGCAAACCCTATATAGAAAGAGAGAAGGAAAAAGAAGGGGACGGGAAGGGACCTAACTACTGAAAATGACTACGTCCCTATTCAAAC
>QNGE01000131.1:244439-310447 GCA_008508345.1 Paragonimus westermani
AGGCAAACAGTGTGCACTCTGACAGACGACCAGCTGGCATCCTTAGCACAAAGTCTGACCGGCTAAATCTGTATAAAATTAAACAATAAACAACACAACTCATTCAACAATCACTACCAGACACTCGTTCACCAATCTCTTCGTCGCATACCTCAAGCGACCACTGATGCCACCCACCGAACACAGGCATCGATGACCGAATACCTGAGGAGCCGAGTCTCATAGCCGGAAAGTAACGCATCCCTCGAAATCGCATTATACACGCGACGCTTAAGCTCGATACAGGCTACCCCAATGTCACCAGAGACGTCCTAAGTTCGCGAGCACCATCACAGCCTTACATATATGCGATTCCATTTCACTCACCACAACTCCGCCCGCTCCTGATGCACCTTACCAAGTAAAAATACCGCTCGACAACCCACAACCTCAATATCCAACAACAAATCTACATAATCACAACAGTCCTACAGAAGCACTTCGTACTCTGGGAATGCAATGCCCATTCCTAAATGTTTAGAAGAACGCAAAACAGCTTCTGATGAATGTCACAAACAGTACACCACTGCTTCCTGTAGAACAAAATCGAACAACGGTATGTTCACACAACTGGTCCACACACTCTTGCGTCTAATTGACTGTAAAAGTGTAAATAGATCGGCTGAACCTAACGCACCTACGGAGTCGAGAAAAGCGGCCATTATTGAACGACGGTAGGCATGACGCCGCTCCAGAATTCGGCGAAGAGTGAAAAGTTGACCAGCACACCTCCTTCAGGGAAGAACACTTCCCTTCTTCGCCAATATCTACCGACCGAACTGCGGTGAGTCGACAAAGTATAACGGATCCTGGAACCATAGTAACGACTGTCGTCAAGGTAAAACCCGTATGGCGACGCGAAAGCCTCTGACTCCCTTCTCAAATGTAGGAGTTACAAACGAGTGACGGCAGCAGACCACGTTGGTCTCCGTCGTCCACACCGGCTGAAATAACTGAGTCAAGGCCTTAACTAACACCCCCTCATTTTTTCGAAGGGTGCTGACACGAGGTATTGAGGATAAGCAGTCCTACTGCGTTAAGGGGCCGAAATGCAATTGCATGCCCCAGTTCAAAAGGGTGGTTCTATATACACTGACCACGATATTACATTGTGAGCTAATGGCGACAAAATAGTAAAAGAATGAGGTCATCTAAACTGATCCTTATTGTGTGCTCAGCGTTCTAACCTTTTGACCTTATTATGGATGAATGTGCCGTCTGCCTCGCTGACGAACAGATGTCCTGGATCGGTATCATGGACAAGCTTGAGGAATCATGTTGCATTGCCTAAAGTAAAGACGGTCTCCATTTCCTTAACATTCCAGTGAGCCAGGTCTCACGACAGGTGATGAAGCTGCTCTTCAGCTTCTTACGGATGCTACGAGAAACGTTCCGTTTGACATCTAACGACCCCACGGTTTCCTCGGGAATTAAATAGCTTTTTACGTCACAAACCACCGTATCGCATGCTATAGTGCCTGTTGCATGAGAAGCCAGAGATGTGAGTTCAGCAACTATAAGTCTTTGGGGTTAGGACTGTTAGGCACACACTCTATGCTAGTTTGGTACTATTGCTTTATCGATAACCTGGACAGTTTCTCAACAGTCCGCCGTTCCTGTCGATGAGGTCGCTTATCAGCGAGAGTAAGATCAAAGCGACCAGGTACTAACGCACGATATTAATCCATGCATGTGCCCCAATAATAATTGCAGATCTGAATGGAGCCACAACATGTACGACTAACAGCCGCGTCTAACTGAGACCAGGTGTGACTCACAGAAAGAGGGCCTCAGGTGTAACGAGGCGCACGATGCTTGGAAGTGTTGCCAGCCAACAGTCTATGCTCGCTCCCTGTCGCAAAAGCCGCCGCCGTTGTTCGAGCGATGAGATGCCAACCCAAACCTGCCATCCACGTGAGACTCGATCTCACCAAGGCGGTCGCCCTGGGTGTTCACATTTCCGGTCAGAAGACTATGTCAAAGGTCATACGTCGACCTAAGAGCTACCAGATCCGATTAAAAGGCGTCTTTGATATCAACGTCACGGCAGTCAGTTGACGTGCAAGCAGACACAAAAAGAGACCACAGGATTTGGGGTTTAGAGCTGACCTCAAGAGAACCTGTTAAGTGAGTAACACAACTGCTAACCCATGCGATTGCAGCCATTATTCGGAAGGCTACCTAATCCATCCTGACCGATTTCAGTGGCCGTGGAGTCATCCGAAATGTAAAATCGCTAACGGGCAGGCAGTGCGGATGCCGCTAGTTTCATACGTCCTGGATTCTAGCTTCGAAATTTAGCCGACATCAACACCGAGCGAGTCTAACGTTAGTGGGAAAGCGGCCTGTTGACCTATCTGTTTCAGAATGCAAACGCGGGAAGCAACTGTATTTATTCACATTCTACGTATGAGCAAGGAATGAGGGAGGACGGAAGCCGGATGGTAAGAGATGGGACTTAGCAACACAGTTACCATTATCAGCTATATGGGACATGTAAAGCAATTACTAAAAATAGGGGGTTCGATAGGGGTCTGCGAGCCAAATTTGGTGAGATAGTGAGGAAGAGGTCAGCATTAGCGTGTTTTCGCCTAGGCACCTTGCTGTATCCATTAAGCTGTTATGTGAGCTAACAGCGGAACAATCCGTCGAAGATCAAACACGTCTAAGCATGGCAAGTAGCTAGCTACTAAACAATGCACGTAATCCATAAACTGCTCTAAGCTGATACGCTTAGAGTGAAGCAATTTAAACAGTGCAATTTAAATGCGATTTAACATATTCATTCACCTAGAATGAGTGTTTAGAACAAACATTTGATCTTATTGAGTCCAAGAACACTGGAACACTTCAATGAAGTCAGGGGGATTAGGCTCTAAGCAATCAACGTAATTGAAAAATACAGAGTAAAACGAGTGAATAGAGAGAAACTGAGATTACATGAAACAACCAAAGCCCCAGGTTTGAATTATAAACTAAATTCCTTCGATCAGCACACATATTCAGGTCCAAAAAAAGAAGAGACTGCAACATCGAATGAGCCATCTGATTTGCATGGAACACTGATTTAGCATCCGGGTGTGCCCAGCTTGGATCAACCTGCCATAATCTGTCGTAAGCGCGTCATCGACAGTTGAATTCAAGCAGTATTGAAGCACGTATTCAGGCCAACAAACTAAGTGCTTAAATAATTTGACTGTCAGAAACCCTGTATCAAAATGGAGGTACGATCGAACCATCATGTTTGACGCCAGTCAGCCGTTATCTACATGCCTGGTAGACAGGAGTTGAGGTTCTAACCCACTGATTATCCTCTGACCTAGGCTATAAACTTTCTATTGCTGACTTTGTGAAACTGAAACAAACTAACAATTTGGAATTCATCTACAAACCGCCAAACATATTTCGATGTACACAAATATTCTCAGTTTCCTCCAATATGTAAGATACCCGTGGATTCTTTACTTGGAAAAAAAATGACACGGCCACACTTATTTAACAAAAATGTCATAGGAAACATGGAAGTACTGTAAATATCAAAGCAACGTTTAGTTCAGGTTATCTTCATCAAGGTCTGGCACCAGATAAATGAATACGCGACTGGGTTTCCTTTCATAAGGACAACGCACATCCACATCATCCACACGCAGTTTAACACTAAGTTGACACACAAGCCATGGATATGTTAGGAAGGAGAGACCGAACGACAATCGAGTTGGTCAGATCTCAGGCAGGCAAATGTTTTATTCTAGGTTTATCTCAAACACCTAGTTAGCCAAGAACGGAGGACTTTGAAGCAGTTAAAATTCACTTCTGTATGAAAGTTAGTTTGCTCACTGAAGAGGACCAATTTGAGGTGCTTTCGTCTAATCTTAAAAAAAAGCTCCCACGTACGCAGAACAATGAGCAACCTTTTGAAGATCTTTTACAGTAAGATATTGCACTCACATTTACGTGTTGTCCTCGTTGCTAACGCTTGGTTGAGAATTATCAATTTATTTGTCACCTACATAGCAGTTTCTGCAAGTAACTGGCGACAGGTGACTTGCGGAACATTCCGGACCCATGCTCAGAAGGGTGTCGATCTTTTACTGAGTGATCAACTCAAGATGAAGATAGAATTCGATTGAATTATGATTAGTAGTGTGAATTTCGGGCTACTTTGGAAGCTTGTAGCATGTCTGAAACGTAGGAAGTTCACTGCTTTAGGTGTATAGGAACGGACAGAGGTGTTCGTGTGCCAGTACTCGACCACTTAGTAACTATACGTCATGGCATCTCCAATCAAAGGTGAAAATGCTGTCGTCAATGTAAGGTGTGTAGAGTACAACCCCCGAGGGCTTCCGCAATTGATCATTGTTGATTTTTCCCTTAAACCCGTCAGATAATTATGTTGGACGTACCATAATTTCGTCCTTCCGATGAAGTTGGAAGCCAACAATATGAGCGCGCCAACAAAGCAGCTTTTGGAAGTGGCCTACTGGTATCCCGATAATTTCGATATTTATGCAGTCACGAAGGTAAACAGTGATCTCGTTTAGCGGAATGTGTGTAAAGAAGGAGACAACAAGTGAGGGGGAATAACTGAATTCCTGTTAAGCTTTTCCTCCTTGAATCTCTTCGCTCGCGTCTTCGTGATGTAAGCTCACATATATGCGACAACTGTAGCTACCCAAATGAAAAATAACGAAAACGAACTCTCGGTGTATTAGCTCTCCGGTGAATTTTGTCGTGATACCCATTGATTTAAGTAGAATGTATGGATGCTTCAACAGGTTTATTCAGGGCACAAACCAAGTGTTACAACACCCGACACTTCTGCGCTGGCTGTACAGCAACGTCTAAATTAACCTGCAAACCATTTTGCAAATGAGTGACGGTAAACCAGAACACATTTCAGTGGTCTTTGCTGTGGCCAATTTGGCGTTTGCATGACAGGTTGCGTAGAGGAACACAACCTCGATCCGCTGCTCTACTTTTGAACGGCTTCTCAGTGACACTGGATCGATAAAAGCGCAGAAGATCGGTCTATTTCTGACAGGTGTAAGCGAGTAACTGCAGTAATGGGCCCATAAGCAAGAAAGGAGATCCTGATCACTTACTGTCACGTCCACAGTGAACAACTGAGTGGGGAAAATTAAACCGCCTTCTTGGCAACATTAGGGCTGGACAATGCAGCATCAGTCACATCCGCCCTGAACTCATACGTAATGAACTAAGCAGGCGCATCAGCACTGGTCGGTAGAAAAGATTGTTGGAACAAAGTGTATATAGCTCACGTGAAACCAAAAGCGGGTGTAGGCGTACTAACACAAAAGCAGAGAATGAATAAACAGCCAAACCGGTTAACATGGGCGTCATTACTTTAAATCCCGACATATTGGACAGCGTCCTTAATTGTAAGGGTTCAGGGTCCTTAGATTTCCAACTGGGGAAACACTTCATCAGTGGAAACAAGCTCTGGTATCAGTTGTTCCCTGTCGTGGCGCCAGATCATTTTCTGACTATTATAATGCCTGTATTATTTGACCCCTGTTCCCGTAACTGACAGCAAATCAACAGAACGGTGGCAATCGAAGTGGGTAACGAAAGCAACGGATATCCCGAAAAATCACCTGGCTACGTAGCCAGCTGATTAGACCGCCTTCCCGGGAGATCCATCGTCTAACAAACTCTGTTTAATGGCGATTCCATCGTACAGAGAAAGTCGGGGGCATGTAACGACTGAGTAAACGTCGAAAAACTTCCGCTGGAGTAGATCACGGCTCGCGAACATATACAAAGACAAACCACGCAGACGCGGAGTCATTAGCATCAGACAGTCATACACCTGTGGTTCACACTGTAACTGGTGCGGGGTAGGTTCCCCCAAGAAAACCCTGTATTCTGTTGTCTCACAGATCAGACTTCTGGGTCAAAGACTCGGAGTGGAACTCCTTAAGTCAACTCCTTTCCACAACATAAACGACCGGGGAGTATCGGGAACTAATGTCCTCCCGAAAATGACCTTATTCAACGACTACGACTTTCTTCTATTTCACCTAACAAATTTTCTGCCTTCTCCGCGCCCTCGGCTGACAAGTGTTTATCAAAGCCAATACAACTGGTAAACATTAGTGCTTTCAATGTCCGCACTCTTTTACAAGTCGTTCAGCATGCTGCTCTGGCAAATACTCTCTCAAGTCTGGAGCTGGATGTGTGCGGAGTGTCGGAGACAAGTCTACGATTCTAACATCGTTATTCGAACTCACCTATAGATAACTATCAACCAAAACACTTCTCTTTTAGAAACTCTGATGAAGTCGAAGCTGAATCTCGTGGTCAAGCTGCAGTGGGGATCACACAGAGGTCCAAAGTAATGTTTGTTCGGATAAATCCTGAGGACAGTCGTTTGCGTGCTGTCAGACCCAATACTTCGGTTAAAGTCTGTCAATTCAAATCAGAAAAGCGCTGTGTATTCATGATGCTGACGTATGCTCCAACGGGTAGCTGTTCGGATGTGTTCTACAACGCCTCTCGTTGTCTTTATAAAGCAGATTAAACACCCTGACACCGTCATATTAGCAGGCGATGTTACTGCCCAGCTTGGTCGTCTTTCTCCAGAAGAGAAGCGGCTAGAGCTATATTTGATGTCCAGGCACAACGTGCTGACAATGGCGAAAGACTGCTGCAGCTGTGCACCTCTCAAGATCTTCACATTTCGAACACCGTGTTTCAACGTAAGGAGGCAGTATTATATGAAGACCTTATTATGCTTTTTAGCCGTGGACACCACTGACTCATATAACAGTCAGTTTCAGGTGATGCCACTGTTAAAATGTCGTGCATTTTGGAGCAACCACCTGGAAACGGGCCACAATGTTGTGCGTGTCTGATTTTTATCACTTGCCCAGAGGCCATACACTCGTAAACGCGACAGTCAACTGGCATTCGAGCGAGAAGAGTTTGAAGAATGCTCACCGGGAAACATTGCTGTACAAATTGTCCAGTTCGAGTCAGGCGAGAAAAGGTAACAAACACTGGGAAAAAATCGCAGCAGCCACGGAAGCATGTCTAGAAGAACTAATTATCAAGGGGGCTATTCAGTTGTGACAGGAATGGACTTCTGTCACGTTGACAAACCTCGTGAACAAGCGCCGCCCAATTTCACGTGGCCCTGTATATGAAGACGACCACCAAGAACCTAAACGCAAAAAGACTGGAAGCATGCGCAAAGACAGTGAGCCCCACTTGGTCAGACAGTCAAGAGAAATGGGAAGAGCCTTTTTATCTGGGAATGGCAGGAGACTTTTGTTCCAGATTAGCGGCAGTCCAGTTTGTGTACGTGAGACCCTATGCGGAAAAGGTGATTCACTTATCACCACTCAATCGCGCCGACTTGATAGGTGAGCTTAACATTGCGTAGAACAGTCCAGCTGGCTCACTAGACCCAGAGAAAGTCGGATGCGCAAAGAGGAGGTGAGATTTCGGTCCGATCTTAAGTGCGTTCATCACATTTTCATCTTGCGATGGATCTTGGGACATCGACACTCTTTTAGGCAGCCGACGGTTGTGGTCATTTTAAACTTAAGGAATGTTTTCGGTTAGATAGCTCGTAACGTCTTCTGGAACTGCTTTCTTCGCAAGCAAACAAGTTGGGACCACTGTACACTAACTCTACGAGCAAGGGTGGGGGGTTGTGGGCAGTTGACTAGGAGCGTTCATCACACTTGGTACTGTTCGTCCGATCTCCCCCTTCCTGTTCAAATTTGTTATCGACGCCATTTTGAAATGTGTTTGAGGAGCCCCATGAATTTGGCGTTGAGCTTCTCCTGACGCTAGGTTCACTGACATGGAACATGCAGATGATATTGTCTTACTTAGTCCCTCTACAGAAGACACGCAGACCAAGCTGAACAAGGTGAGTGACCGGGCTGGTTAGTACGGAACGCGCTTCGCACTATCAAAGTGCGAAGTGCTTCGTTAAAACTATGGCATTTGCATTCCCATCTTTAATGAAGGCAGTCCGCTTAAAGCCGTAGATACCTTCACACACTTAGATGGCACTAGCTAGTCGGTCCGCAATATTGCTGATCAGACATTACCGAAGATGACGAAGGCGTGGTTTGTTTTTGCTAACCTGCACCAACTGTGGCGTCAAAAAGACGTTCAAATGTCGCCAGAATAGAGTATATGATGTTTGCATAGGTTCTGCTTTCCTTTGTGGTTCGAAAACGTGGTCTGTTCGCAACGGAGCTATAAGTAAACTCGTGTTTGACTATCGGTGTGTCCACTATTTAGCCCACATTAAGTGGATGGATCGCGTTTGCAACATGGCTGGTCGCCAGAGCCTACTACGGAACGCTCAGGATGCGCGATCAAGCGATCAACTAATCGCGTTGCACAGTCTGCGATAGTTGTATCAGGTACTCTGCAATCCACCTGAGCGTTAACCGTACCGGACATTACACAGTGAGACCATTAACAAATCATGTGGTGGTCAGGCAACAACACTGAGAAAAGTGGACAGGCGTCGCCTGCCTGGCTGGCCTCCTTGAGATCATTCAAATCGTTGGCCGGGAACGGTACCTTTGAATGCAGCTTGCCACAGTCAGTAGCGTGCCTGTATTCATACCACTTCCGGTTCCTCCGTTTGGTTTTTTTTCGTTAACTTTCAAACCTTTCGTGGCGTTCTTCCTTTTGGCATATCCCACGTCACTGTTGAAGTGACTGGCGGTCCCAACCACAGTACCTCCTGGCCAGGCTCAAGGCTACTGTGACGACTCAGACTCAGATGGGAAAGGAGCCTCAGCAATATTCCCAATGGTTGTTCCTAAAAATGCACGCCGTTGAAACTAAAGCAAAAGTTGTATATGGCTGGACAAAACTAGGTCAACTAAGCTCGTGCTCATGAGTCCAACTACGGGCCGTGTGACTGACACAGCGGTCTACGCCGTACTAGTCAAGTGATGGGAAATAAAGAATGAATACGACAGGAAGAGTGTGTGAGGTTAGATGAATTAGAGGATATTAGCATGGATCAGCGGTGAAAGCCGGTGAGAAGACAGGTATAAAGCAGTAAGTATAAAACACAACTCAAGAGAGACGTGTGAAAAAAGTCAATTGCAACCCGAAAGCACGATCTTACGGTTGAAATTTCCGACTGATTGGACAAGCAAAACATCCTCCTACAATGCACCAAGATAGGTGAGATTCAGCTTTCATGTAGTTAGACCAAAATTTGTTTAACTTTAGAGGGTGACCACGGAGAGCTGGTAGCTATGACGACATAAACAATCCGAAGAGATCATGACCATTGAGGAGGACTAATCTATAAAAGGTAATAAGTAAATCACGCCGTGGTCATCAATAAAACAACGAACACATGCCCAGTCTGTCAAGTTTCTGAGTATGATAGACCTTTCAAACTGCGCACCAGACAAGTGCCCACACACATTAACCCCACTAGTTCCACTTCATTACACACTAAACATGGAGGGCTCTCCTGGATGCAACATTTAAGACGAGGTCTCAAAAACGCAGTAAAAAGCCTGCAGAACATACACAAGTCAGCATCCAGGAGACTAGACCAGCCAACCACAGCAAAAGGAAAACGTTACTGCTCATCTGCTGCTATTGAACAGCGTTCTCGAAGCCGCCGAAAATGATGAAACCGAGACCCATCTCCTGACTAAGGACCGACAGCTCCGTTTCTCCTAGTGAGTAGGTATGGCAGTAGCATGTCATTCTTGTGAGCGATGACGATGATTTACCTCGGTATCAGCCAGCTGGGGGAATTGTTGCTTGTGTACAGCCACAGACATAACTGTGCCAATGTTTCATAACATGACTTGAGCCCATGTCATGCATCAATGAGAATGAAATGTACGACTAGCTGAATTATTTGACGCGGCCCGGCAACATCCACACTCTTAAATGAACCTACTTAATTAAGAAATCCAAAAGCACAAAATGAAATTTGCAAATCAACGTGAGTTAATTAACTCTGTTACATAGACGAGTTTAAATGGATTGATGATCCGAACATACCTTTCGAATTATAGGTTTGATAGACATACTGCTCGCAAGTAGGGGAAATAGGTATTCCCGAGCTTTTTTCTGTCATTCGAGCGAAGTTAGTACAACAAAGTCACACACCCGACTGCATTAATTGACGCGCCCTCCGGAAAAGTGCAAACCAGATAATTGTAGTGACCTGAAAAATAAATCTATGAGATGCCTAAACACAGATCACACCTTCTCTTTGTTATCAAATTGCAGCTATTGTAGATTGCTTGTAATTAATTAATCTTGCACATTTTGTGGTCACTGAGATTTTTTCTGGCTTAGAATCTACGGAAATTAGCATCAAAATGAGTAGTTCCAGTTAATGCGTACGCCATCCGCCCAATTTGTATGCAGGTACTCGTGTGCACTTTTCGTCCTTATTTTCTTATGTTGATACCATCTAACGATTCAACGACTATGCAACACTTCAAAGTATTGCATATTTTATCCTTCGGTTGATCTAACCTCTGGGTAATCGACGACTCCTCAATGTTGGATTGCACTTCCGGTTATTTTGGCTGTAAACCTACCGGCCAGGCTTGGACCTAAGTTGGATGCTCGTAATACACTAGACCCTTCAATTTGCCGCTTGAAACGCAGTTGCGAATTTTAAAGTTAAATTTGCCCTGGACGGCAGGGTCGCTCGTTTACTGTGAGTTGGTGGTGGTGGCTTTACCATGAACACACAAAGTAGTGGTGCTGTCAACAAGTTTCCGGCGGCTGAGATCAACAGTCAAACAGTACCTGGTGAGAAAATCGATGCCAATATAGGGGTGCTGAATGTCGGCTATAATGAAAATCCAAGGAAAACTTCGACGCAGTCCAAGATCGACCGTCAAGTGATGCTGACCGTAGGTCACGATTTTGGAATTGTTGGCCGCCTGTAGGGTGTACCCAGCGGGTTTGAGATCAAGTTTGATTTTACCCGGGTGTATAACGCTGACCTCCGCACCGGTGTCAATAAGGAAACGAAGTCCGGTGGAGTTATCTTGGACATAAAACAGGCGAATGTTGGACTGGCCAGCGGCAGCTCTCGCCATTACTGGCTGGCCGGGTCGTTTCCCTGGTTGGTGTTGTCCTTAGTGCGCGGACTTCTATATGCACATGGGTGTGTGCATTTGCGGGCATTGTCACCGAAACGTCTTTGGTAGTAACAGATTTCAGATGTGTGCGGCTTTACTATGAGAGGTCGCGAGCAAGAGCGGGGTCGAGTGCGCGAAAATTCGCGGCCCTTCATGAGACGTCCAGCTAAGTTATTCACAGTGAGTGTTAGCTGAGACACCTGCCGTTAGAGATTATCGAGCGTTTTTGTTGCATATCGGCACAAGTGGAAGGGTCTTGCACATCGTTGATGGAACGCTTGAAGAAACACTCGTGGACTTTCTCCGCTGTCTCTGCTAACTTTTCTAATGGGGTGTCGGGGTCTTGTACTGACAAAATGACCGAGGTGTTGAGCGGGAGGCATTTGGTCCACAGTTGTTTGAGGATGGAATCACCTATACTGTTATTGCCTACCAGGGATCTCATGTGGCGGAGCAACTGAGAGGGGATGTGATCACCCAACTCGACGCCGGAGAGTAATTGTTGGAGCTTGACCTCATCTGATGCCGTAGTACGCTTTAAAACAGCAGCTTTGAGTTTATCGTATGGGAACTCAGTTGGCATATGGGCAACTATATCGATTACTTCGGACGCAATATCTGTAGGCAACTGCGTAGCCACATAAGAGAACATGGTGGACTGTGAAGAAATCGAAAAAATGCGCCCACCTGAGTAAACCAAACACGAGGATTTGAAATACCAAATGCAGGTAATTTAAGGTTAATAGCGTTCTCGGAAAATAAACTAGTGTCGAAATCAGAAATCATCGCAAAATTTTGGAAGTTCTGAGCTTACAGAAAGCGGAACCAAAAAGAAGACGTATATATACGAAGAAAAATATGTGAAAAATTCGGGCTCACCAATTTATGTAGTGGACCTAAACACTGTCAATTTACTCCAGCATGAACGCGGAGCCAAAATGTGGTAAAAACCAAAGTGAAATAACTCACAGTATTTCATGAAGGTGTGTTAATTTAGAAATTCATTACACGGAATGAAATATTCAACGGAAACAATCCGCGTTGCTACCTTGAAGAGATTTCTGCTGAGATAGATTATTGGTCCCGTTGGTATTCAAGTCTCCCGAAACCTGACTCGAGCGTCACAGAACGCAGAGAAGACGCGCAGCTCACGACCTCGGAAGTGGATTTTTGAATTATTGATTACCGAATCAATCGATTAACTCGATTTCACCATGGACTGTACAAGTGAGTTAGATAAGGGCGAAATGAGCGAACAACAAGAATTATAAAACACAAAGAACTGTAGGGTTCAAACGGGCTATATCTGGCTGGTTATTAATAATGCAGCAACTAGACAAGGATTACATTGTCGACAGGCGAAATCCTCGTGAGAGCGAGCGAATAACAAGATGAAACTTTGATACAGCGAAACGACGGATGTGGATGCTGCGGAGCCGTACGTTTGTGTGCGCGGGCAAATTGCCGGTAACCACACTCGTTCAAACAAACATTTGATCGCTTACGGAAGTTGGGAATGGAAAGGGCGCAAATGGCGATCGCACCTTCAACACAGTTGGCAATAAACAAATAGGGTCGCCGTGCAAGCGGCAGAGTTTCTGACAAGCAACCACGTTCAGCATCGCTCTCTAACAGACTTATCGATTTACAGACGGTGCAACTCGAAAGACGTAAGGCCTCATCATCCTGAAACCACCTCTGTCCACCAAGCCACAGTCTAGCAAAACTACAACATTCAGTGCCGCCTTACCGGACATCTTTGAGGTCCTGTTCAAAACAAATTCTTACTTCGACACATCAATCTACACCGATTTGTGAGGTAAAACGTTTTTTCCTCAACTCCTTATAAGAGAGAAAAGTAAGAACGGCGCCCTTTGCGTCTTGGAATTAATTACGCATAAAAAACAGCTTGATATAGGATTGAGAAATAATATGACCAGTCCAAACGACGGTTTTCATGCAACACACCGTAACCACTCTGGCGCTTTTAAGTTGCATATGAGACCAAGATAAGCTAGTAAGTTAGCGTGTTAAATAAATGGTTTCACATAAACCCAGTGAAGAGTTTGAAGTGAGTTCTTGCCCACAGAAAGCATTCGTTCCACTGTGGTTGAGAAGGCTAAATATTCAATACACGATGGACACATACCTGTGTGTAAAGGACTGTTGTATGTGCGCTTGACCCTCGTCCACTAACACGTGGGAGTAGCATTTTTAGATAATAGTTTAACAGGAGAATGCTCACATGGTTTGAGAACGAGCCACAGTTTACCTGCAATGTTTGAAAATGTCATGGATAGTCATATCTAGCCTATTCCATAAAAATTGGTTGCGGTCAAACAAAGAAGCAAGTAACGCGAGCTGGCCTTCTTAGCATTTGGAAGCACGCCCTGCAAAAGTGAGCAGGGCGTTTGAGGACGTCGGACAATCCCGAAAATGCACAACCGAAACGATCTTCGAAAGCTATGTTGTAGATGACTCGCTGAGAGAGGACGAGCAGTCGCCGTGTGCCATTCATTGCACCGTCAGCGGAATACGAAAATGCCTTGGGTTTTCACTGTCTGGAAGTTCATTATGCGGCTGTGCACTATAGAGGCCAGATGCCTCGAGATGTAAAAAAGGTGGGAAACGACCGTCTAGGCGCGAAGTGAACAATTTGACTTTTCATGAAATATCACAATGCACATGTTCGGACAAGTATAAACAGTTCACTCGGCGTAGCGGTTTTGTTGCGACGAAAACCATCTGTTATACCTTCAAAAATTGCTCACATTCTCGTTCTCACGGAGAAAAGGTTCCACTCCATTTCGAGAAAAGCGCCATGTTTGCCTACGTAGTCGATTCCGCGTCATGGAAATGCTTTCAAAGTGATTTTATGGCGGAATGCTTGTTCCCATCTTGCAGGAGCGCCCAAGTTTGCGTGGCTTAGATGACACACGAATTTTCAGTTATCGGCCACATTGTGCGTACATTGTGTTTTACACTAAATATCGCAGTGATTAACCGTCAAAACTATACTACCACGTTTGTGGATCAATTATCTTTTCGCATTGTGCACTCGATCTGTTTTCTTGTCGGTATTTCAGGTAGACATTGGTTGACAGAATTTCATTTCTAAAAATGATTGCATATGATGTTTCCGCCCAAGGTCCATATGGGACGAAATAAAAATCGATGTCTCCGTTTATGGTTAAATGCAACTCCGTCTGCTTTCGCGCATTCTTCATGGTTGCTTATGTGCTGCAAGATATTTATTCAGTAGCAACTCACAGAAACAGATAAAATTAGGCTACCCGTTCACCACCCTATGATATTTTTCTCGGAAATTCACCGCTTGGTGCTACTGACGTCGATTACTTACCTCGGTGCTAAAAGACAGCCTCACNACTGACATTTTTCGGCAATCCAGTGCTCACTTGGCGAGCAGCTAATGACCAATTTTAGATCCGCTTTGTCGTCGATGATAATACTGATTTCGGCTATGGCTGTTCAATCTTCTGACGAGAATACTTACGAATATGATTATTTCCGATCTGCATTTTTGCCACCCGTTTAGTTCACTGAAAGTTGTTGGTATATTTTTAATTTTTCGCCTCTCCTATTTAACTTTTTTGATCAAGAGGTACTACCTCAAAAGCTCCAGTACTGTCGGACCACTGGTTGTCAATGAAGGCTTATGTTAACTACATCTCATCGTCGGATGGCTGCGTTGCCCCTGGAAGTCATATGGCTCATCCTGCTTACACTTCACGCGTTGAACGCTGATTACCGGCCGGTGTGCCAATGTACACAATGATTGATCTTTCTGTCCGATTTTAGTCAGCTCAGTGTTCGTATTGGTCGCCAATGCTGTAATCGGGAGCTTATCGCTTTGAGCCTCACAGAACTGGATTCATGTGGCCTGGTGTGTGAACAGAAACGCTATGTCTTATCCCGTCAACGCAAGCTGTCTACAGATCACGCACTTTTGGCACTCAATAGCAGTTGATTTCCAGGGTAATCAACCGAACCCATGTTTTTCACAGACGTTGTCGCGCGTGAGAGAGTAGTTCGGCCACGCAAGATACTACTGTGTCCTAGGTGTATGGGAGGATGAAGTACCAGATTAATTGGGCAACCTATACACAGTACAAGCAAATGAAAACATTTGCGGACGCTAGGGTAGCGCTAACCGAGTTTCTCATTGCGGCTAACTATTAGTAGAATTGGTGTTCATGAAGGCGACATTACTCCAGCTCTAATGGTTGTCTCAGTGTGTGCCCAGGACTTGTCTGACCTTACTTTAACATGTCATTTGTTTTTTCGCTTTGCCCCGACAGCTATGTTTCCTATAAATGTTATGTATTTGGTCTAATGATAATGGCTGAAATCGAGTTCGTCCGCTACCCAGCTTTTCCGATAGTTCGATATTTCTACACACCTTGAGAAAAACATTCACGATCTCTCTGCGCTGGACGTTTACGAACGGCATAGTGTTCGCCTAAACTATCCTGGAAGTGATTTTTAGGACGGTTTTTAAATTCGTCACCACTCACGTCTTGCATTGTGCGCTTTAAGGTCAGATAACCTTCGAAGTAAATTTCTGAACAACGCTGTTTCTACGATAAAACTGGTGGAATTCTCAAAAGGGATGGAACTCATTCCATTGTGGAAACCGATGAGTCGCTTCCAATGAGAATAAAGTAAAATCGTGGTCATCAGTTTCCAAAATGGCGGGCACTCGGCGGCACTGAACGAGAAATGCGGAAGCCATCCACACTCGTTTGTCCAAGAAACAGACGGGACACTGCCAGTTTATCTCCCAACATCTAACTAGACGTCCGAGTAAGCCTGTTTCAGTATATACATCCTTTAATTCCAGCATAGTAGACGACGAATAGAGAGCTCACGTGGTTCTGGATGAAATGTCTCACTAGTAACCCCGGGCCTTTATCTACTCACTGAACTTCACGAAACACTGAAGTAGTCCACAGGTAGGGTATCGAAAGCCCGTGATCGTTCAACATGATAAACTTTCGGTTCACATCCGGACGTCAGTTCAGTTCACACCAGCAGAAGACCATTTGATGAGAAACAAAGTCCAGGAATGTGAAAACTTTTGTTCCCTTTATGAACTTGAATAAACCAATGAGAAGACAATTTATTTGATGTTCTCCAGGGTAACATGTTCATTCTTATCACACATGGACATGTGACTAATTTTAAACGAGTCAAAATTCCAAAGAGCGGAAGTCATGGCTTAAGGGGTTAAACAGACGGGCACCAAAAATGAACATCACCATTGTGGGACTGCTGACTACCAGGGCAGCCGCAGTGTCAACACAAATTGTTTTTGAACACACAGGAGGATTGTGACGTTCAATGGCCAAAGCCTCAGCCAACTGGATTATGCGTTTCCGGTTGCTCTGAAAGATCACCGAGAACGCGTCGGAAACTTTGACTGTGTCCTGTTTGTATTATGTGCCTCACGACGGAAGATGCGGGGTGCCGTCCATCGGCATCTATACAGGTTCCTGGCGTTTCTAATTGCGTCCCCAACCATTTGGGTGCACACTCCTTTATACGAACAGCTTGTTGTAGGTTTCTCCTCCCTGTGTAGCTCATACTGCAGCTACATGAGTATTTGCATAAACAGTGAGATGTGACAGACGTATACTGTTTGTTCGTAACCAGGGCGACTGGTAGAGTTCTAGTTCGCTGTATTACACACAGTTTTGCAGCATTATAAGTCCTGGATACAGCCGCTGTTAGACGCTTCCTCGTCATTGTTGACCAGCTGTCCCATAGATGTTCTTAGCGTCGGAATCGAGAGCCGGATGATGACGCGGATTGACTCAAGCTTCATCCAGTTGACCTAGGTCGTGAACAACACCCGAGCGTACAGTGTACGTTGGCGCTATTGGCTGCCACGCACATCTGACTTAAGGTACGGACAACATTAGTGAGACAAGCGTGAAACGGGGATTGACTGGTGTCTGAAGCGCTCAAGGTACGTTATGTATATCAACTTCAGCTCTGGTGAAATACACAGTGGTGAGGCTGTCTTTTAGCACCGAGGTAAGTAATCGACGTCAGTAGCACCAAGCGGTGAATTTCCGAGAAAAATATCATAGGGTGGTGAACGGGTAGCCTAATTTTATCTGTTTCTGTGAGTTGCTACTGAATAAATATCTTGCAGCACATAAGCAACCATGAAGAATGCGCGAAAGCAGACGGAGTTGCATTTAACCATAAACGGAGACATCGATTTTTATTTCGTCCCATATGGACCTTGGGCGGAAACATCATATGCAATCATTTTTAGAAATGAAATTCTGTCAACCAATGTCTACCTGAAATACCGACAAGAAAACAGATCGAGTGCACAATGCGAAAAGATAATTGATCCACAAACGTGGTAGTATAGTTTTGACGGTTAATCACTGCGATATTTAGTGTAAAACACAATGTACGCACAATGTGGCCGATAACTGAAAATTCGTGTGTCATCTAAGCCACGCAAACTTGGGCGCTCCTGCAAGATGGGAACAAGCATTCCGCCATAAAATCACTTTGAAAGCATTTCCATGACGCGGAATCGACTACGTAGGCAAACATGGCGCTTTTCTCGAAATGGAGTGGAACCTTTTCTCCGTGAGAACGAGAATGTGAGCAATTTTTGAAGGTATAACAGATGGTTTTCGTCGCAACAAAACCGCTACGCCGAGTGAACTGTTTATACTTGTCCGAACATGTGCATTGTGATATTTCATGACAATTCGTGGGAATCATTCTGCGCCTCATTTCCATGACTAGTCATAAGGGTTATCAGATGAGAATTGAGAAGTTCAAGCTGCCAGAGCCATAAGAACACAATTTTGCAACCATCACATATACACACAATTTATCTTTCCATTCAAATGTTATTAAACAAGCGGTGAGTGCGAGAATAGTATGGGTTTGACTAGTGGAAGTCATGCTTTCACACATTAATTTTGGCTCTTTAAGCACTTAAGTGAAAGCAATAATTATGACTGAAATGAGATAGCAATATTGTTACAAAGAATATGAAGTTGGCTAACCTAAATCTCTGTGGAGGAACGTACAAACGAGAATTGCCCGAATGAAACGATCAAATACACCTGTCTATCAGCTGAACTTTATCGGCTCGTTCTTGTGTTTGCCGGGCACCGTGTGTAATCGGTGGGCCGCAAATAAGTCCGTGACGTTGGAGCCAGGAGTGGATTTAAGTTTCTGAGGTTGTTGTAATCTTGTGACTTGTTTCTGTTCATGAAGTGGACGAATTCTGTTCCTGGAGATATTTTTGATTTAATATTCTGGGTGCATAAGCAGGGAATATGCGGTAGTTTAGTGGCTTAGCGATCGATAGGAATGTGAAAACAAATTGCATATCACGCTGTTTGCGAAAATTAATGTTGGAATGTAGTAAAAATTGATGTCATCGGCGCGGTAAGATGCTTACAGAAGAATTTAGGTGTAATGAAGGAAGAAAACGTGACTTTAAATTCGACAATTGACTCGCCGTTGGATCAGTGAGGCTAATTTTTCACAAGACTGCCAACGTAAGATGCAGTGGTAAACATATTGCAACGTACACAAATGCGGGGAAACTGAGCAATTTTGCAGTATTCTTCTAGTTGTATTCGGCATGCCTACAGACAGCCAATAGCCATGGCCGTCCGCTTCCACCACGATTGTACGCTCTCATGGAAGCAAGACACCCGCTGGAATGCATACAAGGCGACTTGGTCAGCAGAGGGCATCGAGGAGCACTGCCCACTTTGAAGCTTACAAACTTCGTGCGCAACTGTCTCAGCCTATGATTGAAGACAAACAGTACCCACTGCTGAATCACCTACTGCTGCTTCATCCATTCGTTCTAGCCTACGAGTTAAGACAAAAACCCTGCTAACACAATTAAGGGTGAGTTGCGTTGAATCCCTCATTCCATTTAATGGACCAATACTGAGTTCACCTAGGGATTTGTTAGGGATTTAGTACAAAATACCTAACACAGCTCTAACATGTGTAGAGTAGTAATTTTCTCAATGTTCCGTCCCCCACGCCCTAATTCACCCTTGAATTAACCCGAACACACTTACTTCACTCTAAATTGACCCAAAACCACGTAATCCACCTAAGATTTTGTGTGGAGCACCGTAGTTCATCGGGAATTTTCCCAAAACCACGCATTTTACGCATGGAGTGATACGCAGCAAGATTGAACAGGAAAAATGTATTACAGTGGTTGAAAAATATATAATGGGATCTTCTCATTATCTATCATTAGCTATCTGTCTGAGATTGCGTTCACTGGAGAAGGAGAACGGTGTGCATTAAACCCACGGCTTTCAAATATTGGCAAAGAAAACTATGTACCAAATGGAGCCCACGAAACAGGGATGTACATCCATATGAACAGCGAAAGGTATCGTTTCCTAACTCGTCCTCGGGCTATTTGGTGAAGCAGTTGAATGAGACCTGTGGTATGCACAACTCGACGCAGTTGGAAACCAACTTCAAGTTTTGTTCAGTGCTTATTTCCATCCTCGTTTTTGGCCTTCTCATTCGGAACATTACCCACAGAGCCACCATAAAACCAACATCGCATCAACTTATATACCTCATCTCGTCCGTTTTCTGGATCCATTTCCTTAAATAAGACTGCGATTTTCGAAATATATTGTATCATTTTTGCAGTGCACCAGCTTTCTATTACGCATTGTAGGATGGAGTTCTTGAAAAGTTTTTATTTCTTCTTCTAGCGTGTCAATTCCACGGCTAACTGTGACTCAATGGTTCTCCTTATGGAACGACGAAACAGTAGCCTTGCAAAAGGAGCACACATTTATTTCGAATGATCTATCTAACAGTGTCCAAGGTATTACCCATTCAATTACCATACCTCTCTTAATTTGCTATCTTTGAGGATTGCTTTCCAGCTCACGGAAGCTAGCTGCAGTGTTCACTGGCAGAGCATGTGCGCGGATGTTACGCAAATATTCAAATCAGTGAAAAGGCGGCGTTGTTTCGGGCGTTCCTTCAAAACGGCCACGTCCTTCAGCGATTCCTGCAGTATTCGCATTATCGCTGACAGCTTGGACGAGACAGTAGATTTGTTTCGTTGTGCCAGAGATGCCAAAGACGAACTGGTGGTTGGCTGTGGCAACGTTGGCGGTGACGTGGAAATAAGAGAACGGATGATTGGAACAGAATTGCCAAAAAGTAGGCCGGAAGGTGACGTGAAGGCGACTGAACGAGAGCCGTTTGGGGCAACTTCTGTATTAGGCACTGCAGTAAGAAAGATGGGACGGTGGGATGTGGGGATACCGAGGGAGGAAGTAACAGGACTGCAAAAGGCAGTGACTGAAACGTCATGAATGGAAAGCGCGAGTATGTGGCACTTCTGCTTGCCCTAGGAGCTACCTACCTCCAAAAAGAACGCCGGGCACGGTGCAGCTGTGACAACAGTAGAACGCGCTGGCTAACCGCCATCGAAATGTTCGGATGACTGTGAAAGAAGCCTCTTGGGAGGCTTGCTAATAACTAATAAGATTTAAAAACATTTCCGCATTACCTGGCCCTCTCACTCCATTTTCCCGATGGCAGAGTTTTATCAGACGAATCTATATCTGACGTGACTTCCGCCTTCTTGACATGAAAATTGCTTGCAAATATCCGTCTAAAAAATACAACATGATCATGAAGCCATCACCCGCTGTGCCGATTACTCTAACTGATGTTCTTGTAAAGTCAGGTGGGGAAACCCATTGGTCACGCACAGCTGTGGTAAACTGAAGAGACGGGTAATCTGGTCACGATGCTATGCCGCCATTTATCCACGTAGAACTCAGATCTGCGCAGCATGGTTCGTCAACCTCCAGAAAGGTTACAACGCTGTACATCTGAATTCGAAGTTTGTTAACAGTTACGGGTAGCGCGTGACATTCAACAAAGCAAAATGAGTTACATGTTGTAAGTATAAAACGGAACTATATTCCTTTTTGACTGACGTTGTTCACAGGAATGCAAAATGGATATGAAAACAAAACGTTAGCGCAAAGGAGAGAGCAAACCATTAGCCTCGACGCTAGGCGCACCTTTTGTCAAAACGTTCGACGACAAATCGCTGACGGTAAACATACGCAAATGGTGAGGGAATAAGCTGTGGGTGAAGAGAGGTCGGATCGTAGTAAAGGAGAGATAACTCACAGTGCAATCTTCAGAAATATGGTTACCTATATCAGCAATCATGCAGGTAACATTGGTAACAAGGACGACGATGTTGTGTTGAGTGAATGAAAACGAACTTGAACCATTAATAAACATTCAGCATCCAGGTAAAGAAGGAAAATTGACAGGTGTAACAACATCAGAATGAACGACATCGACGGGAGCAGGATCGGGAGATCTTTGTGTTAAACGCCTGTTCAATTGTCCTACTCGCTGCGTTGGTCCATTGGGCATAGATTTCAATCGATACATAAAAGACTCGAACGGAAAGGCAGAAAATTTATCGAGTGAACCATGCCTGGCCAAATCATTTGCGAGATGTCTCAGCGAATGCACACTGTGCACCATGTCTGCCTGATCATATAGCTTACCAAATTTTCATGCAAATACGTGCATCAAGTGGTTCGCAAAGTCAAAATGAGTATCACAAAATACGTATAGCAACAGACAAATCTGAAAAGTTGTTATACTTGTACGCGTCCAAAATATTCCGCAAAGCCACCGGTCCGATGCATAATAGATAGTATCGGTACTCCGTAGCCTTCCGAGTCTTGAAGTTTGTCATTCTGTGACACTTGCGGGGGACGTCAAAAGATAGGTTTTTACGACACATTAAAATCTGTTCATGTAGGCGTTGGATTGTTTGCGAGGCCACGTGAACGTTCCCAGAAACTAACCCCGACGTCCAGTTTTCAATCATACCACGGGAAACACACAGACGCACCGAATGGTTAAAGCCAATGAGGAAAGTGGAGATCATATCGACCGGCGGAGGCATGAACGGGAACTTGGACTTAGAGCGTGCGATGCGAAACGATGCGTCCATTCGAAGATAACCATGTTGCGATATGAACCTTTCTTTCCGCCCGCAGTATACTCCCTGTTGGTCACACTTATCACACTCATAGTTCGCATTGTGCCCTCGTACCTGCTCAATATACGAGCGAGTAAATAAATAACAGATTAACGTTTTCAAAAAGACCATGCGTAGCACACTGTTAATCTTCATGCAATTGCGTAGTACATCATGCAATTTTTGCAATACGCCCAAAAGGTATACGTTGACGTCCTCCGGTTTGTTGCTTCCTACATACCCCGACAGCAAACGGCTCAGTTAAGATCGTCTTGTTCAGATGACAGAGCGTAGGCCACACAGCTAACTTCCCTGCATTCTTTGGTGATTCATCATCAACATGGAGCCGGATTCCTATGGACGTCACATACTGTAGTCGGCTGCTTGGAACAGCATTCACGATGCCCTTAACCGGTCCCAAATGATCACAATCGCCTGAATAAACGTCACATATCAGCGAACTACTCGTTGCCGACTAAAACTTACGGGCATCACTAGTTAACACTAGTATTCTTTCCTTCAAGATACGCGAAAGTCGTTTTTCCTGCACTTTAGGAGTGTTGCTGGAAATTGCTCAGTCCAGAAAGTGATCGAAAACGCTAGGGTTACGGGATCAGCTTCCGGATCCTGCACGCCAGTTCCTGTTAATCTATCTGGTATACCTGAAACGAATCATTCTGACCATAAAAGTTCAATTTGCCTTCAGAAAGTGGCCGTAATATGCGTTTCCGTAGGGACACCATAGTAGATGGAGAACGTTGGCTAGCGTTTACATTCTCCAAGGGTTGTTTCATATTGCAGTTAGGCTAGGCGAATGAACGTTGTACATGTCAGTAAATGGTGGAACGACTGACTAACACTTCAGAAAACTGGTGAGGCCCTAATGAGCAAAAAATGTCCCTTACTCCCGCGTCATCGTGGTGCCTCTCAGACCTGATGAAAACTTCGGCAAACCGCGCAGGAAGTGAGAACGTCCAACGGGGCGTAAATTTAAACGCAGTGCGCGTGGATCATCGAAGAGGTTAGACTACGGCTAAACAGAGTACAAGTTTTTGTGTACATCGATTACTTCCTACATCTGAATGCCATTCCTTCGTGTCATGTATTTCGTGCATTATATAAATAAACAGTACACTGGCTCACAGGGGATTAGATATATTTTTATCAGTCGATACACTACTGGCAAAAAACAACCCCAAATTTCCCATAAGCAACCATAATTAACCCCCAACTGGTTCCCCAATTGCTGCTAACAAGTTCAGCCACTCAGCGGTTGATACACGAGATCGAGGTAGGGGCTCGAGGTTCCCGAATCCAGTTGATTTCCCTTGTCCAGTGTCAGCGGGCATCTGTTGATCTGGGAGACGATCATTGGAGACAGGGTGTAGCTCCGCAGGAAAGTACGCAATGGTGAAACACCTATTGCTGCTCCATCCATTTGTTCCAACTTACGAGTGAAGACAAACAATATCCAGTGCTGGAATGTGCAATACAATAGGTTTTGCACCCACGATAACTGAGAAACTCATGGTCTACGACTTACATTCAAGTTGCCGGACAGGTCGAAGTCAACACTCTAATGCGCAGATGATATCTGCCGGTTACCAACCGTCTGAAGTTTCACTTGCATCAACCGTATCTTTGAGCGCCTGTTTTACCTCTGTCTACGGACGATAAACCGGTTCCCTATCTCTAGCGATTGATCGCTGATCCTTAGGTGACCCATAATGCGGACGCCGTCAAGTTATCATCAAGTTTATCCGATGTTATTGCCTCAGTTCCCTCCTTTTTTGTTCATTTTGGTCCGAAGGTTCCCCTGATCTTCGCAGGGAATCGCCAGGGAATGATGAATTGTCACACATTCCATTTGCTTGTGATACGCTTCTGGCCCCTTGGGCTAAGTAGGGAGCATGCCCAGTGGTAGCTGTAATGCCGACGACAGTCCCATTCCAGAGGAAGGAGTGTGTATCCAGACTTCTCGACCTCGCTCTAGCTATAACTCGGTGTCCACTTAAGCGGTATTTGCTGAGAGAAGACAGGTTCCTTAAGGAAGTTATGCGTCTGAACAGAGAGAAGCTAAATTTTGAGAAGGCACACCTAGAAGCTCGCGAGTGACTGGAAGAAGAGTTTGTGTTTGGTAATACCGTTGGGCCATCTGAACGGGCTAATGTAAGTGTTTTCTCATCCAGCCTATCATATGAACCTCATGCCTATATATCTCAATGGAATTCTATAGAAGAGTACGCGGTCGACTTAGTCGTCGATGTGCGTCCGCCCAAAAGCAGGCCAGGACACTTCAAAGTTCGCTCATGAAATTCTACGGATTCATGCAAAGTTTTGAGCTCATCGTGGCTGACGAATTAAATTATGTAGGACGGAAGTTCTTGAGCCCGATTTGTTATTGTACAAGTATAGCCAAGGCAGCTGCCATAGATTGTGCGCTGCTGCTTAGCGACGTAATATCCACTCGGATAACCCAAATATTAGGCAGACGTTTTGGAGGTCCCTATATAGATATTCAGAAAGTCAACAGAGACGGGTTTAACGGCCCAAGGCTCATCATAGTAGGCAGTGAACAACCCCAACGTTAAGCTGCTCAGATGAAGGCCTACCAGTTGGCATTGTTCTAAATGAACGATCCGTGTGGGCCAAAATGCCCAACCACTCTACTGCTTATCATACATAGACTTCCTCGTACGTTGCAAGAGGATGGAGCGAGGGTAGCTGACTCTGTCATAAACGTTGGTTGTTAGTCTTCTTTCAGCGACTTGCTTGAGATTACAGGGGGACGAATTTTGTTTTATAATAATCTATATGGTTAACCACTCACTCGACTAGTTAAAGGTCGCATCAGCGGAGACGAGGCTGCAGGCCGCTGCGAGAACTCTCAACTAATACCCTGCGTGTCCACCATTGTCCAAACGCTAAATTAGCTGTGACGAAGGTGCAACATATTTTGGTCATCATTTGCCGACGTGCCAACCATTTGAAAGCACGTCATTAGGGGGACGACGTGAGGTTCTAAGAAAGTTTCAGCGATCCTTTTTTTGCCTTCTGCGAAACTACGCAGTCAGGTAACTGCACTACAGTGTTCACGGTCTCTATGTCGAGGGTGACTATAATTTGATACACACGGACTGCACCCTCCGTGTCCGAACTCGACGTGAAGGAGTCAAGCTCAGGAGCCACCCCAGTAAGACAAGGGGGTTGGGCTTGGTTTCGTGAGGTAGTTATGACGCTTGAAGTGCACGTTTTTTACATGACGGCTCTGATGCCACACTGACGGGCTTGTCCTAGCTGAGCGACTGGGGTTGCCAGTTAGTCAGTACGAGTTCGCATTCGTACAGTGAATAAGACGGATGGTGTTAACTATCAAGGGGTGAGTATGGACGTTAAATCTTTGGATGATGGAAATGTGATCACCGTTGGCAAGGCCTGTACAGCCAAAAGTCTTCCTGTTGGAATAGCAGAAACCACATGCGAGAAGGACTCCAGCGTTGAACTCACATGGCCGAATTCCTTATCATACCGTTGGAGGAGATGAGGACTTTTTGCTAATAGACCGCGATCTGCCGGAGGCACATTGGGTAATGGATCGGTGGGCGGAGGCAGACGTCGGTCATACGCTATGGAACCCATTTTGGAATAAATTTTGAGAGGCCCGACGTCATTATAAGCATGCAGCAGGACTGAATTTCATTACTTAAAGGGTGCTGGTTCAGAACGACTGACTAAGAGCGTATTCGATATTCAGTTTTGTGGCATGGATTGTCTGATGAGATGGCCTATTCCTGTGATGTTTAACGATATGAACGTATTGTATAGTCTATTGCTGTGCTCAGGGATGGCGGATATGAGGTTGGTTTACTGTAGCGGTTTGACAATGTAAAGCCTCCTGATAGCCAGTGGATGACTTGGAAAAGTCTGAACTTACTAGTTAACCAAATCTCCCACGACATCGGTCTGGCACGCAAATATGAAGAGGTTATTAAGACACATTTGAACAAAGGTTACATATCGAGAGTTGACATCAGTGGGGATAAAACCTTCCACCGGTGGTATATACCGCGTGGCGGAATGCAAGTACACATCTTTGAATAAAGCCCTTTTCTGACGAACAACCTAGTTGGTGTTTTGGTAAGGTTGCGCAAGGGCTTATTAGCTTTGTCCTCAGACATGGAGGAAACGCTTCTGCAGGCGAAGGTTCCCGGACATCTATGGGATTATGATCCGTCATTCAGGAGTTACTTCTTTACTCTTCTTTGCGCCATATGCGTTCAAGAGGACTTCAATTGATGATGGGCGTCGAAGTTAAGAGCTAACCGTTCAAAATGCGGACCAAAATATCTGCGTTGACGACCACTTCATATCGGTGGCTACACTTGTGGATGCCGGACGTGTCGCCTATGATTTGCAAAGAATGTTCCTCTTCGATGGACTTAAACCGACAAGACAAACATCTAAAATAGCCGGCGCACAGGTGGATGTACAACCAAACGAAAGGACATATGTGTCAACGATACTGGACCTGGGTGACCACGGTCACCAGAGAGAAAACGGATTCAAGTGGCATGTGCCGAAAGACTGTTTCGGGGTTCGCGTGTTTCTAACGAAGAAGCCATCTGCTCGGAGAGGCTTAACGGTCTGTGTCGCGTGGGTGTACTGTTTACCGGGGCTCATTGCTCAATGTGTTCTTTGCTGTCGGTAGCTGCTCTACTGTTTATGTGGCTGGAACATTGGAAGGGATAGGCCTTAGAAAGAACGTACCAAAGATAATGAGGAAAGTGGTCAAGGGGCATAGGGACGCAGACTCTGTTACTGCACCACGTTGTATGGGACTCCATTTGGAGACATCAAGGCGCTCGGAAATACACACGCTTTCTGACGATTCCGAGAAATGTCATGAGGTTGTCGACTATCTCCCTGTCATTGACGTTGAATAGTGGTGAAATTCTTTGCCAGTTCATTTACCCATCCTCAAATCATCTCTTGCTGTCATGATATTGACCATTAGGTGAATGACCACCTTGTAAGGTGCAACTTGGTGCGATCACACAGCACTTTTCATCAAATTTTGGAGACGTTGAGAACGATCAGTTTGAAAGAGTGCCTCAAGTGCTTCTTTGCAAACTTGAATATATCTCATTGTGTCTGGTTTTTGCCTTATTCACATATCTGGTATGTTGCACAACTATAAATTATAGTGCGCATTTGTGTATGGCTTTAAAATGTGTATGTTCATAACGATCGTCTAGACTTGTTTTTAACAGCGGCGGTGGGGAATATGCAGTTATCATCGTTATTATTATTGTTATTATTACTATTATTGTCACAGAGGTGGTAGGATATACAGTCAAAAGGCGATGGAATAAGGCATCCCCGAATATTTTGTGATATTTCGTTGGTATCGCCCAAGTATTCGTAAGTCGAATATTTTCTTGACAAGAATGAAAACGAGCCATAAATCGTTTGTTACAAATCTCCTCCAACTGCTTTGTCACTCATTTGGCGCTGGTGGTGTTATGGTGATGTACGTGGGTTTGTCGTTGAAGTTGTTGAAGCGCTATGATTGGTATCGACACGCATATTAAGTAAGCAGGCTAGAGACCAGCCGTGAAATACGCAGCCACACTACACCGCAGGCAGGCCAGTGAAATCTCCAGGTCGCCACATTTACATCTTGTGGGTGCAATCATTCCCGATATCTCTGTGCACGGAGACAAGCAAAGTGAGTCATATTCAATCGGTGTGTTCATGTCACTCGACGATGAATTCTAATTCTAACTCACAACTGTGGTTGTAATGCACTGACTGAGGGAATTTCGAACTTTTCTCCATCAGTGTTGCTCCAAGGCACCTCTCGGGTTTCAGAAACATTACTTTCTGCTTCTGGCAAATGTCACAATTTCATTGCGGATGCTGATAATATTGAGTCCACAAACTAACATTCGGGCCCAACTCTATTTCACCCGGCACCGCCCTTCAGCCTACACGAGTTAACAGTCGTGGCACTAACAGTCATTCGCTACTTCTTGTATGGATTTATTCTGTATTGGCGGAGTTACCCGATACCTGTCGACCGTCAAGTTTAGTTTCATGCTCAGGTCCTTCTATTCTTGCACTTAAAGTTTTGCACACTGACATTACTGTGCTGATGTCAATTAAAGAGTCTTACGTTAAGCAGCTCATACCCGGTTGTCCCAAAGCCACACGTGGAATGAGAATACCGAAGGCAAGGCTTGAAGCTCCAGGGGATCTAGCCTCCGGCTTTAGAGACAATCTATTCTGTTTGATCTACGGGAACCTGTGGGTAATAACGCAAATCGTTAGTGCCACCGTCGTAGTTAAGCCGGGTTCTCGTGAACGCTGGACGTTAGTGATCTTGCATCAGTTGTCAACCCACGTGGTTCATAACAGTTTTGGCGACGGAGGTTTTCGGATTCATCGCTTCATCATGTCCTTTGATCCAGAATTGAAGCAAATGATGCCAGCACAAATACGATTGCTGGAGCTCATCACTACGCGGTTTACCACAATGGGATCATCTACGTCTTCCGTTGATCCGCCGCCCGTGGATCACATGGCCAGGAATATCCACGAGTTCCTGTATTATCCTGATGCCAATGTATCATTCGATTCGTGGTACAAGCAGTACGAAGACGTTTCCACAGCCTAGTTGGCCAATCAAGACGACGAGACCAAGGTGCGCCTGCTTCTCCAGAAACTTGGTCCGGCGGAGCACGTCCGTTATTCGAAGTACATTCTCCCTGCCAAGCCGCGAACGCTGAGCTTCGCGGACACTGTGGAAAACTGAAGAAGATATTCGGGGATACCTGTTCTATATCCAAAGCCCGGTTTTAATGTCTCCAACTGGCCAAACGTGAAAATGACAATTTTGTCACATGCGCTGGTTTGGTTAATCGTGAATGTGGTCGGTTCAAACTCGGTTCACTCACTGAGGACCAGTTCCGATGCTTGGTATTCATCTGTGGTCTACAAGCTCCAAGCTACGCCGATCTTCAAACGCGGCTCCTGACCGTGATCGATCAGCAACCTGAGACGAACCTGAAGAAGATGGTCGACGAATGCGGTAGACTGATCAACCTGAAACGTGACTCCGCGATGATCGAGAACCTGGACCGAGCCCCTCGTTCGGTGCACATGGTTTCCAAACCCCAGTCTCCTACGAGAACCGGTGAAGTCAGCCACGATAAGCCTCTTTCTGCTTGTCGTTACTGTGGTGCGTGGCACTTCCACAGGTTCTGCACCTTCCGGCAACATCGCTGCCAGAAATGCCACATGGTCGGGCACAAAGATGGGTTCTTCCCGAAACGATTGGCGGCCCGGAGCAAGACTACCACGGTCCCAAGATTAAAGCACAAAGGCAAATCGGTTGGCAGATCATCCAGTCTGCTGGCCACTGTCAGAGTCAATGTCGCGGAGAATCGCAAGTTCGTGTCGGTCCACATCAACTGTAGTCCGGTTCATCTACAAGTGGACACAGCCTCCGACATCACGATTATCTCCGGGGCTCTCCGGCAAAAACTGGGCGGTCCTCCTGTCTATCGATCATCCCAAACCGTCACCAGTGCTTGTGGTGGTACTGTGTAGCTGACTGGTCAGCTGCATTGCTCGGTATTATTCCGGGCAACAACGATCAACGGGACGTGTTACGTTTTCGACCCTGACCTGAATCTCTTGGGTCTTGACCGGATCGACCAACTTGGCCTCCTGGATCTTCCCATCCGGTCAATCTGTAACCACGTGCAGTCCGTTGACACACATGGCGATCTGTCCGACCACATCCTAAACCAGTTCTCTCCGGTATTCCAAAATGGTCTTGGTCAGTGCACCCGCACTCAGGCCACATTGCACCTTCGTCAGGGAAGCCAACCGGTCTTCCGATCCAAACGGCCCTTCCTCCGGTCGATCAAGAACTGCAACGTTTGGAACAACTTGGTGTTCTGAACCCGGTCGCATACTCTGCATGGGCCGTACCGATCGTCGTGGTGAAGAAGTTCAATGGGTCCATCCGGATCTGTGCAGATTTCTCCACTGGGCTCAATGCGAGCTTAGAAGTGAACTGCCATCCGCTTCCCGTTCCCGAGGACCTGTTCACAATGCACAATGGCGGCACATGCTTTGCCAAACTGGACTGGGCGGAAACATACTTCCAAATCGGGGTCGCACCGGAATCCTGTAAACTGATCACGATCAATACCCACAGAGTTTTCTTCCAATAAACCAGGCTCCCATTCGGCGTGAAAATGGCACCCGCCATCTCCCAGCAGATTATCGACGCCATGATCTCGGTTCCACCGGGTACAGCCGCGTACCTGGATGATATTATCCTGATGGGTCGCTCAACTGAAGAACTGCACAGTCGCATCATGGCTGTGCTCCAGCGCATCCAGGACTACGGGTTTCGACTGAAGTCCGAAAAGTGCCAGTCCTTCCTACCGTATATAAAGTACCTGGGCTTTATCTTCAACTCTGCCGGTCGCCATCCTGACCCGGAGAACATTCCAGCCATTCAACAGATGCCAGCTCCTAATGATGTCGCAACGCTTCGGTCCTACAACTCATTCCTATCAAGTTTACATGATGTTCGTGCCCCGTTAAACCAGCTGCTACAAAAAGTAGCTAAGTGGAACTGGTCGGCTGAATGTGAATCGGCTTTTGCAAAACTGAAGACGATGCTCAGTTCAGATCTCCTACTTACTCACTACGACCAATCTCTCCCAATCGTTTTGGCCGCGGATGCCTCCAACTACGGTGTTGGGGCAGTCGTTTCGCATATCTTCCCGGACGGTTCTGAAAGGGCTATCGCTCATGCTTCCCGTAAACTGAGTACTGCGGAGATGAACTATGGACGAATCGAAAAGGAAGCCCTGGCTTTCATCTTAGCAGTGAAGAAGTTTCACAAGCTTCTCTATGGTCGGCATTCCTCACTGCTCACCGACCACAGGCCACTTTTGTCCGTGTTCGGTTCGAGGATAGAAATCTCGGTCTATTCCGCCAACCGACTGCAATGATGAGCAACGATACTACTGGGGTACGACTTTTCGATTGACTGTCGCCGCACGGAGGATTTTGGTCAAGCCGATGTTCCGTCACGCCTGATCAGCAATCATCGGGTTCCAAAGGACGATACAATGATTGCATCCTTGCCATTCGAGAGCAATGTACGTTGCCAGATCAGCTATGAGTTCCGCAGAATTTCAGTCACCGCCGACGACATTCCATACGCAACCGCAGAGGACCCGGCTATCGTAAAAGTCATGGAATACGTTGGATCTCGTTGGCCTAACGTTCCGTTGTCCAGAGAAATCCATCAACCATTCCTTCGGCGTGAGTCCCTGGCCGTAGCGGGTTCCTCGTAGTCGTGGTTCCTCGCTCTTTCTGACGAGCTGTCCTCCATCAGTTTTATTCCGGTCATCCGGGGACAAGCCGAATGAAAGCAATCGCACGCGGGTTTGTTTACTGACCCGGCATGGACGACCACACCTCGGAGTTGGTCAACCGTTGCTCGAAATGCCAGCAGGCCACTAAGCTTTCAAAGAAGCAGGATCCAGTCCCTTGGGATCTTCCTAAAGGTCCTTGGTCGCTCATCCATCTTGACTTCACTGGACCTATCAATGGAGTGATGTACCTCGTCCTAGTGGACGCGTATTCAAAGTGGCCAGAAATCGTCCCACTCCATTCGGCTACATCTTCAACCACAATCGCAGCGCTACAGAAGATATTCAGTCAGCATCGTTTCCCTGAGATATTCGTGTCAGACAATGGGTCACAATTCTCGTCCGCACAGTATCGCATTTCCTGCAGCCGCTCCAATTTCCAGCATGTATTCTCGTCGCCGTATCACCCGCAATCCAACGGTCGGGCCGAAAGGTTCCTCGATACTCTGAAAAGAGCACTTCTCAAGTCGCACGGGGAGAGGACGATGGATGAGATTCCGTAAACCTTCCTGCTGGTTTATCTGTCCACACCAAACCCAGCAGCTCATAATGGTCGTTCGCCATCTGAAGTTTTGATGGGTCGCGAAGTGCGCGCAGTTCATCATGCCCTCATTCCGACGAATCGTTAGTGCAACCGTCGTAGTTAAGCCGGGGTATTCTGAACGCTGGGCGTTAGTGGTCTTGCATCAGTTGTCAACCCACGCGGTTCATAACAGGTAAAGAACTGCAACCCATACGTGGTAAAACAGAAATAGCGGCAATTGAGTCTTCAACCCGGGCTACTGCTATCATGACTTCATTGAAAAGTGATAGAATTACACTGCGAATTTTCAGCGATTAATGGCTGACGCTTAAAAACGTCTATTGCAACATAGTTGAACAGCAGAAGAACCCGAGGACGTGCCGCATCGTTCGTCATGCTCTAGGCTTTTTTGATAGTCGATTCTAATTATTTCCACGTTTAACCACCTCATGATGAAGTGTCAGGCATTTTGACAATGATTAGCGTGCTTTCCGGACTGTATCGATACAGCTTCCTGCCTTTTGGTTTAAACGCTCCGCCAGCAGTATTCCAAGGCGTCACGGATAGGATCATTAAAAACCCAGATGGCACTATGACATGAAGATGGTGTTACCGTACATGATTCTCACAAACCCGCCCACGACTATCACCCTTCCGTCCGTTAGCGCGAGGTTTTGACTACAGTGCAGTCACCAACCCAAAGAAATATAGCTTTTCGGCTTGCTTCTAACGTCTTGATTAGGTTGCTGATACTAATGGCTTCCAACGCTCAGGCCCATCAGTGAATCTACTATCGCCAACCACACTGCATGAGTACAGTTCAGACCTCGGTTCACTCCGGTAGTACCCACATTTTTCTCCCAACCACGCACAACATCCTAGTCCTTTGTTCAACGTGTTAACCCTCATCGACCTTTCTTGGTCCATCGACCATGAAAAAAAATCGCTCCGCATTTTACTCCATCGTTTTCAACCTACTGCTGTTTCAAAACCTTTTTCTGCCAAGGATCATTCGGGTGTAACTAATGTTGCGCAACCCCCGCCGAATAAGAGCAGTTCTTAAATTAATTAATGGACCTGCTGTATGCATTTCCCGCTGTCTGTCTAAAGCAAAACAGGAGCAGTCTCATTCTTAATGTGGAGCATTTTCAGTGTTAAAAGACTTCAAAAACATTCTGTTAAACCGTCATCCACTGCTGCAAGAGACCATGAGATCTTAAGACTTCTATATCAGCACACCAAGTTGTCAGCAAAAGTAACCCACTGTCGTGATGCAGAGTCGGGGCATTGTGTTCAGCTTTTACAGGTACGAGATTATTCGACCCATACAAAAACAGTTTCCCATGTTGATTTCTTGTCCACAGTTTCATCGTCAAGCTTAACTTTTAACGACTGTTTTCTGATTCAGCCACTGTCAATAAAAAGGCGTGTTTACTTTCTGGTATATCTGTCTGTCTTAAGACGCGGCTGGACACAACATCAGCGGCGTCGATCTCATGCATTTTGATGCTGTCCAGAAAGTTTGTCCATTATTATTGACGGATTATTGTATTTCGGTGGTTGACTTGCACTTCCGCCGGCTTTAACTGGTAGCTGATGAGATTGAGTCGCTCGTACGGTTACCAAGTTGGTGCCCGGGTTTAGAAGAGGGTAGCAAACGCGCGACCAGGAATGGCACAAAATGCGTGCACCAGATACATATGAAACAATAACAATGACTTTCATTACCCGATATATTTGAAGCCTTCCAAAGCGTTATTTTTCCGGGAAAATACTACGCTCCAATGCATAGTGATGCTTGTTTCAGATAGCTTGAAGTTTGTGACCCTACGCAACATGCTCTGTGCTGTTGCAAAGGCGTTTCTGCTACTTCGACGACAGGTTACCGTATCCATTTCATTGCCAAGTCTTTAGAAGGTGAGATCAGGGGACTTAGGTGTCGGTAATTATTTACTGCCTCGCTGCACCAACAGTCCATTGGGCATACAGAGAACTTTACGCACACCGAGTTTTGCCACTGCTCCTTCAACAACAAATTCATTTGTGGAACTCGATCGAGGAATTGATACTTCACTCATGCACCTCAGAAACGCGTTGCATTTTGCGAGTAAATGAAGCTCTGCAAACTTTTCTGAATCTTGTTTTTCAGGTAAAAGTCCTCACTATGCAGAAACGGTTAATGTGATGCTTTTCAAGTGTAGCGATTTATGTTCCGCTACAGGAACAATTATTTCACCTACTGATAGTCACCCGGTCACCATTCTCGTCTTGGAAGATCTTTCTCGTCATCAGGGACATGGATCCAAGGTCGACTTCCGTTCTACAATCAAATCTACCAACAGAAGCTAGGCTGCTTCAAACACTAATGAGTCCCTAATAGATCATTCTGTTGCACTGGAGGAAAATAGCGTTTCTGAATTACAGACCCTTCCTGAACAACGCGGAACTCCTGGGATGCCCACAGTCAAAATATGTGTACGATCAGAATTCAGACCACCAAGAAATTACAGATATCCACACACTCATCCAGGATGTGACGGATGTGACGGACAGGACTGGCGTATTTTGTCTCTCTCCGTTGTACGACTGTTTTATTATTTCAACGTCCTGTACAATTTAATACGCACTATGACGCGCAGTCAAGGCCACCCTAGTAGCACACTAGAACACTCGGCCTTGCCCTGAGTGATCTTTGAGTTTTTTTGGAACACTCACCGAAATTCGTCGGGTATAAAGTACGTGTATCATTTTGCAAGCATAAAGGTTGATAAAA
Organism: Paragonimus westermani; assembly: GCA_008508345.1. Classification (NCBI taxonomy): domain Eukaryota; kingdom Metazoa; phylum Platyhelminthes; class Trematoda; order Plagiorchiida; family Troglotrematidae; genus Paragonimus; species Paragonimus westermani. The sequence goes on from QNGE01000131.1 coordinate 279,451, forward strand.
ATAACGCACGTTTTCTCCTACTCAAAAACGTGTCTGCGGACCTACACCACCCGTGTGAATTTTGTTTTATCGATCCACTTCGCGGTAATGGTGATGGTGTCAACCGCTTAATTTCAACCACCTTGTCTGCCTCGTTACGTGGAAAGTGAGAAGTAGGGAATCAAAAAGGTCGAGGGGCTCTTAGCGTGCAAACGTTTACCGGTTGGGGTAAATCAACGCGTCAGGAGCGTTTCGGAGGCAACTATACGACACACGGTTATTGTTGTGGATGAGCTGCAACTGATTCCTCCAGTTTTGCAACACAACCGGCGTTAGCGATCGTTGTGGTGGTAACTTAAAAATGTAGAAGAACGTCCGTTTGCAACCACTTCTCCGGTATGAAGGACGGCTGATCACGTTCTTCGGTCTTCCAATTCAGCGGTCACTCCAGCAGTGATGACCAGGACTATCTTTATGGCGCAGGATACAGGTATGCAATAACGTCATTCAACACTATTGCCATCAACGTTTCAGACGACGTAGTAGGTACGAACGAGAGGAACAGGACACCCACAGAAGTTGTTCACGCGATTGCTGTGGAGGCTTGCCTGTCTTTGAAAGCCGTCGGCATTATGCTCAATCACTTAAAGGTATTGTTGCCTCGATTGCCGTTGGATGCACGTACTCTGTTAGGAAAACCACGGGGCTATGCGGGTACATTCACCGAAGGTGGAAATTACGTCCACTCCAGTTTGAATGGATGCATAAGCCCTGCAGTACGTGGGAGATCGACGGAATGCGTGAAGTTTCTCCCAATTCAGCTACATACTGATGATTTAACCCTTTTCAACAGCTCATGTTTACAACTGTGGCCCATCCTTGAAAGGTTGACATCCACTCCAACACCACTGATCGTCGTGGGATTATTCTGCGGTCTTTACAAACCTGTGAATGTCGCAGAATATCTTGATAGCGTGATTGAAGACTGGTCGATTGTATTGGGGGATGGTTTGTTGCTGTCAACATATAACCGTCATATGCGGGTCGTTTTGGATTGCCTAGTCAGTGATGCACCCAACAGAGCTTTCGCTCGTCAGGTGAAGAACCACACTGGTTATCACCGTTACGAAAACTGTTTAGCGCCGAAAGTGTACGTTAACCAAAAGTTGGTGTTTCCACCTAGCAGTTACCGCTTACGGACAGACAACAACTCCATGATTCGACGCCAGAAAGAATATCACTTTGGTCAGCCCCCTTTTGAAAGGTTACACCTGGACATGATAACCTGTTTCCCGCAAGATGACATGCATATGATACGCCTGGAAATGATGAAACGATCAATGAACCTATGGAGAGCATGCCCAGAGGAAAGAAGAATCCTTCTGGACCAACGCAGATGATTCACTTGAACAATGGGTCAATGAGAGTGAGAGGGGCCCTGATTTGTCCGCTTATTACAAATAACCTCCGTGTGCACCAGGTGTAATTGGGAACTTAGTTCTCCAAAACATCAGAATCCGCGAGGATTTGCACGCCCTACGGCTGGAAGTGAACGCACTGCGAGTCACACATGCAGCTTGCGGTACGCCATCAACCGATACATTCCATGGGGGACATGCTGCTGTATATCTATTCGGGATCAAACAGCAGTAAGTCTCACAGGCAAAAACAACGGTAGTGAGAACACGTGACTCAGTAGAATTACACACTGCATTATCCCGTTTACAAGCGGTAGCGTCATTTTTAAGCGCGTAAACGAATAAGCCGATGGTCGTTGGAGACCTGGCCAACTAGAACGTACCTTGAGTCTTGGCACGAGTGTGAGGCACACAGTCGGCCTAAACGCCCATACAACCTTTGCATTAACCAGGATGGTGGTCAAACCTGTGGCGTGTGTTCTGTTTTGTGACGTGTTTTTGTGTCGGTGTCCTCAGGATTCACACGGGGTAGAATTGGGAGCTAGTGCCTTCGCTTGTATACGCGACGTGCAGGGCCGTCTGGAGTTGACCTTGCGGCCGGTTATTAACCCGTACTTTCAGGACCCAGAGACCCGAGCTACATCAGTCGGTCTCAACAGCGCCGGCTAACCTCTGCTTGCTTGCCGCTCCTCTAGACGAACGAATGTCCCAGAGTGTATTGCTGAAACTGGTTTTCTGTAAGTTAACCGGCAGGTACGACGACGTTTCCAACGGTGGAAAAATCCATCGGCTGCAAGGTACTTGGATTCCGGCGTTAATAGCGTGTAGAAGTGTGCTTTTATTAAGTCAGACTTCGAGAAAAACTGAGCGTTAGCCAACTTGGCCTGTAGCTCGACGAAACAGTAGCCACACAGGGTCACATGATTCTCGTCAGTCGCCAACGGACGCTATTCCGGATCACCGCTGGTATCACCAGCAATTTGGCAAGAATGCCCGACGACGCTGACAGCGTTGTACTTTTGGTCCAGTCAGCAAACAGGGCAGCCAAATCCACATGTTTAATGACGTAACTTGCCCGCCTGGTTGTCCGTTCTTTCTAAAAGATCACGAGTCGGGGATTCGCTATCTTATCGACACAGGTACCGAGGTCCGCGTGATCCCACCTGAGGCCCACGACTTAAACAGATCACCCATTTCGAATCTTCGCGCGGCCAACAGAAGCACTATAAAAGTGTTTAGTAAGCGCTTTCGCACAATTAATTCAGGTCTCCGTGAGCCTTTCCGCTGGATCTTCACGGTCGCCGAAGTCCAAATGGTGACTATCGGCATCGACTCCCTCCAACACTTCGGCCTTTTGGTAGATTCCAGACGACAACGTCTAGTCGACCAAACGACCAGGATTTTGACCGATGAAAAATCAATCAGTCCCGTATATCGTAGCTCTAGAAAACTAAACTCCTTTAATTTTCTAATCGATAAGTATCCGACAGTTTTCCGACAGTTTTCATCTCTGCCTGCCGTCAGGAGTTCCACGAGGCGCCACTTAGTCACGACGGGCCCGCCGGTGTTCGCCAAATCACGCAGGTTGACACCAGACAATCTTACAATAGCCCGTGCTGAGTTTGAGCACATGCTCGCGCTCGGAATTATCCGCCTTCACAGTAGCCCTTGGGCCTATCCACTCCACATGGTCCCTAAAGCATCGGGCGATTGGCACCCTTGTAGAGATTGTCGTTCGCTGAACAGCTCCACAATACCCGACAGGTACCCGATTCCGCACATATAGGACGTCACGGTCAGCCTTCATTGTACCAATGTGTTATCGAAAATTGATCTGGTGCGCGCATACCACCAGATCCTGGTTGCGGACGAGGATGTTGCCAAGACAGTCAGTTTATTCGAATTCCTACGTATGTCGTTTGGTTTGCGAAACGTTCCACAAACGTTTCAACGTTTTATTGACGACGTCACACGGGTTATGGATTTCGTCCACTCCTACATTGATGACCTATTAGTTACAAGCGCGTCTGAAGAAGAACACCTGATTTTTCTGAGACAGCTCTTCGACAGATTGGCAACTTTTGGCATAACGATTAACGCGGATGAGTGTGTTTTTAGCCAGCCGGCAGTAGAGATTTCAGGGCACTACGTTGGCCACCACGGTATTCGACCGTTGACCGATAAGGTAGGAGTAATCCGCGATTTTCTCCGTCCCACCATCCTCGCCGCTATTCGTCGATTTAACGGGATGGTCAACTACTATAGGCGGTTTATTCCACATTGCGCTCAGTTTATGCAGCCTTTAACCGATTTACTCCGCGGCCGTGCCAACGGAGTCGTAGAGTTATCACCAACAGCCCTCGAGTCGTTCGATAGAATTAGGGACGCATTAGCCACTGCCACTATGTTGCACCACTTCAACTCAGCCGTGGAAATAAATGTAGCTGTTGACGCGTCAGACAACGCAGTCAGCGCCGTACTTTAACAGTTCGTCGATGGACTCTGGAAACCGCTCGCTTTCTTTTCCTAACGTTTACTTCAGGTTGAAACTAGGTATAGCACGTTCTGTCGTGAGTTGTTAGCAATTTACTCGGCCGTTCGGCACTTCCGACATACCGTCGAGGGAAACCAGTTTGTGATTTTCACCGACCACAAACCGTTTGTTTTTGCCTTTCGCAGTAGGTCTGAGAGATATTCGTCCCCCGAATTTCGCCATCTGGACTTCGTATCCCAGTTTACGTCTGATGTACGCCACGTTTCTGGCAGCGATAACGTTGTGGCTGAAGCTTTGTCCTGAGTGTCGGCACTGGTTGGTCACGACTCAATCGACTTAAACGCTATGGCCAACGCACAACGTTCGAAAAATGATTTCCGCGCCTCCTGCCGACAACCAGCTCTACGGCTGACCGATCAACCTTTGCCAGCGTCTGCAGACACTATCCTTCGCGATACCTCTACCGGACATCCACGTCCAGTAGTTCCTACTCTTTTCCGACGACGCGTGATCGACATGCTACACAACATAGCTCATTCTGGCATCGGGGCCACGGCCAAGCTTATTTTCGATAGGCACGTCTGGCCTGGTATGCAAAAGGATCTTCGCACGTGGGCACGATCTTGCCTAGCTTGTCAGCAAGCTAAGGTTCACCGCCAGGTGTCGGCCCCGATTGGCCGATTCCCTTCAATAACATCTCGACTCGTGCATCTTCACACAGATATTGTAGGTCCTCTTCCACCTTCCAATGGGATGACATATCTTTTGACGATGGTAGATCGTTTTACGCGGTGGCCGGAGGCCGTCCCCATGACCGACATTCGTTCAGAGACTGTAGCACGCGCATTCATTGAGCGTTGGGTAGCATTTCATGATTGCCCGGCAACGGTTACGACCGACTGTGGCCCTCAATTCGAGAGCGGAAACACTGAGCGTGCTTAGATGTCATCGCACTCGGACTACGGCATATCACCCGGCTGCAAATGGTATGGCCGAACGCTTCCACCAACAGATAAAAGCAGCCCACACCGCGGTCGATGCAATCTGTTGGACAGAAGCCCTGCCAATGGTTTTACCTGGCATCCGCGTCGCCCTAAAAGCCGACCTTCATGTTTTCAGCGCCAACCACTGTGTCTTACTGGCGATTACTTCTAATTCGCCACCGACACCCCTCGATATGATTCATCCTACGTCAAACAGCTCGCTTCGCACACGCAACGTCTCCGCGTCACGTACACACGAGAACAAAGCAGCAAGGTGTTTGTTCCCAAAGACCTCCGCGACTGCACGCATGTGTCTGTTCGTATGGATGGTTTACGACGCACGCTGGATCCACTTTACAAAGGTCCTTCCAGGGTGCTTCAACGGAAGGATTGTTTCTACGTGCACGAGGGTCGAGGTATTTGGGACACGGTTAGCGTTGATCGTATGAAACCTGCCTACTTCGAAAGGACAGAGAAAGCCTTCAATGCTCCTCCGCAGCCCATGCGTGCGCCGGCAACTGTCTCGGAACAGCCTCGCCCAAGCACATCGTTCTCAGCAGACTCCACGACTTCTTCGGTGAGGTCAGCGTCCGCCCTACTTCGTTTGGGTCGTAGGGTGCGTCGGTCGAACCGCCTCATAGAGGACTAGCGTTCGTCAAATTTCGTTTTTTCCCGGTCATAAGAAAAATCGCAAACCGTTTTTCAAAAGTACCAAAAAAATCGCTTCCAGTGACTGTATAATTTAGTTGAGTACGTCATTTATTGCTCTGATGATACTCAGCCAGTTTCGTTTCATTTCCTACCGCATGTCTCATCCTACGCTGGCATGACCCATGGACACCATCGATCGCGATCATCCCCTATCTCGTGTTGGATGTCGTGCTCGAACGTTCCGCGGATGCCTCGCTTCGAACATTTTGTTTAAACGGTTGTTCCGGCACTTTCAAAGAAGGATAATCAAGTGGGAACTCGCTAGGAACTGTGAGTATCAGTGCGTCTTCACCTGCGGCGTCTGAGGATTATCGTACCAATCGCAGGCTGATTGGATATCAGCTAGTACGCCTTGAACTAGATCAGGCCAAGGGTGACTGGCTCCGGATATCCTCAACAGGGTCGAAGGGATGTTGTCACAGTACCCTTCTGGGGTGGAGCTGTGTAGCGGCCCGGAGTTTTCACTGGCCTGTCTGCGGTATGATGTGTAAAATAGCTCCAAAGCTCATATTTGCACATTGTACCTAGGCTATTAGGAAAGCTTGCATGATGTATGCTGTCCGATTGTTTGTCTGCATGTCGTGACGGTGGCGCGAACCCGAAGAACGCACGTGCCACACTCTTCCGGGTTATTCGTTCGTCGACGGCCGATCTCTAGCCTTTCTAGCTAATTCGCTTGTCTGTGCATTCTATAGCGCTATCAGAGACCACTTGTGCATTTAGTCGAGTAAAGATTTGGTCTCTCTCCTTAACGACCTTTTGCTTTTCGCGTCCGATAACTGCGTACTTGGGGGAAAGGCGACCTAGTGCGCCGAGCGCTAAAGGGCTTTTTGAAACGATTTCCCTCATGACAACAGTCAATGACCGTTGTTTGATCAGAGGAGTCGGGTGCGGTTTTATTAACGGAGGAGCGAAATTGAATTCGTTCTCATTAGTTGTTCCACGCCGGTATGCAAAATTGACCACCATTGGAGTGTCCGGTGGTGGGAACTTGGTTCTGGAAACCCGTGCGGTTGCTTTTTAGTAAGAGTCGGTTTATTTACTCAGTTAAGGTGTTCTGTCAATTACGGCGGAGCGTCGTCAACACGAGTGCTTTGGTTGACTTGGGCCATTTGACGGGATGTGAACTGTTCCAACGGTTCCCAAGCGTCCTGTTCCAACTGGAGGAACTCGGTCAGGTATAACGAGAGCACTGTTTGACGAAATCTCTGACTACANCTCGGTCAGGTATAACGAGAGCACTGTTTGACGAAATCTCTGACTACAAGTCAAGTGTGTCGAAATGACGTAGTCTTTCATTGCCTAACAAACGACGAAGCAGCTTTAACTTTAAGCTTTCGCTGAAAGTAGTATCAGTCAGCAGCAAATCCATTCACTCCGTGAATGTAGTTTTCCATTATATCCAATCGCCTCCGGTTGGTGGCATGGAAGCATCAGGCCAATAGGATTCCGGAGGTTTCAGATTAGAATTCATCGAACATATTCGGTTAACGCGTGTGATTGCACCAGCGGTTTTATGAGAACATTACTGTCGTATGAAGTGACGAAAACACTAAACTGGACAGGAGTAAACAATCGTCTCCATTGCCTTCTCATCCCTGGCGGCAGCCATCTTTGGTATGCTCGATCACAAACAGCCGTCATACGTTAACTGTAGAATCCATCATAAAGAAGGCTTATCCCAGCGTGTCGCACGCGGACCTCAAGGGAAACATTCAACGGTGGATCCAGAAGGCGAGGTTGCGGGCAACAAAAGAAACCAACGATCCCATTACCGACATTTTCGCGCTGTGGTTCAAATATGTACCCGTCAAAGTCATACAAGTACTACTGTAAATATTGCGCTTAATGTAACATGAACGCCTCTAAGCCCCTTATATCGTTTCTCGTGAAGTTAAAAATAGCATCGTCGTTATCGTGCGAAAATCGATTCACGTTTAACGTAATGGAGCTCCGTAGGAAAATAGAAAATGTGCGAGATGTAGTAAGATGGCTTAATGGGATTGCACGCACTTTTTCCGCCCGCCGTCCTCTAGGTGTTCCCAAACTGCCTACTTGGAACACTCAGAGAAAAGTCGCGCTACGAAGACAACAGGCCCGCACGGATTGACTTTGAAGTGCGAAACAGAGTGTGCTGCTGTGTTTTTGGCGCCGTTTTAATTTTTGTTCGTGTACGTGGTGTGCATGGCTTACCGGGCCTGTCGCCCATGCTTTTTTCGTCTCGTTTTACAGGACTGTTGTTGGAACTCTCACTCTGGAACAAGGCTGTTCACCGGTGTTTCCACGTCGCGCCCAATTTGGTCCACGAGCGTAACGAGAACTCAGAGTAAAAACGGCCGGTCTGCATATGTCAGCACAATTTGACTATATGCCTTCTGTTTTAGCGCACAGTGTTGCCCTCTGCAATCCCTGTATGTTCAGTCGTTTCATACGGATCAACATCAGACTTTACATATAATGCAGTGAACCTACTTGTTCATTGATAACTGCGTTAAAGTTACGATTAACCTTTGCACTCTTGCCTCCCCAACTCTTGTTTGTTTAAACGAGTATAGTTACCGGTAAGTAGTCCGGCACTGGAACGTATGGCTTCGCTGCCTGCTGGCCTGTCGTTCGGCTGTACTAACGTTTTATTTCTCGCTATTCGCTCGCTCTCACGACGATTTCGCGTGCCGGTAATATACTCCCTGTTTCATTATTGCGTTATTCGTTACTGGCTAACCATAGCCTGTTTGAACTCTACAAAATCTGGCGCTGCCAATATCAGGGCACAAAGTCATGGAGAGAAACCCGTTATTTCATCTGCTAGCCACTTCTTTAAAAATCGTTCGTCTTCGTGTAAGATCGGATTACTGGCAAGCATTATCTTGCAGACACCCTGGCAGAGGTCACTGTAATTTTACCTATCGCCCCAGAAACATTCAGTGAATCACAGTCGACCACTACTGGAGCTGTACACGGTACCGACATACAGTATCAGTAACAGATCACTCACATTGAACCTCACACCCGATCGCCTGTTTTCAACATTGCTGAAATCCCCATACCCATAATCGGAATGGAGTTAATAAACCACTTCGTTCGTGTGGTTGGCTCAAGTGGACGGTTGCTTGTCGGTACCACAAAGTAGATGGTCCATGAAATTTCAACTGATTTCAAGACATCCACACTGATTGTGCACACTGCGCCGGTTAAGCTTTCACAGAAACAGATAAAAAATCACTTATTTCATCTCATTTTTTACCAAGGCATCTTGCGTCAGCAGACCTGTTACACAAGCCAAACGGACTCATCCCTTGGAGGGAGACATTCCTGTGCTCCCTGTGATTCCAGACAAACTTCCAAATATCGGAGACGGCCGGTGAACATGTTCCGTGTCTAGAGATAAAATATCCGTCAACAGCGCCGTCACTTAACCATCAAAGATAAACTTAAATTTTCAGCCCACGTTTTCGTCTGGATGTTTAGATATGTGGAATGGACAGACGGATGTACCATTAAACCTTGGATTCCTACTTAAGTAGCAATCAAGTTGTGGTTTCAGCAGGCAGGGCTTTAGTCCATGCGTAATTTCTTCAGCATGTTAGTTATACGTTTTGTCCAACAAATACTAAGTGTATTTATTTCTTCGGAAATTGCGGTGTCAGCCTAAGTCCGATGTATGTGAACGTTATAGCGCTCACACACATCGGTACGTCTATTAATGTCTATGGCTACAGACGTAGACGATAATAGATGTACCATTCACCACATGTAGAATTGAATGCGCCTGCTTGAATCGTTCGCGATTGTCCCGTGAGAGGATATTGACCTATGAGCCAGTAGCATTGAGATGGCGACCTTCCGATTGGCGGTCTCGGATGGAGAACAGGTGACTTCGGGAGCCAGCAACGTCAGCCGCCGCGAAGTGCTAGCCGGCTGGTTTTCCTGGTTCTTTTTGGAGAAGAAACAGGGACTGCGGCAGAATCGAGCAAGACCTACAAACGTACTTGTTGACTCTTATTGACGTATACAAATTAGGGAATTTGCATCACCAGGGTGGCTACAAATTGCGCATTCCTGGACCTATTTTTGTCTGCGATTTTCCGCACTTTACGCATCTGGAATTCTCGAAAATATCTAATGTTACCCCGAAGTATTCGTCGGGAAAGTGTCCAACAGTTTCCTTTCACAGTCTCAAGCCTCTACCCGCTGATGAACATTTCATTCGATTGCCCATGTACGCAATTTGCATCCATCACGCATTCACTCACCATGATGAGATTCAAATAAAAGTGCTAAGAATCGGGCAACGGCAACTCTCTTTATAAGACCATAAGCAAATTCAACCAGAGTGCCCACTGGACATCATTGCGTGTTGAACATATAGACTTGAAAATGTTATAGAAACACCGTTAACACTTTGAAAACGTCGTAGTATGCGCGGTAGAAAGAAGAATGTCAAAACAACAAACTGTTAGAGTAGTTTCGAAGTTTTCCATACTTTACATGGTCCAAAGTGCTCTTCCAGACGGCAAGAATTATAAAAAGTGGAGGTTGTCTAAATTCACTTATCTTCTGCTTGAGGTCACCCAACCTATGGCGTTTGCGGTATAGTTTGTTCAACACTTCAGCTTTATAGAAGTGAGTGACCACACGTTGGGAACCGACGTGTGCAATCAAAAGTACGAATATCAAGTCCCAAATACTTATCTATTAACGTAAAGCACCGAAGCACACAGGGTGCATGCCGTTCAGGCGAAGGTTATCTCATCATTGAGGAAGAAAACAAACGAAGACGAGATCGCTGGATATGAGACAAGAAAGTAATCACCCATTTTTGCGGGAGCACCAGTTCAAGTGAATGTAGCTTTTTGGTTGAAGCAAAGTCCTTTCTGGTTGAGGTAATCACAGCTATAACAAGCGTCGTGACTAGGAATTCGTTCGCTGTCTTATCAGGGATGACGTTTTTATGATGGACGTTGGCTGATGTAACTAATTTAATAGATGATATAACATCATGAAACTCCTTGATACCATCTAGATTATATATTTTTAAATCTGTCAGTTTACTGTTCTTGTTTCACACATCAGCAATAAAAGGATGGAACACAAAGGGATCAGTAGGACGACACGAAGTTTGCCATAAAGCACAGCTTTTTCGAATTCCGGCCAAATATTGTAAGTTCTCAACTGTATTAAAGCAGTCACTAGATCTTGATTCGGGCACTTTGCCTACGTGTTCAACATGCCATCAACCATATATATATATATATATATATATATATATATATATATCACGAATCAACTATGGTCGGGTAGGGTTATAAGCAACCAGATACATTACATTCTCATCAAAACCCCTAATGTTCTCTGGCAGGTGACGCTGAGCAGCTGTAAAGAGATTGTGTGGATATTTCCTACGTTCATTAGCTGACACTGCATATCGCCGACATGTTCTGCTTGCATATCCATAGATTGTACCAGGTAGAAAATCGACTCAGGGAAATCACGTCTTTTACGTGCAATGTCTTTGGTTAAGTTCCGTACTGAATGCAAAGCGAAAAGAAGAAAGTCCTGTAGCATGAGGTTTTGTACATAGCCATCAGAGCTCACACCACTAGGACTGCTGTGAATACATCTGCAATGGGGTGGAAAAACGTCGGTTTTCGTTTGCACATTTGAAGGTTGTCAACCGTTATCAATCTGGGAGAGGCTAATGAAGCGACGACAAGCAATTTTTACCTGTATGTATGAGCTTTACGTATGTTTATTTGTCTTGATGATACTGGGGTTGTCGCTCCAAACCCGGCGCCACTCCACTAAAATGTGCACTGCTTTGCATACAACGGACTCTATGCTTTTCTGAGTAACATCTTATACAGCTTGTTTGTTTGTCTAGACCAATTGCAGAATCGTTCGGTTGAAACGAACAAGTCTACTGATTCAAGAGGCAGCTTGGAGTTTCAAATGTTGTACTCCAGTCGTTTCCCTGTGCTCTTATTTGTCTGTCCCTTTTAGATATTGTTAACTGCTATTAGTCTCGACGTAGACTAGAATCGAACAACTTAACAGCACAGAAAAGAGCTCGCAGTTGATGAGACACAGGAATAATGGGAGAGACCCTGCCATCTCAGTAGTGACACTGCTGGACAAAACCACTGTAGATGATCCGCTAACAATCTGTGAAGTTTTTAATTCATATTTTGCTGCTTCCTTCAGCATCCAAGATCACATACTGCCCCCACCTCCTCCTGTAATTACAAGTACGTTCTTAAGCCATATCCCTGTTGATGCAGGGCTCATGCTCTCAGTTAGCTATTACCAAACCTTCTCACTTACCCAATCCTGATCGCATTCACCCTGTTGCTCTGAACTACGGAGGGGGGGCATCCCTCTACTTCTGCTTAATATTTACACACTTTCTCTAACATGAGGTTCCTTCCCTCTCCGGAGGATAAACTCTACAATTAAGCCCACTATAAAAGTGGCTCGCGACATGAAATCAGCAATTATCGTCCCATTAACCATACCTCAATTTGATCTAGGGTTTTGGAAAGGATAATAAAATATCGCATGGTAGAATTCTTGTTATCACGAAACCTTATAAACCACTCCCAGCATGGGTTTCTCAACAAGCCCTGCATGACATGCCAGCTAGAATTTCTTGACCATGTGACAGAATCTACTGACGCCGGTGAGGCGATTAGCATTATACTGTTGGACATGGCGAAGACTTTCGGTCGTGTACCTCATAAGCGTCTTCTGCTCAAAATAGCATCTATTAGTATGCTTGATCCGTTGATTAGCTGGTTTTCCTCGTACCTTACAGGCCGCACACAAACAGTGAAAATAGGAGACAATAGCTCAATGCCCAGACCAGTTACTAGCGGTGTGATACAAGGAAGCGTTCTGGGACCGTTACTCTTTCTCATTTATATAAACGATATGTCAGCTTATCGAGCATGGCAAACTACTCCTATTCACTGATGATATCAAACTTGTTCGCAGCTTTCCTCCCGGCAATCTAAATCCATGTTTAGAAAATATACGGAAGGACCTCATGTCATTAAAGATTTGGTGTCAAAATTGGCTGTTGAAATTTTCAGCCAACAAATCCACTATCGTTGTGCGTGGTTGTCACGTACCAGGTGGCTCTACAAAGCTGGACGGTCACAGCATATCAACCGCCAACTCAGTACGTGACCTGGGTTTGCGCTACTCAAACTCATTCAACTTCTCAGAACATATATCTTTCCTAGTCGCTAAAACCAGGCGAATGATAGGTTACATTAAACACTCATTCTTCCTACGTGCTGCACGGTTGCACCTTTATAAACTATGCATACGACCCCAGTTTGAGTACTGCACGTTCATATATGGCCACCTGCGCAAGTCTGACAGGCTAACTTTGGAAAGCCTCCAACGTGCATTCACGAGAAGCTTATTGGGTTATCCATCTTCTCTGAGCTACACAGAACACTGCCGGACGCTTGTACTCGATCCTCTCTGGTTACGGCGACTCAAGCTCAACCTTCCACTCATGTATAGTTTGGTCTATGGCAGTAAATTCACCATCAGCTTCGCGACTAGCTTACAACACAGGCCAAAGTATAACCTCAGAAACAAGGACTTAACTTTGGCAGCTCTTAAATCTCGGAAAAAACTGCGTTCAAATTTTTTCCTAGTAAAATATTCCTACATTTGGAACACACTCCCGTATGCAATTAGGTCCAGTAAGAATATACACCAATTCAAACGAAACTTAGAAACTTTTCCAGCAATGACGAATGTCGTGTCTATTTTCAAGCTCTACTTGTCTGAGGACGTTAGCTTCGAAAACGGACCTAATAACATCTGACGAAAAACCCCCTGTTTTGCGTGATGTTAAGTCACGCATCTCTCGAACTGACCAAAACTACCGCTTTCAGGATAGATCTTGCACTTTCAGACTTGCCAGCGAACATGATAACATATCTAGAGTCAACAGGTATAGGTGTCAATATACATGCTCGTTAGTAACAACCCAAACATCCTGGCACACTCTTACACCATACTTGTTGATAGTTTGTGTGTCTGAGTTGTAAACCGCCATGCAAAAGCTGGACATCCTGAAATCGTTCAAAAAACAACCTTTTTGTCTCATGACTGCATAATAACCTCGAGTCGCAACTCTTCCTTTTCCTCCCCTGATAGACCACCCGAAAACATTTCGGCGTTGTCAAACATACTTCCCATTCTCTATACCGTCTGTACAAAGATAATAGACATCTAAATTCGGCAATAATCGCGCACAAAGAATAGCTTATAATCGATCTCCTTTCGTGTTATTCGATAGCAGCTGTTCGCATGTGGTGTATATTTCATCAATCAACACAACGCTATTAACGTCACATAGGAGATTACGTCAGAATATCACATGTTCCGTTGTTCGTCATAGCTCACATAGTTAGTTCCACGTTATCCCGTTTATCGCATAATTCCTCTCTCCATTCCTGGTTTCACTGATACATCCTGTGCGAGAAAACATCCCACCCCGCCCGGACTCTTAAGATTCCACAATGGTTGTTCATATCGCGAGCTCCTCGAAATCCTTAGGAATTTGAGCGAAGATTGACGTGCGGTCGAGAGGTCCATGCGTTCCTCGCGAACGTATATGCGTCCCCACCTTGCCCACATCGTGAAAAATTTCCTGCACTTTTCTTCGGGGCTATCTACATGGAATACTGGTCAAATTCTTCGCCAGTACACCCTCTCCATCCTTCAACCACCGTGTTTTTGGCACAACCTTGAGCATCAGGCCAGCCATCACATTGTGGAGTCCAAATTGATGTAACAAATCAATTATTTTATCGAATCGTGCAGACCCCAAGCACTATATTCTCAAAACTATGAAGCTCGAGGTTTCCTGCCTAGATTTGAATTTTCCCTCCACATAATGTCTGTTTTTGTCTGTTTCGTTGCTCTACTCACATAGCTGACTCGTTGTACAATTTTCAAATTTGGTGTGCAAGTATGCATATGCTAAAATCATTGCGTTGATGACACTCTCCTGAGTGTGTTTCTCACAAATGCGTCAAAAAATATACTATTACTATTATTTATCTCTTTTTGCAGAATTTGGAAACACACGGTTTGTTGTTTTCTGACCGTTCCTGCTGGGACGGCATAAGAATGTTCAAAGCTAGCAGCTGTTAGAAGATGCACCGTATTATATCAAGCTTACGTCGTATTACTAAAATGTGGACCTACAGAATTCGATGTTTTTCCTTCACTGCGAATAGCACCAAATCTACAAATAATCTTTGGTGGGCTGTTGCTCCTGTCTCTTCAAGACCGTAGTTACTACCCTATACTTCTATAGAACTGAAACTCTATCACTTTTCTGACTTGAGGTTTACTCCAGTGGAATGAGATTTGTAACAACAGTACAATTCTTTTTGGAGACTTGGCGACAGAATAGTTAAATTTGTACCATGGTGAGATAATCAGTTGAATAGGATTGAAATAAATATACGTGGCACGCAGAGGGTGCGTGCTCAGTCGCTTGACCCAAAAAGCGAATAATCAGGAGAGACGCGGCTGGACTGTTTATTGGACGAGCGAGACAAAACTTAGGCCACAGAGTCTCCAGACTCACAGGACGGATGATTACTACAGATGGTCAACAGAAACGAAGCGGATCAAATGAGACAGTCATATATAGCAGTCAGGGAGTCAGAACAAATCACGTTACAGGGGTATCAGAAGGCAGCCGCGAGGAAATACGGTTGGCGGCACCCGATTCGGATTAGCCTGTCACAGTGACGGAAGCCAAAGGACGCCTGCGCTTATCCATCACTGCAATTGGCTTGCGCTGAACCACTTGCAGTTCCACCCACACACCACACATCCCGTGTAAACCCGAAGGAATAGGACCAGGAGGTGTGCCAGTGGGGCCTTTCTGTCCAACCGGCCAATGCTGGTTAGCCACTTGATTGGCTAATGAGGAAAGGGAACACTTATCTCTCGGAAACTGAACAGAGAGAGGCTGCAATGACGAGATTTGAACTAGGAAGAAAGATTTTTGAAGTGTAATACAGGAAGCATTGCAGTGTAGGACTGCAGGTTAGCGCATCCCAGAGAAGATAGGGATGAAAAGCAAAATTCTCATTGAACTACGAAAAGCCAGACAGACCACTCATTATACAATACACCAACAAAGCCGAAGGAAAGAATGGGTAGAAGACCACAGACACTCGAGTTTCTGAAAAGAAGAGCGGATTAATTGCCAATGACTAGGATGTTGGCTGATGCAGTCATCAACAGAAGTAGAATGTGTAGAGACACTCTTAGTTTGCCACATATTCCAACTATTTTGCTGTTTATTTTGACCGTTGACACTATTGACATTGTTTGGTTGCATGTCTGGATTTTCTCGTTGGTACGAACGCCCAAGGTCACAATTACAGTTGCACTTTCTGCTCGCTAGCTATTGGTCTGTCGCGCTTTGCTTCTGTTGTGTTTCGCTTACAGCTCGCTTTCCCGGTCTCTTTGCAATATACGTCGTTGTCCTGCAATCAGTTGTTCTGATTTAATTATTGTGGAGAATAGGTATGATTCTAGACAGGAACTCACGAGTCTTCTACAAATGGATATGCTGATATGACCTACCTGACGGTATACCATGAGTACGTTGGTGGCCTACTAAACCCAAACGGCCAGTGCATTCACGGTCGCACACATCGCAACGCCATATAGTCACGTCACCACGACCTATGGCACCGATGGTTCCTTTGCGTCCCGCACACTTCCGCTTGCGACCGCGCAATAGTTGCTCGTTGAACCTTCGGACGCCCGCCCGAACCGTATTTCTCCAGGCCGTACGGTTCAACGCCAAATACACTGACCAGATAGCACACAAACGTTTGACCGCACACCTGCAATCTGATTGGCTGAGTGGAACCATACCAACACCCACGACCATGGCATTCGAGCTGGGCCTGTCGATCGATGTGGCGTGATGCGTTCTGGCTGTCTCGTTAGGAGATGCGCCTCCCAACACCTCCCCTTTGAGCTCGTTGGTCGTACGTACGTGAATGGGGATTCATTTCGAGTGGTATCACAGCGGTCCTTGTGCGGCTTGATCGTCGGGGTGTTGGCAGCGTTTGGTGACTTCTCTTGAGCCTCTGCGTTTTGCGTCTCTGGTGTGTCTCTCGACCTTTGGCTTTGTCCAGTAGCTCGTCTAGCGGCAAGCGTCGACTCTCTGAATGCGCTGTTTGTCTCCCAGACGACATGATCTGGTTAGCATGTCGTATCCATATGTGGTCCAACTTGAACTTCATATAGTATTGTACCTCGACGTCTTCGAATTCTACCGGATGTCCATGCAACGTTTTCCCCTCGGTAATCTCTGGTCAGTACCGTTCGACGGATTTCGAAGGAATGAAACAAAGCTCCGTGTTTTCTATCAAACTGTTGTTCCATAGGAAAAATCCTGTTAGCCGCCGTTGGCCTGGGAGGATATAGTAGATCATTCGATGTTCGCAGTGAGCATCCTATCAAAGCTTCACCTGGAGATTTCCCTTCTGGCACCTTCACATGTCTGCACAACTGGCTGAGTGGTATGTCCAGCAGTTTCAGAAGTTCACTCCAATCCAAACCCATAAGACTCAATTTCGAATACTCGGTAAGATAGACTGTCCCAATTGTGTGAAAATCACCGCATCCAATGTCACAGTTTAACTCACCAATCTGTGCCAGTTTCCTCCAGATGCATTCTGAGTTGAATATTTTGTTTTCTTGTACGCTGGAGGGCCAGTGCTCTTCCACGTTCGTCGCGAGATTACCGGGATGCCAGAACCGGTGTCTAGCTGTAGGCGTCCCGGACTGTCGTTAATTGTTACCCACACGTACTTTTGGCGTGCAGCGAAGCTGGGGTTAAATGTCGCCAAAAGGGACTTCAGCCTTGCTCTTCGTTTCTTTGGTTTCTTCCGGTTGTAGCGACTATACTAAATAATATTTTCATAGTCGTATTCATCTGTACCTCTTCAATGATTTTGGTTTTCTACCTATTTTCTTTTAGTCAAGCTATCCATTTTGTAACATCCGGCCCGGGGCTAAATACACAACTCGCTCCGTGCCTCGCTAGCTTGACGTGTCTCTCTGCACACTATATTTTCCAGGGTCCATAACAATGCACGGGGATCAACGCGCCGAGTCTTGATGTGTTCATCGTCGATCGATTGTTCATAGTGATTTGTAGTGAGATCACCTTCGACGTCCCCAAAATTCTAACCTGCGCGCGACGTGAGAGTTTCCTCGCCAGCACCACTGCGCTGGGTTCACATTACCTTGTGAATGTAAATTTACTACAAACCACTAGCATCAAAGTTAGTGGGCCGGCATAGGTATCGCGGTTTTGCTCGTAACTGTGTAATGAATCCTCATCATCTCTACTGCTGTAGGTTACATTCACTAGGATAACAATGTTGAGCTATTCCCGTTAGGAACGCCGCTAAACCAGTCTAACGCTTGTTTGAATTCTGAAGGTCGATTGGAATTTCCCGTCGATGCACTCTTCCTCTCTGGCGGCTGCTGCGCGGTTTTCCTCAAGGTGCTTTCACGTCCAGCTCCCTAGCACCTCTTAATTGTCACGTTGAAGTCTGCTGTGAACGGTGAGTAAATCAATAAGTAAAGTTTGTTTGCAGATTCATCGTTTTCTCCCTGCGGATTCCAAGTCACGGTGGTATAAGGTTGGGGAAACTGAGCGTACAAATTCAGGAACCATCACTAAAATATTAATTGCTGATTCATAGAGAATTGCATAGTTTGCAAGTGAGCTGGATTAACAACAGTTAAGCATGCACTGGTTAATAATGCCAGAAAGTGTCCCCTACAGAAACATGGTTTGCTGCCTCCATCGCGCGTGCCCCCATCCCCCTGACATGGTTTCCTGTCCGCCCCATCTGGTCAACCCTGTGCACCCTGTGAGCCAATCAGGTGTCTCCTGGATTTGCTGGTCATCATTGGTTTTTACCTGCAATAAATGTGCAGTACACGTCGGAAGGACGTCTTCTCCCGAACTGGAAGCATGAGCGCAATGGTGGTTGATTTATCAGTTCTATTTCAGGAACATTTTGGGAATGTCTGGTCCCCATGACAGTTCAAAAATTTGGATGCAGTTGGTACGGAGGTCCTACGTCTCGAAGTTCGATCGGGGTCCTCGTACCGCATCCGATCCACCGAACCCGCTTTCGGCGATCATAAGAGACGGGTGTACGCATGCGTACGTAGGGCCAATGTATTGCGCTCATCCACCGGTGTTCGAGGGGGGGCCAGCGGTCGAACGGGATGCTCGACGTATTTTAACGTGAGCCGGAACGTGAACGGCGGATTTTGGGTAACGAAATTCGCTATGTTGCAGAATCATCCGTGCGACGTGATTGCTGCAAAATACGAGGCTTCAAGGCGTCGCCTCACCGAGAAAGAAATCAGAGAAATCCGTTCTACAATCAGTGCCTCACGGCCAGGCTGATAAGGAGATCTGAGAAATGGACCAACAGCCGCAGCCCAAAAATCCCTACATTCGGCCAGCGAGACAACAACTTTGTGGAGGCGACTCATCATTCAATTAAACGGCACAACTTGAACGCCCAGATAAGAATCTGACAGGCCACTGAGCGCACCACAGCCGTTTTCGACCATATAATCAATGCGCGGCAGGACAATAATTAGGCAGGCACATCCGGCTTACCGGAACACCTGCATAAACAATGCAGCGAACGGACGTGGCGGGCCGATTGCACAATCACGTGGTTATCACCTGGAGCCGGCTCGTTAATCTACACGCGATGCACACACACAATTCGTTCCCATTCCATTCACTAGTCGAATAGCGATGTTTGCACCATTTGCAACCAGAAACCGCATAGATGCAATCGAACCAAGTTCACTTGTTCAGTCTATGTTCCAACTCGTTCCTATTCCATTCACTAGTCGAATAGCAATGTTTGTACCATTTGCAACCAGAATCTTTTTCAGTCTCTGTCAACAAATATTTACCTCCTTCTCACTTTATTTATTTCCGTATGTTGTTTGGCCCTGCTAGCTTCGTACTACTCTCGCACGTAGTTGGTGGATTTCGCTTGCGCCTGTCAGCCACAACTGTCCACCTCCCTATGATTGCGGCGTTTCTGATTAGTGTACATGGTGCAGTTGGGTGCAGAGTTTTCAGTGCGCAGGTGGCAGCATTCGTTTGGATTTTCCTATAGGGTTTTGTCATCTTGTACACCACACAGATTTCGGCTTTCCTGATTGGTGTACATGGTCCATTTGGACACACATACACCGCCCTATGTTTTNGTACACCACACAGATTTCGGCTTTCCTGATTGGTGTACATGGTCCATTTGGACACACATACACCGCCCTATGTTTTCCACTAAGAAAAATTTAGAACCATGTGCAAAAATCCTACGCCACTACAGAATGGGAACGCGTGACGCACCTACCCCGGCGTTTTATAACAGTTTATGTTCCACAAAATTTATCATCCATCGCATCTGTTACTTTTCCTAATTATATATCTACACTTGAGGTTTAAAACATACAAATCGAAAAAACACTCCACCAAAGGTTGCAGGCTGTTTGTTCTTTCCTAGCCTATTCGGCATCCGTTGGGAGTTGAAAATTTACGGAAGGTGATGTTTGCTTTGATGTATTTTGGAATTTTCTATCTCAACAATGATTTTTACCGTTGACGCGGAAACCGTTTTGAGCTGCAAGACGAATTAAATCCACTAAAAATAACCATGTTTAGATTGGTGGAACTATGAACTCATGCACCTTCCCAAACCACTGTTAGACAACTTCTTCCATTTTCGTCACCTCTTTATTCACGTATGTTCCTTAGTTGTATAGCATACTGGGCAGATCTGCGGCACTAAGCGGACTGTGTTTGGTATTTATGATCAATGCCCGGACCCAGAGCTACTTCCAGTCTCATTCCATTTATGCATATTTTACCACACAGCGGCAACAAGTATGTTCTGTATCAACTAAACTACCAACGACAGCTGATGTTTTACCAATCGTCAACGGTACATACTTGATTTATATCGTATGAGCGGTAGAAAACTCGAAGGGCAGGTTACCATACTAATATCGTTTACCTGTTCGGAGATAAATGAACAATTCAACCCTCATTCAGTCAAACGATTTGTGAGAAGGCTGAAACTCGTCAAGTACTCCACTGATACTTTCGGAAGGCACTACGAGTAATCACATTTTCCGTATGTGTGAGTGGTGATGATTGTACTCATTGTGTACTGATTTTCAAAAGTAATAGCCGGTATATGTATACAGTGAATATCACTACGAAACTTAGGAAGGCACAAAAGTGGGTCCAATTATATATACATATATGTAGATTAAATCACGCATCTCATATCGAGGATAACCAGTCCTTTTATTAACCCTCTTTTGCTAATTTCATACGAAGAAGTTCGACTTGAAAACACCAGAGTGGCAAAACGAATTGTGCTTTTTGTAAGAAAAATAGTGAATAAAGACGAGTTAGACAGACATGTAGTGGGTGTGGGCTCCCGTCAAACATATTATAATATGCGAGGTTTTGGTACTTTCTCTGACCAAAATGTTCTTGCAAGTCTTTTGCATGGCAAAGTGATGGTACTAGTCTTATCTAAACAAGCATTCATTACGCTTGCCATATTTTCGTTGACTGAGAAGAGGAGAGTCACTTGAGATCTATTTGTAGCGACCATAATAAATAATAATTTGATAGTCGCATTTATCAGAAGGTTGCGTGTTCGGGTCACGTCGGGCTCACCAATTGTTGGAACTGATCCAACAAAATAAAACCCTGTCAGTTATCACTATCGACAATGAAAAGCCAAATCTCAGTGCGTTGACTTCGTGTATTATTACCGACCCTGGAAAGTATAGTGTGCAGAGAGACACGTCAAGCTAGCGAGGTACGGAGCGAGTTGTGATTTTAGCCCCGGGCCGGATGTTGCAAAATGGGTAGCTTGACTAAAACAAAAGTAGGTACAAAACCATAATCATCGAAAATGTACAGATGAATGCGACTATCAAAATATTATTTGTTATAGTCGCTACATATTCTCGATAGTGAACTTTTGTTGCCGCACTATGAGATCAAAGTGAAGACAGACTACGCAACATAGGTGACTGAGAATGAAAACCGGTTTGTTCTCCACCACAGTACATTCTAGTCATATTGTCGATAATGTCGTTTGCCGACTTGATTTTTTTAAAATATGATGTTGCAGCACGTGGTCTGCTGTATGGAGACAACGATAAAATATAACATGAATTAATCACTCTTCATCGCTTGATTTTATAATGTTTAGGGTGTTCCTGTTCATTTCGTTAAGAATAGGTTGATCTTGTTAAGGTTACCGCCCAATATGAAATATGACAAAATAATCGAAGGGCCTACTGCAACAACACAGAGAACGTACATCCCAGTCAGCCCAGTGTAAAACAGTAAGTATTATGAGGGCAAAAGATGGACGAAGGATCATTTGTTGCGATTCATGTGGTCAATAAGACATCTAATTCAATCGGTTATTAATAGTTCGATAGACACATATAATGCATGCGAAACGGTCGATCACGCACCAAATGGTGGATACAAGCGGCGAACTTAACAGATGTAGTGGAGATAGTTTCAGTTTCAGACTCACGGAATAAGGTTTGACTGCTATCAGGTTGAGGTCACCAACCAGCAAGCACCGTAAGTTTATCTTGGATGATGAGCTTCCACCACCTACGAACCTACATAACTCGAGAAAGTATGCAAAATGTGACTACCCAATCAGGACTAGTATGATACTTGTGTTCGCTGAGTTCGAAGTTCAGTCCTAGCATACTTGCTTGCAAACTAAAAACGCCGCCCATTAACCTCATTAACTGACGCTGATGTTCCGCATATTTGCTCAAGTAGTCTATCTGGCACTCTCAGCGAAAGACCATTCCATCGTTTAGCCTGTATTAGACCTGAACGCGTAGTAAATCATCTACATGGTTCTGCGCCTGGCAGATGTATTACTCGTGAGCGTGCGCGCGTCGACGTACAGTTTCCCACATCGCAATTTCTGAGGGTCGAGTGGATGTATCATTCACAGGTGCATGAGATTTTATGCCTGTGTTATTTTGCCGCAAATGACTATGAGGAAGTGTATTCAAATGGGGCACAAAATTTGCGTGCGTCGGAATTCGCAGAGATAACCACTTCATCCATATGAGTGTAGTTCACTTTGGACAACATTTGTGGCCACACAGCGCACAACTCATATTCACATCTAAAGAGAATATAGATGACGCCATAATGGAATATTTCAAAATCTTCAAGATGGATTCAAGGGGAAGAAATATGCATCTTAAACGGACAAAGTGTATACGAGTTACTGGACTACCTAGTCCGACTACTGTTACGTAAGGTCAGTTTTTCATGTCAGCAGGTATGAGCCGACTGTGACGAAATGAATCATAGCCAAGTAATTGTCCTTAGCCCATTAAACCCAATTGAGGCAGCAATTAAACAGACCGTGAAGAACAATACTATGAACCAGGATGTTGCGCGTGATCTGCTAAGGGCAAGAAGAACAGCAGGTGACGTTTCATTTTGGTCGATAGAATTCCAGATGAAATGACAACCAAGAAAACAGTAGTTGATGTTGACAACTACTGTTAAAGCAGGGGGTGAGTAATCTGCTGGGTGTACATTTCCATGAATACAGCTATAATGGACTGACTAACAAAATTAACGTAATCATCAGAAGACTAGGAATGGACATATCACATCTACCTTCACTGTTGCTGATAAGCAAAACGTCACCATCACTGACCCGGTTCACAAGGTTGTTAAAAGCCGTTCAATTTTGAATCCAGCGACATATCAGTTGAGTGCGGACGCCTTGGTGACATCCATCAGTCCCAAACCGTCCCAGGCGGTGCCGCTTCACACTAAACCACTAACACACTACATGTGAACATTATTTACTAATCTTTGATTTTATGTAAGTGACATTTACTAATAATAAATCAGGGGTATTTCATCTCTTTGAAGACCCACTGTTTGAAGGTGCGACTTGAGAAGCCATAATGGTTTGTCTAATGAGCCTTAACTCTTTTACCCAGTTTTTCACCCTCCGCAAATTTTGTGTGTTAGCAGGTTCAATTTCGCGTAATGATCAGCAAGATATGCAGGCTGTACCTACGAGCTGAAACAGGAAGGTCTTGGAGGATGCAAAGGAGAATGAGGTGCAGTAACACTCCTCTTCTCATCTCCGAAGTTTGTGTTACGTGTTCCACACATTCTAGTAATGTAAGAGACGATGTCGGTCGAGTCGCATGACAGTTAGGATGACCGACCAGATGGCAAGTTGAAACGGTGCATACCACACTGGGTCGGAAATACAGTATACTCTATGGGCGTCGAGATATAGAAAAATGTTTGTAAGGTTTGAGAACAGAGAAACAGCAAACGTGGAATTCCGTGGATCTACACTTAACGAAAACCCAGATGATCAGTATGCAATTAGCACACAGGATAGGAATCAAACAAGGCTAGTTCAGTTAAGCAAAGCTGACGTAGATGATGGGATTGCTGAAGATTTATAAAGAAGGAGGACCCTAATGAGGATGGAAGACTCGACTTAAAACGAAAACCAAGGACTATAGGCTGGATAAAATGATATCAAATAATGTCATGCTCGGTACGTAACAGAATCCCGATGCAGACTCAGCAGCCAGCAGATGTTCATAATGACATGCAATTGGCTAAATTAATACTAAAAGGGAACTGGAATGAACGCGCAGATGTATTCGTTGGGACATGTGCGCATGTGCACAGAAACACTGAGGAATAAAAAATAATAAATGTTGGAAGCAATGCTTACGAGAGTGCCATCACGTTCGTAATGATTGTGTTGAATGTGACTGTTACTCTCTACCATTCGGAGGTAGAACTCTGGTACCCTGATAGAGATACATCGAAGTTGGTTTTATATACGGACATTGACTACGGCACAAACTGCTGCGAGACCACTCTAATGGAAGTTATAAGATGAAAGTAAATGATTTATTTAGTCAGCGGTGTGAATCTGAAGGCTGAATTTCTCATGGCCAGTTCAGTCTACATTTGATATCACAAGGGTATCTACTTTATCTGTACTAATGAAAGATGTCTGTGGACATACTGGAAAAATCGTCAGGAAAGATACAAAAAATTTGGAACGTGTATTCATTGGAGTAACAAATTCAGTGTCAGAAAGTTTGATTAGTAGGAGACTGAACGGAAAGATTTACAGAGTCAAAGTGACTGGTATTCAATGGTTCAGACGACAAACAGGATGAAAGAAATTGTGATGACGGACAACGGAGGAAATACAAATTAACAGACATTTCAGGTATGGACAAGAAGGAAGTTGCAAATAGGCCAGCCAGTCTTTCTACATGAAAATGAACCAGCTACACACAAATTCAAACGCCCACGTGGCCGTTCCCTAATGACCAGCTTAAAACACTATGGCCTACGTCAATAAGCATACGTTGTAAACAAAACTAACCAGAACCCAAGTGTGGCGCAGCACTTGCATAAGCGTATTTAGAGAATGCATTGATGATCAGGCTGGTGCGATGGAACGCTAGTTGATTACTGTGTTCGACGTCGTATGTTATACTTGACCCTTAACACATTTTAGGTCCTTATACGAGCTACTACCGCATACGGCTACATGTGGCTAACATTTTCTTTAACGTTTTTCTTACTCACCAAATCCCGTAGACCACTAAAATTTGCAAGTATGTCCCCACTTGCCTCGCGGTAGCTTGTAACACTCGAACCGCTCCATCGGAGAAAGCGAGAGAAGTAGAATTGTGGATTCGATGCTAACTATTGGCGTTGTTCAGTACTTGCTTGAACCCATTGAGAAAATGTGGCGGAAATCTCGATTCATCGCTTATCCAAACCCAGACACAACAGAATATCTGACAAACTGCCAATCCAAATATCGCTTAAAGATACAACATCAGGATTGGACGAACGGTCTCAGTGTTGTGCCTTCCGTAATTCGCCAATTCATCTGTTCCGTATTCCACCAATTAACATACAGTTTATGATTCTGCATGTGCTAATAAGATCAACCAACGACGGACTGTGATTTCTTTAATACTGTTGTACATCCATAAATTCGGCGTCTCAATTCGTGAATAACAACTGCTTACTGCTACCAGTACCCGGTTTTCTCCTTGTTACTTGCGTGGGAGGTTTCAATTCAAGTACGATTTCTAGGGCTATTCAATGTCCCTAATTCCAAGTATCACAAATTGTCGTCGCGGAATGGAACTGCCTACAATCGAGCAATTAACTCTTCATGCTAGTGCGAGTGAAATCGAGTAATGGGTCGAACGGTTTGAACTGTGGCGCAGCATTCGTCGTGATATGAAGAAGGAAAACCAATCAGCTTTCTTTGTTGTCGCTGGTGGTCGTGAATCGCATTCATTACTGAAGTATCTGGCTTATCTGAATGCTTCAGCCTTGTTGCTGTTCGACGAACTAAAGAAACCGCCGCTAAAGCACGTGATTTCAATCAATTTTCAGGCCACAAAACGGGCGAATTTCAATTCATTAGTGCGTTCAACAAGCACGAGCTTCCGTGGGTTAATTATACAATTGCAAAAACAAGCTGCTCGTTGCAACTTTGGTGACGAGCTGGAGTAGCATCTACGTGACCGATTGATTGCTGGCGTCAATGACACTGATCTTCAGCGTAGATTGCTGGTCAAACGAGATATGATTTTCCAAGGGGCCCGAGACATCTGCGAGCAGAAGGATGACATCAATGCCGCTACAGCTGATTCGAACGCGACATTATTTCAGAAGACCAAAGCACATATTGCCACACGAAGTCAACCAGTGAACAGGCCTTCTCATGCACCCATCATCAGTCCCGGTTCAAACAAATTTAAGAAGTGTTTCCCGTGCGGTCAGTTGCACTTACGATCATCTTGCCGATTTCCTAATGTTATATGCCATTTATGCAGTAAATCTGGTCATATTAAGAAAGTATGTATAAGTCAGAAATGTCATCTGTGTCAGGTTAGAGCGACAAGTACTATAGAACCGTCCAATACTGTTTATTCATTGCAAATAAAATCCAGGGCTGAGCAATTTATTTATAAATGCCTCAAGTTCAAATCGGGACGTAAGTATGTATTCATTATGGACACGGGAAGTAGCGAATCCATTATTTCCAGACCGCTAGTAGATCGTATAGCCCCTGATGCTCAACTGAGACCAACAACGATGGAAATACTCGGAGTTACTGATTATCGGTTAGCTCTGCTAGGTGAAGCTGATGAAATGGTTGTTGGTAATGCTAATGAGTTGAGTTCATTGCGTTTTTTGGCGTCGGAAGGAAGTCCAGTTATTCTTGGATCAAAAGCTTTAAAACAGCTCAATTGTGCTCTTTCACTAAATACTACTTACAAAAATGGTCCAAGTGAAGAGTACCAAGCACCGTTACGCAACCTGATTTTTCAATGTCTACAAGTTTCAGGAGGAATGAAAGTAAAGCCAACAAAACTGGAGGTTCAAGGGGACCCGGTTTTTCTAAAGCGCCAAATAATACCTTATAGAGTGAGAGAACATGTTCATAATGCTCTCAAAAGATTGAAGGAAGACGGTATAATCTCGCAGGTTGACTCAGCATGGGCCACACCAATCGTTGTGGTTATGAAAAAAGATGGCAAATCACCTAGGATATGTGGTGACTATAGAGTAACGCTGAATCCAAGACTGAAAAAGTGCGCAGCAACAACTGAGGAGCCGGAGGATTTTATGAAAGCCCTGCACGGTAACAAAGTGTTTTCTAAAATTGACCTGACAAACGCATACTTACAAATTCCATTGGAGTATGATTCTAAGGCGATCACTACTATTAACACCCCTTGGGGATTATTTCAGCACAATATTTTACCGTTTGGATTACACGTATCAGCTGGGATATTCCAGGCTGCGATTGACGAAGTAATTACCGATTTACCAGGAGTACGCGCCCATCAAGATGATGTGATCATATACGCCAACAGTGCAGAGGAGCATGATAAGAGGTTGCTTTCACCTCTGGAACGATTCAAGGATAAGGACATAGTCATAAAGCCTTCCGAGTGCGTTTTCCGAGTATGAGAGTTGAGTTTTCTTGGTTTTACCACATTCGATAAAAGATACAGGCGGGACCCTGAACGGTAGAAAGCCTTGGCTACGGGTACATCACCAAGGGACCAGGATGAGCTGTGATCAATGATGGGATGTTTGTAGTACTATTCTCGTTTTATCCCAAACGTTTCGGCGAAAGCACAACCAGTATTTGCGATTCAGTCAGCAAAAACATGGTCTTGGACTCAAAGAGACGAAATTCTTCTGCGAGAATTAATACAAGTTGTGATTGAAAGGCCGATGTTAGCCTCATTTACCATGTCTAAAGTTACCAGGCTGATCACAGATGCATTGGTGCTGTATCGGAACAGGAGGGATATCCGATCATTTGCATATCACGTTTGTTGAATAAGGCTGAGCAAGGATATTCACAAACACAAAAGGAGGCGTTAGCAATCTACTGGGCTGTCAGGAGGATGCATAAATATTTGTTTGGAGTCAGATTCAAAATTGTTACTGACCACCAAGCTCTACAGTATTCATTTGACCCCCACAAATCAATTGCCAAATTATCAGCAGAATTGATACAACGATGGAGTCTAGTTCTAGCAGCATACGACCATGAAATCGTTCATCGTCCTGGTAACCAGATTCCTCAAACGGATTCTTCATCACGGTATTCCAGTGTTTCAGCTGCTGAGGTTTGTTTGTCTTGCCTCGCCATTCATTCCAATAGGCCAAGTAGACTTGATCAAGATAACTAAAAACTATTATGGCACGGTAATCGCCACGATGATCAAGGGTTGGTCGTCATATATGATGAAGAAACACCCCATATTATTCCAGAACCGAGAGGAGTTGTCAATACAACCTGATGGTGTGCTGTGTCGGAGAGGTCAATTGGCCATACCACCACCGCTCCGAAGTGCGGTATTAGAGTACTTGCATAAAGGTCACCTGGGCGTGGAGAAAATGAAATCCCTGGCTCGACAGATGTGCTGGTGGCCGAAGATGAAATCAGATATCAAGAGCATTGCAATGGACTGCCACTCCCGCCTCCACAAAATAAAGATAAGGCCGAAGAATTGGACACCTTGGCCGAACAGTTACCTACCATGGCAACAGGTGCACGCAGACTATTGTGGACCACGTATTGGTAACTATCACATTCTGGTGTTAATTGATTCATACTCACGGTGGTCAGAAGTATTTATTACAACCTCACCTTCCACGCCATTTACTGTGCGAACACTTCGCAAATGTTTCCGTCGTGAAGGCATTCCACAGGTCTTGGTGACGGACAATAGGTCACAATTTTGTTCCGCCGAAATGAAACAGTGGCTCGACAGCATCGGGTGTCGTCACTTGCGAATGGCGCGTCGGCATCGATGTTCAGACGGGGCCACAGAAAATCGGGTGAAAACGTTTAAAAGTGCCGTGCGTTCCACTAATCCTAAAAAAGTTGCTGCACTGGATGTGTTTCTCGATAACTTTCTGCTTCAGTACAGGAACGCAGCTCATTAAAAACTGAAGGAGAGCCCAGCGGTGTTAGTTAAATCAAGGCGACTATGAGCATCACTTCTGTGGGTAGACTTAACAAATGTGATATATTTTCGTGCAAACGATTTGCGACCTGCCAAAGGATTGATCACTCGTCAGCTAAGCAGCACAATGGTAAAAATCACTGACCTGCACGACGCCACCATTCATCGGAGACACTGACCAAATCCAGTTTCGAAGCACTGGAAAAGTGGCCATGTAGGAAGCAGAAGACCTTGTACCGCAAGAGTTTGATGCCAAGAGAAGATCAGAACGATCGGCAAATATGAATGCGGAGGATTCTAGAAGAGAGGTAGGCTGTGGTTGAGATCTACCCGACTCACTGCATATCCAAACCCAGACACAACAGAATATCTGACAAACTGCCAATCCAAATATCGCTTAAAGATACAACATCAGGATTGGACGAACGGTCTCAGTGTTGTGCCTTCCGTAATTCGCCAATTCATCTGTTCCGTATTCCACCAATTAACATACAGTTTATGATTCTGCATGTGCTAATAAGATCAACCAACGACGGACTGTGATTTCTTTAATACTGTTGTACATCCATAAATTCGGCGTCTCAATTCGTGAATAACAACTGCTTACTGCTACCAGTACCCGGTTTTCTCCTTGTTACTTGCGTGGGAGGTTTCAATTCAAGTACGATTTCTAGGGCTATTCAATGTCCCTAATTCCAAGTATCACATTGTACTTGTTCAGACCGTCGAACTACTCGATTTTCGGGTGACTTCCAGATGACAGTTGTCTGGATATGTGACTACATCCAAGTATAGATTTTTCGCACTTCTAGCGTGGCTAAGTAGCTCAGATGCTGGAACACTTACTGTTTCGAATCCAACGGAAGTCTAGATTTCCAGCAATCGAATCACCTTCAGAAGTACTACTTGTTAGCTCATGACACTCCTTATCCATAGTCACCCTTGATCACCAGCATTCAATGCATGTGCTTGCATAGTTTCCATTTATCAACACAAGAAGGGCAAGCCAGTTATCTTCACAAAGTTTCGAAGTTGAACCCTTTGAAAACCACTTTTCGAACCTCAGTTAATGTTTAAGCACTTTGAAAATCCATTATCCTCAACCATCCTTCTAACGTAACAATGTAATCTGGTCTACCAGGGAGCCAGAACGTATGTTTAAAGTGAAACAAGTTTATATGGATCAAAACGTTATATGAATTAACTGAGTGGCGGCAACCTTACATGGCATGTCATATAGTCACAACCTATCCAGACTTAGAATAAATGACAAGCAAGTAAGTGATTCTGTCACTGGTTTACTCTAAACATGCGATGCGCGAAGCTGTGTGGCAGTGACCAACTGCACCCGAATCTCTCAGATGACATATGCGGAATCACGACGCGACAGTCTGGCAAATGAAGGGCTTATACAAACCAAAAACCCCCATTTTCCGTTTCGAAGTTTGCTGAACAGTGTAGGTGTCACTTTGGACAGGACATTCGTAACTGACACATTCCGTTTGTCCGCGCTAATTACCGCACCGACACTTCGTATGTGCTATCTCAACGTGGTCCGATGCCCGCGACCTTTTCACCCTACAATCCGAAACGCAAAGTGACCTCGTGAAACAGACGTGTTCATTCGTGATGCACCTGGCACGGTGGACCATCCAAATCATGTCGACACCACAGGTGCCTGTACAATCCTCTCTCACCCACTC
>QNGE01000131.1:321807-336364 GCA_008508345.1 Paragonimus westermani
AAATTTTTTTTTGGCCGACTGCCTATCTGGCCAGGCCGGAGTCGTACCGACTCCGGTATGTGGTGCAGGCCAACTCCGGCACAACTCGTGGCCAGAGTCGGGCCGACTCCGGTTTGTTTGCTGGGAAGTGAAACTCTTCGTACGCCAGCTTTTAAGTCAAGTGACAGTTCAATGTCTGTAGATTAAATGGATTATGTGTGTCGGTTAAGGCTATGTGGTGTTGACTGTGTTTCACGCAAAATATATTCCTGATACTTTATCGGTTCCGTATGCCAGCTGGTCCAACTTGTGCTCACAATCGAGAAGTATGAAACCTAACACATGCTTAGGTTGGTGATAATTCTTAAATCTGTATGACTTGAAAATCGTATGGTAACACCTTGTCGGTTGGACTAGCTCTCACTGGCAACCGGTAGAGACAGATCTATGACGATGGAATGAATGGTTATCGTCAGATTACTTAAACGACGCTGGTGACCTGGTCGGTCTGAGTAACAAAGATTGAGGACAGCAGTGAAGACGACGGTTTAACATGACGCTAAGCGTAACAGTAAAGAACAAGATAATTTAAAAAAAACTCAACTATGATTCCTCGTGGAAACCTCAAACGTACGGAACCTATAAGATGAATTTCTAGTGTAAAATGCACTCTGAACACTAAAGCCAACACAGTCTGAAATATTGCAAGAGTTAGACCGAAAACAGATTCACCATACAAGAAGAACGGCATATCAGCGACAATTTGACCAATAATCTGATGAAAACGAGCATTCTTTAAGAAAAAGCTGATTACTGAACAATGTGATGTGCGGATGAGAAACGGAAGACGGCTCCAAGGGCCGGAAATGTTCATTCGAAGGTTTAAGCCAAAAATGGCTTTTGCAGCCCAAATGTTCGTTGGGTTGCAAGTTATGACGGAACTTTTGATGCCGTTCGATAAAAATGATACCAGTAGTAATAAACAGATGAATTGATGCGAACTGCACAACAGCAAGGAGGTTTAATCAATGATCTGGTTGTTTTCTCCATTAGTCTACTACGGTAAATTAACAGTATGAGCTGGGTAGTAGAATAAAAGAAACGGAGAACATTTAACTGTTAAACTCTGAAGAAACAATAGTACCGATCAATCAGTGCGCTACAGGTATGCGATCTGTGTTTAAACAAGAAAAACACGCTTCAGCAAACCAACATCTTGTCAATAAACACAACGAACTGCAGCGAATCAACAATTCTCGTACGGAAACATGTGCCACATAATTAGTCAAGCTGTTCTTACATTAACCTACTTAGGTTCATACGGTTTCACTGTTAGCATTCTATGAGTGTATTCCGAAGTTACTAGCAGGAGTTCTTGAAAAATAGACGAGAATTTTGGATTGAATCAGTGAGTTTATTGATGAACACTAACTAACAGTTTAGCGTGAGTGAAATTTCTCCCAGAACTTTCACTCACTTTCTCCAAACGTTTGTTTCACACGGTTATCTTCTTCATTCACTCGGATGATACAAAGTGTACGTTTAAAATTCATTCGGATAGACCTTTCTTGCTATCTTGCAACCTACCTGACCTTGAAATGCCATGTGTGGTAGTGGCCGAGAGGTGAGTGAAACATTTCATTCAAGGTAGTTCCCTCTAGTACACTATCAATCCACCTAACATGATATTTCAGCCAAATAGAACGAAGCCCCCGATATCTAATAGACCTACCAGACTACCGGCCGAAGGTCACTCTGAATAATTTACTGTTAGGTTGGGTACTGCGGTTAATAATTAGGAAAGAAAATCGAATTTGTGTAATCATTTTCAATAGATATTCTTGAGGACAACATAGTACTTTTGTTTCATGTGGGTTATAGCTGCCACCTTCAAGGATGCCTATTTTAAGTTACTCCAGAAAGTACACACTGAATCAAATGTTTATCTGTGAACCAAAAATATCGCCAACGGGGACGCAATATGTCTGCGGGGTACCCAGATCCGTTCATACATATTTAAAAATATCTTCATAATATTTCACTTGGCTACCTGTTCAGCATGTTCAACACATATCAGTACGAGTATTCCTTCATCGTACTGATGTGCACTGTTTCTTCTTCAGCTGTCACACATTCTCATTCTGACTGGCATAATAAACTCAATAATAATTGAATTAAAACTGTAGGTAAGTAGTGACTCTCAATTTTTCAAACTGGCGTGTAGTCACATAATCAGACGGTTGAATGGCAGCATGCTGGATACGCAAACTGAAATAAACCGGAAGCGCACCAGAATGATAGCACAGATTTAACCTGTTTGAATATGTGGTGGATACCGTCAACTGCCTCAGATGACGCATAGCTGTGCGATGAGCAGCGCTGCCAAAACTCTCTTTGACTCGATATTAGACTGAATTTCTGGCTGCAAATTGATATGTTCCTGAATACGATAACCGTATTTTTATCAATCTTGAGTAGCACGTTCACTCACCTGAGATAGTGTCGTATCAACCATTTTGTGTAGCGTGATTCCTAGAAGAAGAGATACTAACATTTTTACTTTGCATTAATGAAAAAACTGAGGGAAGGAGATGCTTTTAGAATTAGCTCGAAACACACCAGATGATATTTCAATTACTGATTACTATTGTCCTGTGGGACCCCCTTTAACAGATTCACCTTGGAAATGTCACTGTGTAGTAAAACAGTATTAATAAAGTGTACCACCAGATACGAGTAAATGCAAAACATTCTGTGGGCCCCAGATTTTTATTAATCAATAACGCCATACAAAGCATTCCGTGCCGTGCGCAGTGCATGGGATGAACATGAAAAATCAATAATTGTCTGTACAGTAATATAGGAAGAGCGAAGCAAGACAAATAATAACTTATCGTGTGCTCGCAACATAAACCATGAAATGGAACCCACTAAAATGGTCTAGGAAATTGATTTGAGAATTTTCGATAAACCAACAATATACAGATGGATACATGAGCAAGCTTTTAAGATAATCTCACTGGGCTTTCATATAAATGTACACTGGAAAATCAACACGGTTTGTGTGAAAAAATAATACGAAGTTTTTATCACTTGGGTGTGTTGGCTGGATAGCTGCAGTCTTCTTGGACAGGGCAGCATACTGTTGGTGTCTGATCTGTAGACAAGTTCTGACGTTTGTATTCCCATTAATAACGTGAAACTGGTTCAGGCCACCAGTAAATTCAAAAAGTGAGTAAGTTATTACTGGACACACGAAAATGGATTATAGGGCTTAATTGTGACTTTCTTATTCACTGAGATATAGCTTTGTTTCATCAATCTTCATCATTTCTTTGCTGCTTGACAGCTAAGATCGAGAGACCAAATCATTCTCACTTGGTACCTGTCTTCGAAAACTTGAGCGGCGAGCGGATTTTTCAGTGATTCTGTTGACTTTTTACCCAGTCAAATCTGGTTGTCAACTTGGTTCTTCAGTTTTGGTTTCAATTTGTTCTTTTGTACGCCAGCATGAAATACAATACACAAACAAACTCTGGGTTTGATTAATGATTTGTTTTGATGTTGAAGATTGTTATTCAGAAAGAATGACAAGTGAACGTAGCTAAAACGTGAATACTTTAGCCTACTCTCTGTTGCGCAAATTCATTCGCAGATTCACTTCTTCTCGTCAAAATACCAACAATCAGAAACAACCATGCGCATCCTGGAGTGGATAGTGTGGATAGCAAAAATACTCTGTAACAGCGTATACAGTCGTCTGTCAGTATTTATCACCCTCCGTTCTGGCGTATTAGTCACGCTGCATACCTGGGATGAAGCTAAACATTTTCAAATCCAGTGGTTTATCACAGTCGATATCTTCTTCCTCACTGAAATGTAGGTAAATTGTCCCGCAAACGATGCAGAGTGTGGTGGACGCCATAATTACCCCTGACATACAGACAAACACAGGGAGCAGGACGTACTGAATACGGACCTCGCATCCACTGGAATAGGCAAATTCTTTTGGAATGACTAACATGTCCACTGCCCGGTTATCTGAATCCGGCCGGTTGCCCAGCTTTCCTCGATGAGCTGACCTTGAAGAGTTGTAGCACTGTTCGTCATCGTATTGATTTAGGTCACAGCATGAATACGGCACATAGCCAGCTGGAACTGCCATGTTCGCAATGTAGTAATCTTTGTATGCTAAAAGAATTTTGGGGGAAGAAACAGCTATTATAATGCGGGCCAGCTGAGTACTAATTGAGAACAGTTTGTACTGATGTGTATGATGAATACTGTTTTAATTTCAACGCAACAACAAACGACGGAGCTGAGATGCAGTGTAGACTTAAAATGGGGTGAAGTAAATTCTGCGGTCCTGTATGTCAAGCAATTCAGTGAAATACTCTTATTATACTACAAACTCAACTAAACTAAAAAAAGATACAAGATATGAGTAGCTTCGTCATCTCGTGATGTTGCTGTACATTTTAATAAGCGACAAAGGCTGGGTACCAGGATTCCGACTTAAATCTCAGACTACCACGGAATTTTCAAGATTTTACTTCAAAACTAAATGAAACACTTGCGTTTCTCCCCTGTTAGAACAAGCCAGTGTTTCACATTCTGACAACGTCAGTGATCTATACGACGATAAACTTTCTTAAGAGTTAACAAAGCCGAATATCGTGCCATCACATTCATATCAAGTACGACGGAATTATCAGTTGCGATAACCCGGCCATATCTGTCTCGAGATGAGAAGCACTGATTGTTGTGGTAACTCAACTCGTTGGCACAAGAATTAATACTACGCGGTAAGGCACAACTCCAAAAGTTCATTAAACTTGCTGAAAAATATATAGTAAGAAGCTGTGTGCAGTAGCATAGTAATGTATGTCGTTTCGTTTGAATATCTCCAACAAACTAAATATTATCATCAATAAATTAATCGACTGTACCACTTTGCATAGCAAATTCCATTATTTTTCTTGTATACACTAGAGATGCAGACTAAGCGAAACCATTTGAAGGGAATGAACATAATCTTCTGCAGGTACTACTTATGTTCCATGTCATTTTTGTCCTAAACTCAAAAATGAGCAGTACTTTGACACCAGCTTTGGCTTAAAACGCAGGAAAAGGAACTGTGTAAATTGCTGTGCTGCTGGTTAGGTTTATAGTTTGGGTTATGGCTTACACAAAGCATACAGTACTGGTAAAGCAACATTCGGGGCTGACAAAAATCTCATAGCAAGTCGAGAAATTTTTTCATTGCTGGAAGGCTCTTGCTGACCAGAGCAAACGAATGTCTGTCACAATCACCATGTGAGCACAGAAGGTTGGCGTATATGTCTAGGTCGACAGTATTTTAATGATTAGCTGTAAACACGTGCCCTTGTTGGATGACTATATGGAATGAGTCTAACTGGATTATGCACCAAGTGTGTAGCACACAGTTATTGTTAGAATGGTTGGAATAAGGTTCAGAGTGTTGGGTGACTGCCTAGACAAACATTCATTTGCTTCAATTGATAAGCGCCTTTGGAAGAACAAACCTTCGTTTTGGTCACAAAACAGGTCTTTGACAGATTTTGTGATATTTTTTGTCAGAAGCTTTCTACGCAAATTATTTTGACCAATTTCTCTGCATACTTTATGTTTTAGACATACAAAAACCAAGTGAGAAGCTAGGAAACTTGTGGCTGATATATCAGTTGGTCCGTCAGTGTTTGCCGTGTCAAGACTCTATTACTCATGAGTAGTCTGAATTGGAACAGAAAATAGCAAGAAATATTTATCTTATCATTTACTTAAATTTGAAAATGTATAAGTTCAACGTTCATTTCCCACGTTATCTTGAAACTTTCGATAACCATGTCTTTTCTACTGTCTCTGGTAGCTTTACTGTATCAAAGTAAACGATGTCGTGTTGACGGATACTGGTAGAACTTCGTGCGTCACGGAGCTCTAGGCAAAGACCGGTGTTGTACGTTTTGTTTTTAAAATGAACCCCGTGAATTTCAAACACTTCGCCTCCGTTTCATGCTGACAGCACGTAGAGTTGGTCACTTGGAGGCTGTATGTTCGAATGTGGGA
The DNA here is from genome assembly GCA_008508345.1 of Paragonimus westermani. Classification (NCBI taxonomy): domain Eukaryota; kingdom Metazoa; phylum Platyhelminthes; class Trematoda; order Plagiorchiida; family Troglotrematidae; genus Paragonimus; species Paragonimus westermani. The sequence goes on from QNGE01000131.1 coordinate 327,874, forward strand.
GTCCTAACTGAAATGGAGTATTTTATGTTGTTGGGTCATCGAACGCCATTTACTGTTTAATATGTTCAAACTAAAAATTGTGCAATTGCGCTTCTTGCGCATTACCGAGCAGCTTCTTCGAGTCGGGAATCTATGTACGACTGTGAATGGATTGAAACTAATAAAAATCTTTTCAAGTCGTCAATATCTTCCGTTAGACTACATTTTACTGGGAAGTAAAATTAACCGGTGATTTAGGTTGCCCAGTTGACTGTTTGGAACTTTTCGAATTATACATTTTTTACACCGCCTAATCGAGTAGGTGCTCCCTTATCTTGTGTCAACCACCAGACAACAAAGTGCGACAAAGCAGTTAACTATATTTCAATTAGTACCGTAGACAAGCAAGTTGTTTACATTGGAACACTCCCCCGTCTATAGTAAATGTGACTTCACTGAAGTATGTTCAACCGTCAGTCAATCGCACTACCCACTATGCACCTCAATTTTGCCAAAAGAGTTGCAAAACTAAAGGTGACTTATGGACGTAACAAAAACAACCATGCCATAGGATTAAAAAAAGCACCCAATCAACCACCCGGTGTACTCAGTTTGAGATATCTATCATTCATTCCCTGATGAGATTTGGCTTAAGGTGAGTCCATAAATTCAGAAAAAATGTCCACTATTCGAACAGTCTAGCTAGTAGAACCATTCCAGTAGAGCTAGGTTGCGCAACACAAGTCTAACACAGTCTAACGCCTCTCGCTATGCACTTCTGTTCGTTTTACCTTAATGAGTTACGCGTAAATTCCTTTCTATCACGTTTTATCTCAGTTGCAATCTCTCGATTGCTGACTTGCTCAATGCACTTGGCTGAAATTTCTTCTTAGCGCCAATTTGAACTGTTCACCTAAAGATTTTTTGTTTCATTTTGACCACGTAGCTACACATGTGCGTCCGTTTTTCTATTGCAAATTAGAAACCAATCATATTGGACTGGAGGAACCAAATTTTCAGACAGCATTTTACTGACGGTAACACTGTGCGAACGCGCACGTTGTACAAAACAGTAAAATTCCGCCAGGCCCACCCACTTAATGGGCAAAACATTAGGGAGTGTGTATATTTTGTAAGTGAACCATCAACAGATGACAACTCAAATGTGTCCAGCATAACCAACTTTTGTAGAGAGCACAGCTTTATCTGATGTAGACTCTGGAAAGGTTTTCCATTATAACACTTCAACAACTTAAAAACCAACGAATTAAAGTTTGTTTCTTTGATAGTTTGTCGTTTCCTTCAAAACATAAATGTCACCAATGAAAGCAACACAAATACACCGCCGGATTGCATTCGCTCATTTTTTGTGACTCCCTCGAAACATGTGCCTTTTATTGAAATGAAAACCATAGCTTGTAAGAAGATTACGTTACCGTACGGGATTCACTGTTTATCATAAGTATAGTGACCATCAAGTAAGTCTTACACGATGTGCTACCATAGGAACAAATTCGTGCCTCTCAAAATGACTGAGAGTTGTAGGCACGCTATGAGATTTGGCGAAGTATCCCATCATCCGGCGGGCATCCAACAGAACAGAGGGCTCCGGAAAACTGAAGCTGGGATTCGTGCTATTGACTTCCACAAAAGACATACAACAGACACTAACGAACACCCCTTTGTAAGTCTACAGATCGCTGAAGAAAGTGATCTGGCTAAGATAAGACAAAACATTCGACAAATAGATTCGATTGAATCTCAGGTCCCTAGGAACCTTTCACTGGGCGTTGGAGGTCACTGATGCTCAGGCCTACGAAGAGACGGAATTATGGTTACAGCCGTGATTACGATAGTCGGTGAATAGAAGTTGAGCTGGTCTGAGTGAACTGTCAAGAGTGAGCGAACAGTAAATTACAAAGATTTATTTTACCACTCTAGAACCCCCGTTTTACCGTGCAGTTAGGAAGAAATCTGCGCACACACCATTCTCAAAAAGAACACCACAAAAATACACACATCCCACATGGCAAGTACATGGCTACTTTTTTTTGGGAAATTTCACCTGAATCCAATTCTAAGTGCGAACACGTGGGGACTAAAGACACAACAGATATGGCGAAATGCACAAAAATTTAACCGCTTTCCAAAATAAAGTGCGCTGTTTAATAAGAATGATCTTGCCAGAATGCTTTCAAAATCGTACGAAAAAAAATGTTTTAGCTTTAAACAAAAGTGAACAGTCTACTTCAGGGAATTTTCTAAGTCCTCAAAAATAAAATTTGACTTGTCTTGAAAAAGTCCTCATACATTACCATTTTAAGTGATCTTCGGAGCCGCCCCACATAGGTATATGTCCGCTTTTCATGAGCCTTCCCGAAATGCGTTGTAACTTTAGGAATCCTGTTTGTGTTCGGCTCGTGACTGGGGCTCCAGTGCATTATCCGAACTTTTGCCTGGTCTATTTTTCGAATTCGCTTTCTTGTTAGCCAAATAAAACCTGTAAATACAAACCAATCTGTGACCATGTTTTCCTTGGACTGTGCGACGTAATGAAACACTGATTGAAGGCCTGTCTTATATCTGTTTCCATGACTTAGCCTTGAGTGATTGATTTAGCTGGACATTTACGAGTTATTCGTGTATGCTTCGTCGTTCCGTTATCCGACTTGTTGTCAATCGTTGTCCTATTGTCTGTTATAGTCAACTTACGCGCTCAAGTAACGTAGATCTAGTTAAAACAGTCTGCATCCTACTGATAATCTCCGAACTGTTCCCCGGAAGCTGCTGCAGGCATCTCAAAACTATGGAAATTGAAGTAAATGAACTGAGAGCATGGAGGAATATTTTCACTTATTTTGCTCAATTTTTACTCGTTTTTTAAGACATCGATATATTAGGCGTTGCCAAAAGTGGGGGTACATCTGACACTTCTTTCATATGGCCGAGAACATATTCCCAAACTACTGACTTTGATGGCGACTTCTGAAATCTTGTATACTGCTAGTTATAATCTAAAAAGTGTGTTGCTGTGCAGAATTTCTACTGTTCCAACTTGATTGGGCACCAATTCTTTACGTTGATATCGGAGGTTTCGCATTCCGTCACTCAAGTCAATGAGTTAGAAAACCTTCTAGATAGTCGTTTGTTCGTTGATCTTCTCAGTAGGATGAGCTGCCTAGAATAATTTATTGGGGTCTAACAGCGTTATCTGAAGCTCTCTAAAAAAACGCCACTATTTACAAATTTCGCATCTGTTACTAGGTTTTTATTCCTGTAAGTTACGTATAGGTATTTCAAAACAATGAACCGAAAATAACCCTCCAAATTCAACGCTATGAGAAGATCACATGATGCAACACCCTTATCTGTCTGGTCATCTACATTTTACTCGGTTACGTTAAACCTAATAAAAACACCATTAACTGTTGTTTTCAGTTGTATGTTTTTCCCCCGATTTTACTGGCAATGAGTTAGCCAGGAAAATGTAGCCCACCTTCGCTATAGCAATGAATGTAGATCGTCATTTCATTCAGGCTCCTTACAATAATTACATCAAAGAGAAGGCACCACAAGTCCATTATGGAAAAACGTCACCATATAGTGAGTTATGATATCGTTACTGTTTGAGCAAAATTTTAAACTGGTTGTGCACAGCCCTGAATATAAAACGGTTAAATTAACTAAATTGTACTGCTTTATCACCACTGTGATGAAACCAACTTTAGAATTCAGTCAAGTCCAACTGCTATCGCTACGCAATGGTACAAGCTGCTAAAACTAAAAATGTGGTTTATAACTTTTTTCACCCACTTTTTTGCCAAAAGGAGTTATGTGTATTTCAGTTTTCTTCTTGAGTATGAGATCAGTGTTTGGTTTATATAAACCATCCTCGTTTTGTATTACAGCGTGTCGTTTCTGGTTATTTATTCACTTTTTGAGTGCGGAATACCTTCGTATAGGCTGTGAATGTGTGCACCATCTCACCCTGCACAGTAGCGTGTTTGACTCTGTAGACTTAAACGTTTGACATGATACTTGATGCAAAACGATTCAGAACGATATTCTAATTCATCATAGTCCCAATCGGACCGATTTATATGCAACTGACTCTCGGATGAGTGTAGTACTTGTGAAGTGAACAAAATCCGCGCTTACTGACCTTTACACTGACCGGGAGAAATTGCTACTAAAACAAATAGTTTACCTGGCTTATCCATCTAGCCTGTTCATTACTTAACGAACACTTGATGTACAGTTTTAACTTCCGGATAAGCTATGCTGTGCTAGGATATTTATTTTACTCCGTTGTTTTACCTATCTTCCATGTTCTGTGACTCTAATCAGTTAGGTGTTATTGGTACCAAATTTCAGCAGTACAATTTTACATTCAGAAAAGCATATATTGGTTCAATTTTATGCCCTCAAAGTTTGTTAACGTTCATGTTTTTGTCTAAACACTCATCAGTCATCGAACAGTTTACGTTAAAAAGTTGGTCAGTTTTGGGGCCTATCTGTTCAGTAGAATTTGTCTAGCGATTTACTGCGAATTCTTCAGTCAAAAGTATCTGAAAACCACCAGATATTTGCGAAGGCTACTTGAACGATTTAGCCAGTAGTATCCATTCACTATGTCCAGTGAGGATCAAAGATTATGGTAGGATAAGCTGTCGTTCGCTGATAATATCTGAAGTCGCCGGATTATGTTCATACTTTTCACTCTGTGTTTGCAAAGCATTGATATTTCAACCCACTCTGCTGCCGAAATGGACTAAATGTCATTATTCTGGTACTCGGCTTACCACTGCATTGAACCAACTCGTTGACTGTGTTAATTCACTTATTTGCTAAATTTCGAAGTCCTTTTGATCGTTGCGCTGTTCATGGGTTGTTGGTCTACTTGGTTTAGTAGTGTGATATGTATTTTCCGTTTGTCGTCTAAACATCAGTTGTTAATCGGAATAAGGGTAAAAGTACCACACCGTTTTGTCTTCTGGTAAAACAAAAGGAAGTCTGAAAATCTTGACTGAGACTCGATTTTACACTTCAGTTTCTGCCTGCACGTTGGACGCAAGTCTGCTAACAATTTTACATTTCGTATTTGAGAAGTTTTGCCACTCTGTTAATACGTTCCCGTGTTACGAGTTGTACACTGCTCGGCTGATAGTTTTGTCTCAACCTGTGTATGATGATTTTTAACATGCAGACTATTTTTATTGGTTGTCAGTGTTACGTTATTTTCTAAACTTTCTGGTCATCCTCCAGACCCTTCATTTCCAAGCTGGGTAAAGTTTTCAGTGTAATGTCTTTTGAAGTTCAGACAAAGCTTTTTGATGAGATCCGACGAGACAGCGACGAAAATTTCGTACGAAAACGGGCCGACCCGAAGAGCAAGCAAACGGTGACAGCATACAAACACTGAGCTGGAAATCTCATCAAAAGTGTCTATTTTCATTTGATCAACACAATTCGACAATATCTATTAATAGCTTCAAAATGTCTTAAACAATCTCTCAAGAATTGAACACTGTGAGTTATCGTCGGTCCGGGCTACGCCCTATCTAGGCGACTTGGATGCTATCAGACTGCTTAACTCAGGATAAGGAAGGTTTGCAAAAACCTGGAGCAAAATAGACAGCGCTGACGATGAACTCAGGCAATCAGAATTTCGCGCCTATAACTTAAATGTGTAGTTCGCTATACTTATTGTGTAAAGTGGTGTCTTTCTTTGCTGTTGTTACTCACTATACTTCATCAGCATTTATAAGTACAACCATAAGAACAATTGTTAACAATATCTATCCTCATACGAATTGACTGACGCTATCTACACCGTGGGATTAATATTCGGCTTACAAACAGAGCCTTGTGAACTTCAATCTCTTGTCTACATAAACAACGTGAACTCTTTACTATCATTCTCTGTATAATCAGCTGCTGACGATATCATGATATAGCACCCTGTTGAGACTGAACAGATGCTGCTTCAAAACAATGTGATACAAACACCTTGTTATCTTTATTTTCGCGAAAGCTTTCCCAAAACTAACATCGAGAAATGTGAAAAAGCCTCTAACGTTGCTCTTCTTCCTAGTGGTACCTACCTTCAGTCTGTGTCTGTAGAGGAATACTTAATAAAGTGGTTTAAACTTGCCCCTCTCAGCTGCTTAACAGTGAAAAGGGTACATTAAAGCCTGTAGTTTCCAAGCCCTATTTGAGCAATGCCATGATAATTTTCACCCTATATGTCTAATCATACTTGTAGTGGCCTTACCTAAGGTCATCTTGGAAGCAGCGCTACACGCTGGTTCCCCCTCTTCCAAAGTCGTACGCGAGACTGTCTCATAAACGGCTACTCAGACAGCCTTGTTAACACAGGCCAAATGCTACTGACTAAATCCTACATAACTCAGTTTACTTGATGAAGTTGTTTAGGCTCCTGAATGTTCTCATGTTTACAGGTTTACTGCCAAAATCCTCAACTGATAACGTAGGACCCTATACACAATTCCCAAAAAATTTTAACTGAGGGGGCCCATTTGGGATATTGACGTAACTTCTGCTAGACGCCTGGCTGTATACTTTAGCGTTCATTGTCATTTAAAGTTATCTCTGTACATTCTGTTTGTCCTTAACACCTCTTTGAACCGAATTTTCTGGTTACGGTCCCAACACAATAGTAATTTTATTCTGTCATGTGTGTCGTCTACGACCCTGAAGACCACGGTCTCAATAAACGAAACAATAGCAAACGCTAGTGATTTTTTCTAGTACACACCTACTGAGCTCATGAGATCATGCTTTTCTTGGTCTCGTTATTATTTTTCTTAAGTAATAAATCGTATGCATAATCAAGTTTACCGGACGGCAAATTACCTTAAGTTTCCATGCAGACAAACATATACTGGTAAGCGGTAGAGGAGGTGCTTGTCGAAAATAAAGCTGATAATTGACCTTACCATCCAGATATTCTTCTCAGCCGACTCTCACCAGTCGTGTTTGGTTTTGGTCAATGATTGAAACATCACCGACAGTTCAGCTATGCATACAACTAGCTAATCCGTGTTTTCGTACGAAAACTCAGTTGTGAATAACGTAAGGTGAGGGAATGTTAAAAGTACCTCTTTGAACGCGAACTTACAAGCAATTGCTCGTGGTGTTCAACCGAATCAATTACACCGAAGTTAATTGAACTTAGAAAACTCAAACTTGTATTTGTAATATTTCATACCACTTACTTGGAGGCTGGTGATCAAGAAAACCCTCTTCTGCTAACAGCTTATGACAATTAGAAAGGAATAGACGGAGCAAGCAACGTTCTTATCAAGTATGAGACATTTTACATGCACTATCAGAGGCCCAATAAATAGCAACGCCGGTGCAAAGTGTAATTTGCCTACAATTTGCAACGTTGGACGGAATTTATATGTTTAATCTCTAGACCATCGTAACCCACAGAAAAAACAACTTCCGTCTAAGAAATATGGTGAGCTCACATATNACTGATGTATTGCTGTCTATGATGATGATGATGATGACATGCACTGTCAGAGGCCCAATAAATAACAACGCCGGTGCAAAGTGTAATTTGCCCACAATTTGCAACGTTGGACGGAATTTATATGTTTAATCTCTAGACCATCGTAACCCACAGAAAAAACAACTTCCGTCTAAGAAATATGGTGAGCTCACATATGTATCATCCGGTCTTTGAATAACGTTGCCTTTTACTTGCCCTCAGTCTAAAGTGAACACGTGTTGCCTCGATTCCTGTGTTTGTACATAAGATTTACAACCTATTAGTTAGCGATCCATAGAGTGAGACAGGCTTCTTTCTGCCTTCGGCACCCACAATTTTATTCCCTGTAAGCCACATTTGAAACGAAACTTCACTGATTGCGTGCAAGTAACTGAGGCTAGAATGACCTGTTTTATTGTAAAAGGTTTTTCAACAGAACGCTGATAAACTTCAAGCTTATGGATGACCAGAGTGAATAAAGTGTGCACTCATCATCTACTTTTGCACTTGCTTCAATTCATTGACAGTTGTTAAGTAATAAACCATGTGTCGTGTGACTGCGATTACACCTTTGTATAAGATTTGTAGACTCTGGGCATCCATCGTCGTCGTCGTCGTCGTCATCATCATCATAATCATCATCATCATCATCATCATCGTCATCATCATCATCATCATCATTATCATCATCATCATCATCATCATCATCATCATCATCATCATCATCATCATCATCATGACAGCCATGAGCCTGGCCAAAGGCACTGTGGCTCGGGCCGCCGCTCACCTCAACAGTGACGTGGAATATCCTAGAAGGAAACGTTACCAAGAAGGTCAATAAGTATCAAAGAAGTCTAAGTGGAAGAACTAGAAATGGTATGGATACAGGTACGTCATTGACTGCGACACATCGCCATCTCGGATAGCGTCTCTAACCAGCGGTTTGAGTGATCACGAGGACCCCATCCAGGCAGCCGATGCCTGCCCACTTTG
>QNGE01000131.1:336397-414746 GCA_008508345.1 Paragonimus westermani
ACAGTCTCAAGCGGATTACCTGCAATGAAGAAAGTAGGGGTGGAAATGCCCCAGTCTTGAAGCAGCACTTTGCACTTTGAAGGTGCGAAGTGCATTCCATACAGACCAGCCCGGTCACTCACCTTGTTCAGCATGGTCTGCATGTCCTTCGGCAGGGGTCTTAGTAAGACACTGTCTTCCGCGTACTCGAGACCGGTCAACCTAGCGCCAGGATGAGGCTCAACAACAAGCCCACTGGATTCACGAAGCGCACCCTCCAGAATGTCGTCCATGATAAAATTGAACAGGAAGGGTGAACTCGGACACTCCTGACGAACACCACTAGAAGTGATGGACGCCCGCTCTGGGCATTATTCCGTAGCTCGCCTGGTACAGCGAGATCCGCGTGGATCTATATTTTTTCCACTGAAAGCTTGAATTCAGTTGAACACCATGTTTACTTTCGTAATTGAACCGCTTTATAATTAACAAATCTGACATAATATCTGCTTGTGTGTAATTATGCCTTATTGTATTTGACCTATCTACGTATTAGTCTCTAAACAGTGGCTAATTTTGTATAAAATAACGACGGCCAAATTATATACGACGACCGTGATTGACAAACTTTTTGACTGCCGAATTTTCGGTTGTTAACACAAGTTGTGGTCATATACTGTAGACTAAGGTCACTTTCGTTGGTAAGGTCGCTGACGCCTTTTCTGAGGAAATTGTTTGTTTACGACCACCGTCGTTTTGTACATATTAATATATAAAAAGACTTGCCAGACGAATCGTCAGTAGCATGAGCTGATTTGCGGATTTGTTCGTTTAATTGACGGGGCAATAGTCAAACCTGGCTTAACATATTGATGTAATCGAAAGTGTCTGCCTAAGGACGCTGCTATAAGTCGAGATACACAGGTTCTCACAGGCACGGCAACCCCTGAACAACCTTGCGTCAGAAGCAATGTGCAGTTGGTGACACCTTTTGGCCCCTGAATGCTTTCAAGGAGAAAAGCATTTGGTTACAGCGGTTGCACAATATATTATTGACTGTACACATAACTTTTGATCACGGCGTGCCGTCACTCACGTGTTTGTTTTTAGTCTGTTCTTGTGTTTTTGCCGAATATTTTCATCACAGGCAAGTTAGTGTGAAGAACTACGGAACAATTAGTCATATTGTTACTCAAGTACTTACATGACAACAGCCTGCTAGATGGTCTTCCATTTCTTCCTCAAATACAGGAAGGTTAGATGGTCTTTTACGCTAAATTTAGCTCTGAACAAAGCAAGCTCTCGAAATATAAACATCATTTTTCTGCTTGACGAAATTTACTTAATAAAAATGCCAGAAGTTCAACTTTGATATCGAAGACATCCTTATACCCGAGTTGGTGCGTATCGTCATAGCCATCTTTTGGTAAATTTTTTTTATGTCCATGGGTAACCGGTGATTTCAAGCTCATTTTACCTGTTTTGAAGTAATAACCACATTGAATAAATACGATATGTCGAAAATGCAATGAAGGATATATACATCGGAGAGTTTGGTGATGTCTAACACGAATTTATTGACTCCGTGGTCGACTTAGCTGCTCGTTAAAAACATGGTCCTCGTTAACCTCCGGACTATCCAATAGTATACTACAGCAACTAACGCTAACACAGGGGACAACTCAAGCCTTTTAGTCTTTTCTGAAGGAAGCAAGTTAAAAGCTGTAGGTTGATGCAGAAACTGCTTCATTTCGACTTATCAAACCGCCCACTAACCATAATAAAAATACGATTTGTCGTCACTTCAGTACTTACACGAACATCATAAAATAATGTTCAAATAACAATCTCGAGATTCGCCGATCAATTTCTGTGGCTCACTGCAAATTAAGTCATACTTTCTGTGCTTAGCGGAGGCTACTGGGTGTTCAAACTTCCTGTCATTGAGGAGTATGTTATTGATTCGCATCGATAATAAAAAGCCAGTAACACATTACTCTTAAGACAGTGAAGCGTACAAATAAAAACCAAGCAGAGCAAAAGAGCCACAACCTTGTTTTCGTAACGCAGGTGCAAGTAGCCACATATGCGAGGAAACATGCTCAGCTGTCATTATATACAAAACAAATTATTAAAGGTAAAAAGTGATATTTGTTCACTTACACTCCCGACCGCAACATCGTAGTCCTCTTTGAATGCCTGCCATGGTCATCCTATCGTGATCACCGGGGTTGAATTGTTGAACTGAAAATGTTACGCCTACTTTAACGTTGGTGAACCAATGCATAAGGTATGTGTAGAGCACAGCAACCACGAAAAGCGTGACGAAGAGCAGCGCAATTATCTGATGGGACAAGGGTGGAAAAATCAATACATGGACTCAGTGTAAACCTTTTGAACCTGTGCAATTTTTTACTTTCAAAATATGTTAACATTACGATTTTCACGCTATCTTTCTGTTTACTGTCGCCATTCATTTCTGTAGTGATTGATAACTAAGTCACCCAGTAAGTCACCTGTAAAGCAAAATGTTTGGCCAGCGGTTAATTCGCTGAGACGAAAACATTTTCTGAAGTATGTTAATTTTTGGCTTCGTGGTCTATCTTCTATTGCTGTTTGCTTTATTTTCGTTGATTGAATTCTCAAAGCGTAGCCACTGGTCCACGAGGTTTTCACAACCATCAGTTCACCAGTGCATTGAAGAATAGTTTTAGTTCAGTTATTTTGCTATAACATAGAGCGTTCGCTTAGGCTCAGACAATCCACAAGGTTAAACGAGTGAATTTCGCCACTGCACACACATACATTTTGGTTTCTAAAATCGATTATCAGATAACCCTGATGTCAATGCACAAATTCCAGATGATGTACGTCCAGAAGTTACCTGCACCTAAGTTTATAACCAATGTTCCGTGGAATACCTCTCGTGATTTAAGAATGCTATGATCAACAAGCATTCACGTACATTGTAGCAGCATTAAAGTGTGGAAAAGCGACTATATCCTGTGCGATTTTGTTTACCTCTTCATACTCTGGGTATGGATATTGCTATCTCGCTCTTGTGCAATACAAGTGAAAAACAACTTTTTCATAAAAATTCTTGTTGAACTTGTTTGCCGACAAGCTGAAATAGGGCAGTGGGTAGATGAAAACTAACGGCTCAATTCAGTCGCGAAACAGCGATCTTTTTCTCTGCTTTGTAAGTCAGCGTCTCATTTTACATGGTTGACATCTGTAAACACTTGAATTAATTTAACTGGTTTCAGTAATATTACTCGATGGAGTCCTACTATTAATCGAGGAAGATTTTTGCAAATGGTCGACTGATTTTCTGTATACTGATTCTACTGTTTTGAGACATCAACAAAATTCAGAACTATGTTAAAACTAACCGGCATATAAAATATGCCATTGGGAACGTGTGTTAAATAACTGTCCAGTACGGCCCAATTAAGCTTAGGATGTCTACAACAACACATGCAATAAGGGATGCACATAAACGCACACAGTCTGAAGCGCATAAAATTTTTCGCACTGTGCACAATAGGATATCGATTTGAATCATCTCTCGTTTCTACCATTGGTTGATTTTACTGTGCACGCATAACTTGTATGGCTTTTCTGAACATTTCCAATCGCAATTTAGGCATATTTTATTCAAATCGTTTGTAGTATCCAGCCTTTACCGCACTTTTAATGGTGCGACTTTACCAAATTAGTGAATGCACAGTAATGTAAGCGTTCAGGATGGAGCATCAGATATTAGCTTTGTGGATTAGATGAATATAAGTAGATCACTTGCAACTGGCTCTGGCAATTACAGTATGTCATTTGTTGTTAAGCTGCCATGGAACTGGATCAAATGAACCGCAAGTAAACGAACGCAAGATGTATGTCAAAAACTTACTGTTTCATAATTGATCAGTGTACTTTACGATGTGTACAAAATGATGACCAACTAAGGTTTTGCGACCTACAATGCAAACACAGTTTAGTAAAACGATCATTCTGTTTCAACGTCGACGTACACTTATCGTCCTTATTACTTTACCGGTTTGAAGTGCATCGAAAATAACTGGCTAGGCTACCCTTGCAGAACTTTAACGTTGCAAACCCGTCATTCGATACATTGTTGAGCAATAAACATGCAAATAAACCTAATGAAGGCATCATAAGTCAGAACGTTTTACAACACAAAATTATTCAATTGAAATGCGTTCTACTGGGCAACTCCGTCACAGCCGTGCCATCATCAGACCTAGCGAAAAGAATTCACATCTCAGACGATGATCTCCTTTTAATGTAGGGTGAGATTAACTGGCCGTTTTGTGGTTGGGTTACAAAATAACAGACGTGCATCATGGCTTCAGAAGTGACTGAATGAAGTAGTTGCAGACGGTTGGTCTTGTGACCACCAACGAAATCATGGGCAACTGTTTTCGTCTTGCTGAGTTTCGTTGACATCTAACACAGCAGGGGATCAGACACGCGTAGTGTGAGTAACCCTCAGGCTGTAGTGCAGGCTCTTAGTTTCTAATCCATTGTGTAATGGTTACCTGGGTTGTAGAAGGCAGATGATTTGGCTGTCGAAGTTGTTGCGCTTCCTTTATGCTTTCATGTACACCCTGGCGAAAGAATATGATGATTAAACCATTCATCACGCAAGTTACGCAATTAACACTCACAAGTATAAGTAAATTGTTCATTACCATGTGTGGTCTAGCGTGTTTTGGTGTTTGTGTACCTTCAGGTTAAACCTTATGCTGATTCTCTACAAGCACTGAATCGTTTAGTTGCACTTGATCAATGAGCCACCTCTCATTACTCAGTGTGGGAGATGGATCAGTGAGAATGGATTGAATAATCAACACCATGGTAGTGAAAGAGATTAAGATGACAGAAGCCCCTAGAGATACTTTTACGGCTATCAATTGTGAAAGGAGTATAAATGCAGAAAAATGTGTAGCAACCAGTGTTTACAACAGCGGATTCAGTACAGTGCGACAAGTAGAGTAGGAATCAGACCAAAAAAGTTCCGCATATCTGAGGGATGGAATATAGCAGAAAATTAAGCTATCACACCGGTATGGAATGCAGCTAATGTTGGTCAACAAAGAACAGGCTAGTCCTCCGGTGGTTCAGTGTTGTATTAGGAAGGAAGAAGTAGCTGGTTGCTAGGAAGACTGCTGCGGAACGGCATACAAACACGGTCTGTTTACAACGAACAAGAACAACCCTTTATTCTCCATAATAATAAAGAACATTAAAAAGATTTTCAACAGGGTAGTAATACAGGCAATTCCTCGAAGTATTATTTATGAACCAACGGTAGTTGCGCCCCTACTTATTCGCCAAAGAAGACGAAACTTCAGTTCCAAAGATTCTGTTTCAGTAATCGAAAAGTGAAACAACAAAACTGGAGGATTTATGTTTGTATAATGTAACGAAAATTTCGGAAGCCGGTGACTAATTGAACCCAGACTATCAAGAGGCCATACAACCGAACGCTTCGCGATAAGATAAAAAACATTAGGAAGATAAAATCTTGTTAACAAATGACCATGGCACATCTAAACGACATCAACACCTAGTTTAAAAGCCAAGAGCGAGTTCTTGTTGAATTCACTGTACACTGTGAACTAGTCTCAGCCCGCTATTTGCCTCTTTACTCTACAAGACCGACGTCTCTCACGTTTTCCACAAAAGAACCGTCCTGAGTTTACACCGTAGTCTATCCCAGTGCCTCGCATCCGCTCATTTTATGTGCGTGTTCTAGCTACCACGAGGAAGCCAGTTGTTTAACACAAGAACCTTTCGATTAAATCAAGGTGTAATTAGCTTGTGGTGCAATTTCGAACTAGAACCGGGAATACTCAACCACGTTTTTCAGAAGGCTTCCCCTAACTGCTGTGACCGGTACCTCGGCTACCCTGAGATAATGCGTTCACTTCACGAAGCCATCATTGTTTGGCAAAATTTCTCACGACTGGTCATGGAAGTTTAATTCTTTTTTTTGTATGGCGCTCACATTCATCACGATGACTTACTCGGTGATAAGATGATAATTGTACAAAATCGTAAAATGTATACTATTCTGACCATGAAGATTTTATCATCATCCTCCAGAGTTCAGCGCAATTTCCTCCATCTCCTCGTTGTTTTAAATGCCTTTTCAACAATGCGCTTGAGTTGTTTATACTTGTCGCTGAAATAGCCAGGTGAAAACAGGTGAAGTTTTTTCTAGTCCTTCCCCTGAAAAGGCAAATGTTAACTGACAAATCAGAACCAGTTCTCATCACAGAAATCATAAGTACTAAACCAAACCAAACAAGCAGTTGCTTCTGCTAATCACCCGAACAGCGACCACCACCGAATAAATGGGTTCCGGCTGTTATACACCCGATGGTGATAGCAGTGATATTGAATTGCTTAGGTCTGGGGTTACTTCCGGAGAGGGGTGACGAAACTAAGGTTAGCGCTCGCTAGCTTACCGGTAGGATTAAACAATTTGGGGGTGTTACAAGACTGTGGGTCGCCTTTGCGGTCACAGATACACCGATGGCGGACGTTGTTTGCAGAAAACCAGAATGAGTATGCGCTTTTACTTCATTTTTAATCTGAATAAAACTTGTGGACCTAGGCGGTAATCTTACATAACTTATCACTTGCCTCAATAATTAAACAATCTAAGATTAGACAAACACGACAAAAATCAGCGAGTCAGAACCAACTTAACAAGAAATCATTACGGAAATCGACAAACTTAGAGCCACGAAAATTATGTTCAAGTAAATTTCGTTAATCCGCCGGCTCAACTAATTGGCAATAGGCTGATGTCTACAAAGTTTGGTATGCAACGTTCTTATGAAGATTTATATGACCGAACTTCAAAGCTAACTCTTAACTAACCCTTGGCAAGAGTCATGAAACCAGCCACCTGCTTCTGGAGAATACTGACCATTAAACGCAACACTTATTTAACCTCTTCTTACAGATTTCTGATACCATTCAAGAGGCAAAGTCAGAGTGCGCTTGCACCCGATTCAACTATGCGCTCGTAGCGTTTGCACTGGACCATGGATTCCATTAAACGTGCCACAAACAGCACGACTTACTCATAAATGGGCTAGTAGTTGCATATTAACGAACTTTCTATCAGTAGAGCCAATTAACTGGTAGCATGTTGTGAAATTATTAGAGAGGTTGGATTGCAGCAAAAAATCGATATAGGACGAAACCAGCTAGATGCTGGTGCACGAATTAACCCATGAGCAAAAAACAGCGTTTGTCAGTTGGTTGAATACACCAGCCTGAGGGAAATTAATTGATTGAGATCTTTTAGACTATTATACGGAGTGTGAAAATTGTTAGATACCCTGTTAGATGATTAACACTTTTGGTTGCGTTAAAACAGTTCTGACACCCAGTTGACAAACGACCATGTCGCCGAACTCCTAACTGATCGACCACTTCCAACAGCTTGTTTGGTAGACTGGGTCGAAGAGTAACTGCTGGCCATTGCCTCTAACCAGGTGACATTATTTAACTAGTCAGCAGGAACCACATGAAAATAACTTCATGGATTTTGGAGCTATACTCATCATGTAAAACCACCTGTTAGCGTTTCCAACGGCAAGCCAATCTACATTAAACACCATTCTACAGGCACTGCATTTTTTCGGGGCGTTCAGTTAGTTGTCGGAAGGAGACCCACAGTGTACAATGAGCTGGCGTGATCGTATAGTGTACGTGAACACATGTGTTAATATTCAGTCTCACACAGTAAGATTATTTGGTTCGATGCAGCTGGTTACTTGTGTATCTCGGAATGTAGGCTACATTCCGAGCCAAGGAGGGAATCGTCATCTACCGGATATAGACCAAGATAAATATCCAGCGGGTTAATCAAGTAAGCTTGAGCTCAAAATAGACCTAAGTACGACAAAAATGTCATGCAGTTTTATAGGGCGGAACATAAGTTTGGTATAAACACATACGAACTTAAAACTGAATTATAATGCCTATTTTTAAAAAGAAATGTGTCCAAACAGTTTTCACGCGGTAAACATCACAGGTCTTCTCTACTGTATTCAACCACATGGGAACTGTCAGACTGTCTTTGCATCATTTACGAACTCACACCATTTAGATAAGACGTCTAAAGTTTACATTCTCTACCTCAATCGAAAATTTTCTCATTGCATGTCGCGCTTCTGAAAGCAGCATTATGAAGATCAGTAGATTTACCATGTATGTATGAGCGTTAAAGCTTATGTGGCCGAGAGCATAAGAAATAACAGTCAAAGTAATTGAAGTTGCTACTGATTAGCAATCTGTATGGTCACTAACAATGATGAGAGTAGGCAAAGTTTGTGTGTTCAAGAATGTCCCGAAAAAGAAATTTCTTTAAAAAAGGAATACCAGTTCATATGCCTGCGCGACTAGTGCAGAGCTACCGTTCAAATACAAGAACAGCCAGTTTACTTCTTTTGAGGAAATTCAACAAATACAACTGAGAGTATAGTCCAATATGACGTACGGTTTGCACTTCGAACCCTAATTTTATGTGACGAACACCAACACAACCACATTTTTTAATGTTTGCAGTACTACCAACCCATACGGGATGGTATATGATCATTTATAGTCCCAGCACAGCAACTAAATGTGTTGTACAAAAGTCAATTCTCCGAGCAAACTGATAAAAATACCTTCGTTCATTCGACCCATGGATCCACTGGCCTGGCTTATTAACGAAGCTCTGGATTGTTGGTATATGGTCTTGTATCTAGGTTTTAAAATTATGATGCCTGGTTAAAATAACCTAATCCGGTTTTTGCCTTTTTCAATTTCGGCAAAACATGTAGGATCTCATGAATTAGAAGTGCAATTTAGAGGTTCAGGAGCACAATAATCCCCAAACATCTGAACTGCCTGTTTAAACTAATGATTGTAGTTGGTTTGTTGGCTAATACTGATGGGACTAGACAGTTGGCAGAGAGCAGCAACAACTGGTCTGCCATAAGTAGGCATTCAACAAGCGAGCAACATCCATTTTGACAGACCGAACCGACTTTCTCCGTCGTTCAGTGTGTCTGAAAACAAAAAACCATGTGTTGTAACTAGTTGTGACATCCACTTCCGCGGGACGTTCTATCCACACGTGGTCCATCTCCACAAAATTGTTTCGTAAATTTACATAAGTATCAAAACATTGACCGTGACTCCAAAAATACGTTTCAAATCTTCTCCATAACCTTGATTGCGTCGAAAATTTGTGAAAAGTCAGAGAAAGCATTCAGTATAAACGGTTTGAAATAATGCGAGCACATTGTATGCGTTATTGAGCAAGCTGAAATCTACCTATACGAAGAGTCAGATGAACAACTTCCAAAAATAGTTGAAGCTTTCTACGAACACAGTTATTCGCTTTAAAATAAACCTGACAATATTACAATCAAATCCGATTGACAAAGTTTGCGATGATTTCCTCAGAAATACAATTTTTGTTGCTAACATACCGCATAGTTATATACATACTGAATGTCACCTAAATCTGTACTGTCAAAAAACCAAGTATATGCACACTATTGAGTACCAGTAGCTTGTGCTGTTCAATCTGCTTCATAGAATGCTGATTACTGTGTTCCCGAACTTTGATAACTGGGCACTTCCAATATAGAAGACTAAATTCGGTTGAAACTGATGAAGCTAGTCCACTGAAATTGTAGGGCATTGTACAATAAGTTGACTATTGCAGCTGATTTGAAATACTCAGCTGAAGCTGATTTTGTGCATGAAATTCATCAGTGGCGCAGAAATATTTGTCTTCACAAGTAGAAAGTATAGCACAATCGTCCAGTTAGTGAAATCTCCGAATCAAATTTCGATAATATTCTATGAAATTGTCCAGCGAGACCAGATAACCTTTAAAACAATGTTTTAAAGTCCCCTGTCAAATGTATACTGACCCTGTCTTTGGAGTACACTTAATGGTATGCCGTAAACTGTGCGCATTCAAGCTATTATTTTGATAAAAAGATCTCATCTGTTGACATATCAAATTACAATGCTTAGTTGAAGTCGAATAAAAGAGTATTATGAGTCTCGAATCCACATGGATTCTCTTATTGACATCAACTAGGTGTGAAATTTTCGACCGGAAAACTTGGCCTCCTCTTTCAAGAGATCGGTGAACTGGTGGCAAGTGCGCTTAATTCACAACATCATTCGAATATGGTTAAAACTCACATGACGAGATGTGTTGAGGATGATACTCAAAACATCTGCACTTTAAAAAAGAAATGTAATACCCACCATTGATACCCTTCTTTGGATTATGTAAATGCTCACTTACTCACTGTTAACCAAGCCGTCCAAGTGCTTACTGTTGAAAGCATAACTGGAAACTTCTGCGTAAATACACATTATGCATAAGGGTAGTCATTCAGCTGTGGATTGTCTGAAGATAAAATACAGAGAATAGTTCGTTTTCACAAAAATACTGCAGTAAGAGGATCGATATCACCTCCTTAATGTGCTTCATATTACACTATGATAACAACTGTGATATGCTTACTGGTTTGTCGTCCTAACTCTAAGTTTTGTTGATTCAAAAATCACCAACATAAAACAGCGAGAAGTCACGTCCCAATTTAGGAATGAAACTGTTGTCCCCAGTGTTTAACAGTTAGCAGTATATCACTCCACCGGTCTTCATCGCTGACTGTGTCCAAACACGGTTGTCAACAGTGGTTTTTCTGATGTGCCCCGAACTACAATTTGAGTACAAGGTTCTCCAACATCTCTATCTGTTAAATATTGAAGTCGCGCCGAGTCACACCGTGAAGCATTATCTTCGGGCTGTTACAGTTGTCAAAGCGCTAATATGTTTGGTTCAAGTATCAAGTCTAAAGTTGTTTTAACCCATAAATCTCCTCCCCCCGTTCTATGAAGGCATGTGAACACCACCAATGGTCAGACTGTTGGTCTGTAATTTTTCCTGTCCAGCTGATGTAAGGTGTGTTCCTGTCTGAAAGCTTGAGAAATATTTTTATCGATAGCAATAGTCCTCTTTCTCAGTCTTGCGGAATTTAGTTTGATTCAACATTTCAAAGCAAGTAAGTCAAACGCCTTCAAAAGATTTGACGATTCAGATTATTCGCCGTGCACTAATTTTAACGTTGTATACCTACAGCTACAACTAAACTCCGCTACGAATCCACGTATATCTGAACCTCTGCATACAGTTCTTGTATTAGTGGTCACTTTGCTCGGTTTCTCCTTAAGTCGAATATATTTGCAGAAAGATTGACTTTAAAAATGTGTTAATGTTTCCAAGAATGTGACCAATGGGAACACGGTTACAAGGATAGTGAATAGTTAAAGGCAAAGATACACGACGCAACTGCCTGAGTTATTTAGGCATTCGTGCGTCGAGGAAAGATCATTGATTACGTGCGATTTTTTAATAAAACAGTTATCTTAAGATTACTATTACTGTGGGTTTCTTCAAATAGTTATTGGAGGATTGGAATACTGATGAAAATCTCGCGGAGACCGTTGATTTGTAAGTCTTAAAAAATTTGGGTGCCGCCTGGACTCAGAGCGTCTGTAGAAACTACACAAAAACGTTGAGGGACAATAGTGAGTAAGGGAGTCACCTGGATCATTTGACGAATTTTATATAGCTTAGCAGGTTGGACAGACAACTCAGTAGCGTGAAGTTGCATCTTTGATGACAAAATACTCAGCGCTAGTCGAAACAGACGAGATCCCAGGTAGTTTGCAACTAGGTCTCCTTTTACTAAATCGTAATAGGGGTAGAATTATCTATGCCAACCAGATTATCCTCATGTTCACTTATAACAGTTAGGACCTGAATAAGCCCTATATTGAACAAGTTGTGCATACGCTTCGGCTTTTATTCGGTGGAGGTGTTGAACGAACGCACTGTCTTATGACCAGACAGTGATTACGTAACCTCGGTGATACTTGGTTTCGGTCAGTTTTTTAAATTTCCAAGCGTGATATTTGTTTGCCGAATGAACGTTTCTTTCAACGGTCGTCCAAGCGGAAGAAATTATCGTGCGTTAAGCTCAACAGTTTTTTACTTCGATCGGTTGACCCCATGTCACTTCTTGGTCCCCTATAGCCCATTCTGTTGCTCACGAACTACTATTGAATTCGCGTGTTTGTTGAAGGAACCAACCTTGACTTGTAGTGTCATACTGAAAAACGTTCACTTAAACACGGTATTGTAGGTCGTTTTCGTATGAGTCGCACGTTCAGTGAACTCTAGAGTTTTTCAAACGGTTATCATTAGCATCTAACTAAGAGGCCCATCTTTTTCTCCATTTCACAGATGTACCAGAAATAATCACTGTTTTTATTAAACCCTCTTTCCGGTTTCCATCTACGACCGTCTTCACGTTGTACAGTCGAAATTCTACGACGTTCAACAACCTGATTATCTGAATAATCTTGAACTATCCCTGTCATTCTTATAGGATGCCTCAAAGAATCTTCAGCAGCCTGTTCACAGTTCATCTTGTTGATCCGGGTTAGTATGCCGCAGACTTGGCCCGTATCTGGAGTATTTTACTCTTTTCTCGAAGTCGTGATAGGTGATTGGTGAAATATTGTGTGTTCCATAGTCTCACGTAATGCACCACTCAAGCATACAGTTGTGATGCCTTTTCATGAGGCGTTCAATGTCCAGTGTCTCATTCACTATCTGGGTTTTATTCCGTTATTATCATGCACTTATTAGCTATGGTTTATTCTGAATACATCAAAACCCGACACTTTGATCCCGCAGCGTCCGTCACATGATTCTTCTGTTAGCCGTGAGCGGGAAGTGTTACTGGAAATATAAAAAGGCTTGAGGTAACTGACTGTTGCGGGTTGTGAAACAACCTGGTTCTAATGAATATCTCTATGAACACTTGCTTCAAATCAGTTCCGTACAACTACAATGGCGAAACGATTAAGCGACGATCGATATACCACCGTCAACTAACAAAAACATGTGAATGGAAAGTCACGTTGTATAATTATTACTGGAATTTCGTGTTACCCACATTTGATTTATGCTCAGAATTACACAGCACTTTTTCTACCAGTACCAAACAGTCCCGTTAGAATAAATTCCATAGTCCGCAAGGAATCAATTCTACGGAAACGAAACGCATTCAAAATGACAGTCGTTTGGATTAAAGATTGATCGAATTATATGAAGAGTTTCTTTCAAGTCGATGATCACAACCCACAATCTGATGGCGGCAAATCAAAATACATATCACGATATTAGCATACTGATCATTATGGAACAGACAATTTCGACGCTGGCTCTGAAAAAAGTCTGGCACGAAATCAAAATATACATGACGCTTTATATACCTACATATTCCTATTTTCTTAACTACTGCTATCAACATGTTTGTTGGTTAGGATCTCACTTTTAACCTGATAGTATATCTGCCGTTTATATACTGTGACCACTTACCGAATATTTCAATAATAGCTGTTAAAGAAGGAACATTAAAACAGAATTCACAGCACTATTGAAATCTGAGGTGCTAACGTGAGTTTTGCAGTAAAAATTTGCTGGATTTTCCTCAAGTTCATTATTTTTGGTCAAGAAACGTGGGGCTAACTTAACCCTCAGTTTAGCCATTTGATGTTTCGCCAACTTTGCTCAAGTACTTCCGTGTCGACCCAATTATGCCTTCCAGCTGATGTACGTTATTCGACAATTCGATTTAACTCATGAGTTCTCTCAATCGAATTCACAGGTACCGTAACCAAAAGACTATCGTGAAATGTCTTACCACTTAATTTGCTTAATCGCCAATGTAGAACGTATATGTTGATATTATTCTGCCAATGAACCTCTTCGAGATGCACACTCAGGTTGTAATTTGAAACAAATTAGTCTTGATATCAGTTAGCGACCAATAGGGCGGTAGTTGCTGGAGTGCCTAGTGTTCACTGTGGTTACGTACACATACTAGAGTTCCAAATACAGACACAGAGTAAACACACACGCAGAAAAATTTGATAAGAGTTTAGTTTTGTCGAGCTTACTTGACTGATTCATCTGTATTCTTTATTCTTACTCATTTTCACCATTCAACTCATTACTCTGCCCAACTTGACACAACTCTAGCATACGTGATGATATAACCGACAGAGGAGAGAATGGTTGAATAAAAATTGTTAGTAAAGCCCAGACTAATTGGTCAAGGTTTCCGCTACAGAAGTTTGCTAGAAACTTTCGTGTGCTTGCAAAGAATCCGATATCTTTGAGGATGGTAATGGTTTGGAGCTTTATCATCTTTCTGCCCTGTCGTCTGTAGTGTTCTGGTATCATATTTAGCAAGAAAACTTCATGAGGTGGGTATGAACTAACTTGACTTTCAAGTAAATAAGAAAACAGCTAACTATATCAAATGTCATCTCAAGAAAATATAAGCGAAACTCATTTGCATCCAATATTTTATCCCTTTCGGCTAGAATACCGTAACCACTCATGTCATTGTGATCTGAGCGAGCGGACGTTAAAACGAACTTACCTACTACGTTACCCATAATGTCTTTTCTCGTACAACATACGCAAAGATGTGAGAATATGCTTACAAAATATGAGTTTGATCCTGCTTTAAAATTAAGACCACTTTCAATAGTTTCATGTGCGTTGTCACTTCCCTTATACCTTGTCTGGTAACGGTGTACAAACGGCCTAACATGTGTGAGCCCAACCTCCCTAGACATTATATTTTTTTCCGCATTGTTACTAATTACTACAACAAAAACTGGCACACTTTTTATATCACACGAAACAACAGACCTTCTGTCTTGATTCAAAACATGACTCCACTTTACTCGTATGCATGATCAAAGTAAGCAGAAAAGCTGTCAGTAAACAGGACGGTAATAATTCAAGTTCTCTTGAACACATTCCGTATCAGACATACAGACACGGCTTGACAGTCTGCAAATTCCGCACACATTACGGGGTGATTGGTACATAACTTATGCACTCAGCTTGGCAGAACTTCTGATAATTTTACTTCCAGTGCAACAAAGTTTGGATATAAATTTTTATCACTCAAAACCAATCTTTATTTCTTTGTTTCACCTTTGACTTCAACTTTTCAATGACCACTGTTGGGATTTTTCTAGTTTATCAGCAAAGTTCATTCAGGTTGTCTTGTCTGAAGTGCAGTGCTCTGAACTTATTGATGATGAGAAAGTCAGCGTGGTTGCTGTGGTACGCTCGATACAAAGATTAGAGAGCAGTGTGATAGAAGATTTTAAGTTGAAAATCAGTCGCGTTTGATCGCAGTCCTCGCATTCAGATAGGCTTTCCAGCCCGCCTATTTCGAAAAAAAGCGGAGCTGTCTAATCAGAATAGCAAAATTATTACAGATTTATTCGACGTACATTCAGGTAATCCAACATGACGTCCGGTACTTGTTAAAATGTAATATATCACTCCTACCGTAGACGTCATAAAGTATTGAGGATATATTCTAGAGGGTGGTGGGGGAAGCTTGAGTTATGCCACTTTCATACTGAGTTTTGATGGTAAGGATACAGCTTCTTTTTGGAGTATTTCTGCGGAACACAGTGACTACCATATGTGTCAGAGAGTTTAATACTTGTCACAATTTATTTTTTTTCTCAAACTACAATCCGAAAGTAACGGCTATAATGGCGCAAGCAAAGTTGAAAGTCACCGTCTTGAGTAAGTTAGAATTCTCAACAGCAATTTACTTATTTGCAATGCATGCTCTACATTATGTTGTAGAAAGCAAGGGATTATCTACCTGTCGCGTTGAGCACATTCCTCTTATGACAAGACATGTTACGCATTGCGTGATGCTAAATTGTTCAACGTTGAATGAGGGAAAAATAATGGGCTAAGCTGATGCCCACTAACTATTTAGTTCCCAGTTTTAAGTAAGCGATTAGTGAGGTGTGCAAGAAAAATTGAGCGACATCGGAAATAAAAATTGCTATGGATCAAGCATCGACAAACCAAATGGACAACACAAAACTGTAGACAGCCAGTAAGGGAGCCATACCCGGAAGAATGTAGGAGTATAGTCAAAGATCTAGAAGGTTATTTGATTATCATTGTTCCGTATTCTGCCCCTCTCTGTGAGTCAAAGCTAGTGCTAAGAAATTGGCCTGATTTGACAGGTCGTCACCCACAACCCACACAAACTTTACAATATATGAAAAGCCCTGAGTTTAACAAAAACTGAGGTATGAGGATGACGAAAAGTAATGTGGAAAAACTCAGCTAAATTCTGGTTTTCTCGTTACAGTTAGCACAGCGGGTGACGTTTGCGTTTAAATGTCTGCAATTCCAATGGAATGAGGAATTGAAGACGCTGAGAAGCCAAAAAATTTGTTTAGTTATGGAAACCATCTTCTCATATGACAGACAAAATTATTACGTATCTGTCACAATGTTTACGGGTTGCAGGTTGACTATACTTTGCATTTGCACAGAGCTATCTCAGTCAGGAAGACAGTCTAGTAACATGAGGGAGAACGTAAATACGAGTTTGGATATGATTGGTCAGTGATATCAACGAAAGATAACTGGCGTAGTTGTCCTACGCGCACGTAAATGAGACTTCCGGATGCAGTCAAGAACAGAAGCAGCATTGCTTATGTGCGACTACAGGAGCGAACTTCAAGCCTAATGCCGCATATTCTATGTGCGTAGGTTGAAACGTTTTGGGGGATTTTGAGTCGCATTCTATCTCTCTCATTAACATCTTTTCTACGACTAGTCAGTATGAATCAATCAGGTAAAAGCTTCACAGGTAAATATAAGAAAATTTCTTTCGATAAAAATAGGCTCCTACCAATAAATGTTTATAGATGCCACATTCACAGTGGCTTTCATTCAACCCTTTTCGAATAAAGAACTACACTCCAGTTTTGCCAATTGAAACTAGTCAGTGATGTGGGTCTCTGCCATGAACCAGAGTAGAATTGTGGCAACATTTTCTTCAGATGACCGTTGTTATCAATACTACACAGACATTATATAAACCACCACAAATCTGTCATATGCAAAGGCTCTTGCTTGTGAGCAATGTTTAAATTGTCTGATTGTCCTGAGAGTGTAGACAAGTGCGGTCCTGGTAATTTAAATCTAGTGACCCGTGAATGAGATTTTTCGTTTTGTTTATATCAAGAAGCGGACGTGCGGAATGTCAAAGCTGTGCGTTTCTTGCTTGCACCACCAACGTCAACACTGACTAGATGGGAAATATTTAGGGATAAAAAAGCTACACTCGATTATGAGTAATTATAGAGATATAGATAAAATCATCTTTGAAAAAAAGACATTTTGGCCGAATCTAGTTGTCCAAGTGAACACAAATTTGTTATGTGCAGTGCCTCCAATTTTCACGTGGAAAACAAATGAATCTGAGTTGTAAGTGATATCGTAAGCTGAATTCACGACAAAAAAGAATTGGCTGTCCATTGTGTTCAAGCTTAAAGCGATGACCACCTACAGCTGATTCATATAGCTCAAAAGTATTTGGTTGTTCAAAACATGAAGTGAATTGCACACGCCTTGCCCGCAAAGCATCATCGTTTGGTTACGTTCAACGTAATCCGACCTAAAGTGACTACACACAATACGAGACCTTTCGTTCAAGGTTGCATTTGATTTTGAAGATTTTCGGCTTTTATTCAGCATTTTTACATCAGTGTATTAGCGATCGTGTGAATTGCGTTCAGCACGCACCTTGAGATTACGACGCTCGTTTTCATTGTGTTTGCGGTCATTCAGCATCAATCGCGCCAAGACGTTATCCAACTACTTTAGAATATGTTCCGTGACTTCCGTCTTAGACGATATTTCACTTTTGCTCAGATGAAACTTTGCGTATCTCACAAAGATACTGCAGATATAACGACTGCCTAGGAACATGAAAGTTCCCAAACAGAATGGGTACCGAAGTAACTTACCGACTGATAAGAGTTGGACCGGTTTCATGGTACTGTTAGTAAGTCTCAGTGATGTGCCATTTAGCTTGCTAAGTGTGACCACCAACATATTGCTTCTAAAGGGTTGTTCGATGTGAACAGTTTTGTAGACACTCCCAATGGCGAAAATTTCACCTCTGGGAAATTGGTTGCAGGATCAGCTTCGTTCAATGCCGCCTACTTTCATGGTAGTCTACCGGCGAGATATGTTCAAAATGCTCTAGGAAACAGCTCAGGAACTCCTGACGTTTAGCACAAACCAGAAAAGATATATGTGAAGCTCATGCGTTATCCCTTCCGCTGGCCTGTACTACACTGAATATCCCATGAATCCTTCTCAACGCACTCTGCATAACCAACCAAAGAAGGGTTAACACTTTCCTCTTTAACTCAATTCAGGTTAGGGGAAAGCGTGTGAAGCCGGGTAATTTGTCAAATTGTGCATTCCGACTAGTCTGTTCAAGTAATTTTCATCAAAACTCTTTTCAAGAACTGATCAAGAAGAATTCATGCAACAAGATTTGGTTCCCTGACTTACCTGAAGTCCGATTAATAGATTGTTTTGCCTGCGAAGCAAAATGATTCCGATCGCACCTAACGCAATCAGTAGAACATTCACTGCAATAAGCAAACCCATCTTGGCATGCGTGCTGATGAGCTGATCAACTGAATGAAGCAACCCCAATCCGGTTGGATGGATGTAACCGAGCAGAATAATCGAAGTGACGCAAGCAGCTACTCCGACCAATACACCATTGAACCAGACACTTAGAACCCGATATCTGGGACTTTTGTAATTTGGAAACAAACGTAAAAATGTCGATTGTATAGGCTGGTCGCTGGACATAGCTTTTGGGTGGAAGGCAGATAACCAAGTTTGGTCACACAAGCGCTCAGTTAGCTAAAAATGACTCTCGGTTGACTGTATGTTAGTGTAGTTGTGTGAGGGAGCAAATCGTTATTCGTGCTCGACTAATCACATGAATTTTTAAAGAAAAACGAACAAAAATGGCAGTCACTGATAGGTGGGATCGAATCGAGCTATTCGATTGGACAATTTGGCACCAACAGTGAATTGCACACAGCTTATTGTGCAGCCCGTTTTCTAGTCTGAAAGCCAATGATTCCATTATGACAAATTTTTTACGAGGAGTGAAAGAGAGAGAGAGAAACGGTAACTGATGAACGAATTAGGTGGTTACTTTCAAACTTCCATAGACCGATAATACGTCGAACATTCATGCAAAACACAGTGCACCTCGACTGCTTTCATATAAGTGAGTTTTCGACATACTGCCACCTAATAACTACAATTTTACAGACGTAATAAACCATCATTGCCGAGAGTTTCCCACCATAGAGCTGATGAAGGCTGCTGGTGATCGATCACGTCATCTGCCTTTATCAAAAGAGTATTGATTTGGCGTGATAACTGGTATCAAGTGGGCAACTGCTAATCCAGGGTTGAAATACTCTCTGAGACTTATACGCTTAACTGAAGTGTCCACTGAATCAGTGACTACTGTTAGCAAAAGAAGGACTCGAGAGACATTGATCTACGGAATTTTCTACCTAGACTCCTAAACAGTATGTTACACCTGGTGTCGTGTTTCAACAAGCCGTGTATAGATTCATTTGGTTGACCTAAGGAATAGATCTAACTTACTTTTTCAGATGACTATAGTCAGCCGACATTTGATCTTTATTTCATGCTTTTGTTCGTCACATATGAACATTCGTTGGTTTGTAATAAAATGGACTAGCCAATGCAAACGTTGGTTATAGTGGTGTTTATGTTTTCCGCATCTTTGATTCTTCCTATAACTGAGGGTTCATATGACAAATAGGCTTTGCATACCTGTACGAACCTTTGGCTATCTATCAATGCACTGGTAATCTTTGCAGATCCTTGCGGACTCTTTTCACCAACACAAGCTCAGCTGTCTAATGGAACGTAAATGAATGTAACGATCAGGAAACTTGGAATTAACATGTAGTGAAATAGACAGTAACATAGAAAGAAAACCAGTTGGAGCAGTCCGTAAGCTATATGGGTTCGGTAGGAAATTCCGAAGCCTGATTAACTCAAAACTTACTGTAAAGGCCAATGTATATACAGTGTACACGTACATGTATACTGCCCCACTCCGCATCTAAGGAAAAGTGAGAAATTCTTCACTTCAAATTTTTAACAACCTAACAAACTTCCGTGCCAAGCATCCAATGCGTGACGAAGGGCGGGTATCTACAAGTCATAAGGCGTGAGTAGAACTTAAAACCAAAGATTAAAAACATCTTTTCGCTATTTTAAGTGAGGGTTAGACTAGTAAGCATGTTTGGGCAATCTTTACGTCCGTTTTCGGAAAGTTCGACTACACAGAAGGACATATTTTCCACTTAATTCCCTCCTTGGTTACCGATCTTGTTTTACATGTGCAGGGTCTTTGAGTTAAGGAAACACTTCAGAAGAAAGGATGCATCAAACCCTATGTTGTAGTAAGCTCTCCTTCCCGATTCTTTTTTCCTTGGTGGTGAGTTAAATGCACGTACTGTGCAAACGCAGGTCTAATGGTGTCATTTTTCCACAGCCAGTGTTTGTCAGCTCCCCCAATCAGTTCATGTTACAGTATTACAGGCTTCAACTAACCGGATTAAACCTGAAATGTAGCATTGCTACTGACATCAGAACACTTCAGTAGAATGTCGACTGTAACGTACACTAGTAAAACGTCACAATCCACAACGTGCACCCAGTTGAAGGGAGACCAACAGCATAGACAGTCTAATATCGGATTGTCTTGAAACCATAGTAGCGTCCCATAGTGCCTCCTGCCAGTCATACCGCATTAAAATACAGCCGCACCTTAGATGATTTTGGGTGCACACTTTGTTTTCAGATTTAAATGGCTGAACCTATCGGGCGGATTGTAACAGCTATACGACGCCAATTAGTATACCGCATTGGTCTCTTTCCATTTTTATGGAGCCTCGTGTTGTGGTTCGATCCACCAAATACACATGGTTTATTTCCTTTAATTAGTCTCTTGTGTGTGCTTGCACGCATTCACTGAAAACTCATTAACGCTGGTTAATATTCATGGGTTCAAATCTGCAGCGTTGACGCTGCCTATTAGAACAAACTAGGTGAAAACAGCTGTCCACCACTTCAGTGGCGGTCACTAGGACCAGCTGTTTGAATTTTGAGATCCGCCAAGATGTGGTATGCCAGGCTTGCAGACGTTTAACAAGCCGTCACTCAGTTAAAAATCCTACCATTGTTGCTTACGGCTAATGAGAATCTTGAGTTGATTGAGGTTTAGAGGTCAGTAAATTACATCACACCAACCATCTAACTTGGTGGATATGTGAACAGTTATAGTCTTCTTCAGCGTTGCTTATTGGTTTTCTTCCGACTGTGTATGTAGTTTGACCAATGTGTAGTTTCTAATTATTTCGAACTATTCAAGCACATTAGCGGAAATCCTAAACGGTTGTGTCGTTTTGTTAAGTGTGTTCAAGTGTAGCCAAAATTTCACTGAAATAACTGTGAACAGTGCCAAAGCATGGACATAAGGAAAGAATTCAGAACGTATCGCGCATGGGTCATTTCTGACAATTTCCAGTAAAATAATGGTAACAAGTTCCGATGTCTACATTCAGCCTTCTTCGTTCTTAGGAACGGTGGTTTTACTGCAACTGTCAATTAAACGTTGATATGTCAGACTAGGAATATGAATGAAAACGTGCCAGACAAAAAAAACGATGAAATGGACTTCATTAGTCTTAGCTCTGAGTTCTTGCCAACCAATAGGAATCCTCAAACTATCAACCTAATTGATGCTGACATCGAAAAGCCGATTTATGGGAAAAAATCTGTCAAAATCAATAACCACACCTTAAAAAACATCTAAAGACGTTTTAGAACCAGAATATTTGACGCTAGTTGGTAGTTTAATTCATCACATCACCATGTTCCTTGATGAAACTGTCAACAAGTTTACGACATTCGGGGTTTTAGAAATTATACCAAGCTTCTCGATATTATACAGATACTGTCATCTACCAACGGAAATTTGCAGTTATGCTTCCATTATCTACGTATCTGCTAACGTAACAGATTGTTTACAACCAAAAGCTACAATCATGAATGTAGAGAATTTGCGTAGTGCTTACAGAACCTGCTAGCTTACATAACCCTTCGTCATCCCAGTTAAATGTGTTTTTCGCATTAAAATATCTGGCAACCTCACCATCATTCACTCGGCTATAGTTAGTCATCTGAAAATGATCACTTAACAACGCCTAGTATGAGGTTACCGGGGTTGTGATTAACTGGCCAATCTCATAAACGCAGAAGCTGGAGTGTATATTTTGGTCCGTGAGATGATAAGCACTGGTGGTAAGCCCTAACGTTGTTAAATTGAAGCTAGCTCATTCCTTCAGAATGAGCTACCTGAAGGCGAAGGTCGTGAACAAGTACAGATTGTGTTCTGTTTTAGGCATTCCAGGTATTTGAACCTCAAGCAAAAATTTTCTTGTTTCTTTACTCTTAGAAAATGTACTGAAGCGGGCGGTATGCAGATTTAAAATCAACCATCGGCACAACTGTTCTGCTTGACTTTCCAGCACACGCGTACAATGTGGGATGGCCTTTTGTAAACGATAAATATTCGAACTTCCATTGCATTTCGTCTATGATCAGTAACGGTGCGGCCTCTTTGAAAGGAATGCTTGTAGGTTGCTCCTTTACAGTAAATCACATTTTGCTAGCTGCCCACACCTCTGGTATGGAAGTAGAGGTTTGTCTTATAAGAAACCTTTGGAAAGGGGAACCTATCCAACTTTTTATGCATACAGTTTTTGGTTACACAGTTTCTCCATAAAGTTTTTCAACATGTTACATGTTAAGTATTCTCATTATTCAGCAGTTTCGTGACGTGTCAGCCTTAATAGATCCGATACCACACAGTGAAATTGCGAGTAATCTGATTCAACGGATGCATTAGTTACAAAAGTGTAATTCAGGCTCATTGGTGCAAGGTATCTCCATGAAAATTTTTAGGGCTCTAAACACATTAAGTAACGTTCTCCCACTAGCTCGTTGTTAGAACATGGCATGTCAAAAAGTTCATAATTTCAACGTTCACCCACCAATGTTTGCAAACAGTGATTAAGCTTGCTATGTGTCTTTGGTGGAGATGTTTACTTGTATTGAGGTGGTGGTCCCCAGTGCGCTGCCAATGCAATGGCTTATGAACAACAATGTGTAACGAACAAGCTCGTTTGCAGTGATTCATCATCAGGCTAAATGCATGACATTTATATAACACATTTCCGGGAACACCATCCAGCTTGGCTCAACAGTGGTATAACGAAATCTGTCTGCAGCGCCATACTATCATACCTGGTGGATTCAAATCACACTGTCAACGTAAAGGACGCATTTCGTCCGATCTACCGAGTTAAGGCCATCCGGTCGAGAGATGTGAGTAGTAGGATTTTGTCTACAGCAGAGGCTGTTGGGATCCGAATGTATAACCCACCTTTGTGAGCCCAGAAAAGCTTTGTTAAGGCTCTGGTTTTACCTTGGCCAACCCCCACCCGGTTAGCCTGTCAAGTGGGTACTTGATTGCAGTGTGACATTGATTGACCTCATTAATAACACATCCCCCGTTTACTCCCCAACGATTCTCCCATGAAATGTGATATAAACGTGATATATTTAACCTGATGATGAATCACTGAAAAAGAGCTTGTTCGCTGCACGTTGCTTTTCATGACTACGCTGGGACCTTTTTCGAGAAATGGCTTATGTCGACATTAAAATTCACAGCTGAATCCAATGGTGCTTCCGTGATGAGCTTCAGTGACATTACGGGCATAGAT
Source organism: Paragonimus westermani (assembly GCA_008508345.1). Taxonomy (NCBI): domain Eukaryota; kingdom Metazoa; phylum Platyhelminthes; class Trematoda; order Plagiorchiida; family Troglotrematidae; genus Paragonimus; species Paragonimus westermani. Next base: position 360,287 of record QNGE01000131.1, read on the forward strand.
TACAACCTAAAGCCATAAAATTCAGTAGTTCGTAAATGTCAACCTCATGTGTTAACATACTTACTCTGTAACAAAACTGTTAATTGAGGCGATTCTCTCCGATTAGAAACGGACGCTAATTTGTCGATTAACGCTCGTGCTAGACCCCCATCAAAGTGCAACCTCTTGTTTCGTGTGATATCAAGATAACCACTTTTGGAAGAGAGCGGCATTAATGGATCTTGCAGATAAAATACAGCTTTGGAAACTTTGAAGTACAACTTTGACAGCATGACTGTCAGCCAGAGACCCTCTTTCGTCCGGCAGCCATTTCACAGTACTTCTATTCCCCTGTTTTATAATATGCGGTTCTTGCGGTTTTACGCTGTCTTAACTAAAACTAGGGTTTGTATAAAGTGGCGGAAAGCATTAATCAAATGACTTGCTAACTGTCAGTAGTCTTGCACAAGGCCAGAAAACCTAGTAAGATACAAGAAACTATTTCCCCTTGCGTTTACATCATTCACACATTGGACGTATAACGTTCAGTCAAAAACTACAAAGAAGGATTTAGGTGCAAACGACATACACCAGAATTATAATTGATAGGTTGGTTGTTCAATATCTTCTACTGCAACACCTACGTTCAATTCGAATGCTTCTGATTAATAAACTAGAATATCTGCGCTATTGCGACTTCAAACTATGTGGCTGAAATCGCCTTCGTAAACGTCATTTAGTTTGAACGCACTGAACGCTGAAATGAGTAGTTTACTCCTCATAAGATAAAAATTGAGCAGATTAACTTGATAGATGAGCACATGAATTCCTGTTACATGAACATACAAATAGCTACAATACAGTGCTGTCGGCCTGGCATCCTGGTAGGAATGTTACTCTTGTGCTAGGATACAGCGAGTTTTTGCATAGATATGCCTCACAGATGATAGTAGCAATTATGAGAGGATTAACTGTAGCACGGTAGAAGCTAAAAGTTGTCGAGAAGCTTGCAAAATCTAACGGCATTCCCTTATCATTTTCATGGACCCAATAATCCAGCCGAATTCACCCAGTTTTTTGTGTCGGTCAATGTACACAGGCGTCGAGAAAAGCACACTAGAATCTTACGTACGGCTAACTAATATCGACCACATTTTGTGGACGGCCGACTAGGTCGTGTGGTGTGTCGAGCTGTCTTTCTCGTTTGTCTTGTTCAGTTACATTCACTTCAGAGCAATCAGGGATACTGATGAACGAAGTTAGGTTACTGGGTTAAAATTTCCCTCAGCGATTTACATTTCCAGACATTTGTGATTGCCTGAATTGTTTACGTGGGAATTTGCGAGTCGAGTTTTAGAAAATTGTGCCCACAAATTGTCAGCAAATGCCACACGCTAAAACTGTATGCTAATTGCCAGAAATTGTTGGCATTAAAGAAAAGAATTTTGTCTAATTTGGTTGACAAACATGTTGTTCGGGAACTAAAACAGATCTAGAACGGAAAATACGAGGGATGAACACAAAACATATAATACAAAGGTTGTTGATGTTGAAGGGCAATCGAAACCTAAATTAAAGTGTACTTCGTACGGTTGTCTTTTCGTGTCGTCGTAATCTCTAGTTAATTAGTCTCACTGAGAGCAACAGTCTATTCTAGTTACTTTGCCTTTCGAATAGTGCGTTTCGCGAATATTATTCTACAAGAATAACCTGGAACAGTCGTTGCTGAATAATGCCGCACCTGAACATATCATGAACTGGTTTATTGCATTCTTTATGTCCTCAGTTGTCTCAACTGTCAAGTGGCATCTCTCCAACAATACTAATCTGCCTAGTTTCGATAGCACAGGTGGACGTTTTATGGTGTCACTGTGTTCAGTCCATTTTACTCGGCACTGACTGAGTAGCCCTAAACAGGACTGAACTCTAATTACGGCGTTCTGTTTCTTGTGGCACCTTCTACGAACGGAACGTCCATAAACACAATTTAATTTTGTATAACCCTTTCAAACCTTGTAGTTTTCCGTATGATATTCATATTAATTCGTCGGTTTTTACCCAAATGATGTTTAACTCAAAACAATTGGTTCCTTTAATCAATATCATCAGAGCAGAAAGAAGATACATCGTAACTATTAACATTTCTTCGACGTTCAGCAGTAACAAGTGCAAAACACCGATTATGTGATAGTGACCAATGGAGACAGATATGAAAATGAACACGTATACATTCATACTAAGCATTGTGTCATCAACACCACGGCAAACAGATGGACGTTTTTAACCATTTCAGCGCAAATAATGTATACCAGTTATTTTTAGTCAACATACTTAAGATAAATGCTGGTGGGTACAGGTTCTATCAACGTTACAATATGTCGACTGCGTTGGGTGAATCAACATAGTGACTTGTCATGAGGTGCATAGCGTTCGACGGTGCGGAATTCCAAGAAAAAGGATTCACCGGGTTGATGTTGTTTAACATCCAAAACGTGCTCTGCATCTACGCAAGATAGCTCTGAATTTATTATGATATTATAAATTTCACTGTAACTGCAAGTGAACTAGTGGACGAAGTGAGGGTTTAACTGTTAAGAGAATTCACGTTCACTCTAGTACACAACCAGTTATTTGGTGACTACGATCCGGTGCATCCGGGAGAGTGTAGAGTAAGCCGCTTATCCTAAACACCTGCTCACTCTACTTTAAGGAGTTGCATAAAAACCTATTCTATTTAATCTGAAATTCATGGTATATGATAACGTTTGTCAAATACAAGTGCGAATAGTGAATTTTTAGTAGGGTTGATTAGTTACGTACATATTGGGCAACTATTTCAAGATTGAGCACCAGTTGTAAACCTGTTGAGGAAGAAATCATAGACAATGAGGTGAATCGCTTTATATCAGTTCCAGGTAGGGATGTCTGTTCGGCCGACTAGATAGATTAAGGGAGAGTCAAACTAAGTGAATTTACTAAATCTAAGCAGGCTTATTCGTGTCAGCAGAATAAAGACCGAACACTGAATGCCTGGTGTATAATCTGGTGGTCAAGCCTTATTGTTAGATCAATAAACGCAAACCCTTGGACCCACTTGCTCAGCAAGTAGCCCGTCTGTTATTTTACCATGCTTGTTGCTAAGTTTTTCAGAAAGACTTTATAATGTACCACGTTTAATCTATCAAAAAATTCAGACTTACTGAGCCGATTTCTGAACACCACAATGCAGGAAAGCGGATAAATTTACTAAACATTTTGGCTGAATCTGCTCAGGCGATTACGTCTGGCCTGGGATCTGCGTGTCAGTATTAAGCAAGTGATGTTTGTAAGACATCTGTGCCAAATTTGGTACAAACAAAGCGAAACAATTTGAGCGTCGTGTTCAACATGTTATTCATTAGCAAACTGGGAATAACAACGTGAGGAGCAAGTCGTAATACTTCGCGTTTCAACCACCTGGGCTGGCCTTCCTCAGGATTGTTTGCAATCGAAATCGCAACAACGAAAGTTTAGTGTTGTTAACGTTGTGCTATTCTCAGTCTGTTTATCAAGTGACGTTTGCTTTACCAGCACGCTGATCTCTAAACAGTTATCTTCCGAGGTTAGGTTCCGCCTCGCTCTATCTTAAATATCCTTATTCATTATATCACTATTCTTCAGAAAATTTTCGAACAAATAATGCAATGACCTACCGATTCATAAACGTCTTTGAGCCCGGTGGACAACATTGTCACTACGATGTTGAAGGTTGAATTACAGATTCGCTTTCAGAGTGAAGTAATTATCAAGGGTAACTTCTTAAATGTTAACGAAACTGGTGTCTAGGTAGGCACTAACGCCCATCATGTCCGCTCTTCAAGTGTTTATTTCGGATACTCTATACGAAAATATTTCCTCATTTGACAGCATCTAATTGAGGTCATAACCTGAACGTTAGTCCAGAAAAGTACGAACTCAGCAGTGCAAGGCAGTTATTGTTGCCGGATTTTACTCTTCCGCTGGTATATTGGTTTATCTTGAAAAAATTTACTGCCAGTACAATGCACTCCAGTCAGCGTGGGTGGCAGACAAAGTATCATTTTATGCTTAAGCTCAGATTGTTTCACTGTATTCTTCCAAAATTAACACTAGTTGACTGACATGTATTCAGCCATGCACTCAGTAACACTGAACACGTGAAACAAACTGTGAGTGATGTCTAACACCTCCGCCCCATTCCCGTTTTCACCGTATGCTAGTTTGCGCCCAGTAGGGTTACACGACCTCTCTATGCTGATTAGAATGTTTCACGACACTCTCTCAAACCGATAATTGTTAAGAGCCCCTGCACTCTCTTGAGTTTGTCTGAATTCGTCAATCTGAATGATGATTCTAATGGACAAGCCTTCACATCACAAGGCGAACCACCCTCTATTCGTTGACAGGCTGGATGCCTAATTTCGATTATGTCTACCTGATAGATGCTAACGAGGACAAGACTGGTCGTGGAATGTCGGCTGCAGAATTAACATCATGATACATCGGCCGGAACGTGATTGCTTTAATTCATTAGGCCCATAATAATACAAGGATCAGCAAAAAATTCACTTAGGCTTCGTCACAAAATAGTATGCTTTACATTAGACCCAAAAGGCTCTATCTGGTTATTTCACTGTTCATTGTTTTCAATTATTTATCAGGTAGGTTGATTAGATTTTTATATTCCTCATTTGCTGCAAGCTCCGATTGTTGGTGCTTACATGCAAGCATGCAGTTGCATACTGCCCAGTTCTCAAGCAAGTGCTGAGGAATCAGCAGTTTTAGTTGATCTTCTCTCAGTTCACAATATTAATTCTTTTGTAATAATGCGCAAAACAGGTGAAGACTATTCTGTATGATGCCAGTCTGCACTGTAAGCTACAGCGTGCATATTTCTCATCGATCCTGTACATACCTATTTGCACTAGTAATTTTTCACAGATATAACTTAACCTTTGGTAAACACGTATGCGAATCCACTTAGTCAACTTGTATACTAGCTAGATTGTTAATAGTCACAGGTTGAACAAATTGAGATATCATAAATCACATTATGTACTTTCTGTTTGTTGAACTTAGCCTGTCATAAGGGTTAGTTTGAAGCACTGATACACTTGCGAGTTTCCTGTGTTTTTTTCGGACCCAGTGTGGCCTATGAAGTAGTGGAAATTTTCTAAACTGTATCATGAAATCGTACGGCACCTTACTGCGCTGTAAGGTCCATGGTATTCAATTACGTTGAGGTAACAAGAGTAATGTTACCTGTTCAACAATCTCCGGATGCCCACCACGTCCTTGGTGGTTTTTTCACTCATCAGCCATGTGTGTTATTGGAGCTGGAAGGCCACTCTGGCTGTATAAGAGACTGAGAAAAAATGTATAAGTAAATGATAGATTTTAACTTATTCTTTCGTCGATACGCTAAAAATTCCTGGTAATATATTCATCAGGGAAGTTTCACGAGACCTGTCCACACAGATCAAGAGTGCGTGAATGCACACACTTCGAGTAACAACTGGTCGAAGTGTGTTGGCATCAACCAACCGAATCAAGCCAGACATGAGAATGATCTAACAATCGCTTTCGAGTTGCAGGTCTTCTACGTACTTGAGACCGTTTCTCTTCAACTAGCATCAAAGCGACATTTGCTTGGTGCCATTTAGTCTTTGATTAATAGATTTCCACAGCAGCCGGCAGTGTCTGCTATCACCCCGATTAAGTGAACACAAAATATCTGGGCATCATACACATTCAAGAAAAAATGTGAACTTTGCATCGCGTAAGAATTTTCTCTGACAAGGAGGTTGTTTTTATTATAAAGTCACTCAAACCATCATAAAAAACTGTGTCGTTCACTTAGTTAATCATCGTTTCAGAATATCCGATCACTTCGGACATGAAGGCTTGATGAGAAAAGTCTGTACTTCAAACCCATTCAGATCAAACTAATGGTTGTTTGAATAATAACAACTGGCAGGCTACTCTTGGCTTGCCAGATAAAATTTATTGCATGAACCATAGTTCCTTGTTTCGCGTGATAATCTTTGGTATTCGTGACTCACCTTTCTGTGCTGGTTTTCTTCAACGTACCGGAGGAAATCGCTGGGCGGATCTATAAACTGCATGCAGCAGAACTTGTGTAACAAATCATTACCACGACGTAAACAACAACCACGAGACGGAGCGTGTTGTTTTATTCACCGTTCGCGAGTGAGCATTCGACCGACACGTACTTAAAAGTAGAGCAAGATGCCGGGAGCAATGGTGTTTTTTCACATCAGGGCCCGGCTGGGAAACAGTTGAACTCTACCCAGAATTTACGTTTAACCACTCCTATCGTGGTTTATTAGTTTTCGTCAGTTTACTAGGAGTTTTGAACTAATGACTTTCATTGGTAATGTGTAAGTGAAGCAAGCATAGAAAAAATTATTTGATAGGCGCAATAATACAGAACCATTTTAGAAAATCTTAAAATATGTCAACGTTGGCGGTGCGAAAAATCCACACTTCAGTGAATGGGCTGAGCTTGGAGTATGCAGTGAGAAAAAGACGATGCTGATCTACATGTGATAGCCCTGTGCTTGAAATGTTTGTAACTATGTGGTAGTAAAGATTCCATTCGAGTTCAAGTGGTCGTTGGTGTGTAATTGTCGGGGAAAGATCAACAGAATATGAGGAGTAACAAAATCTACAAGCTTTGCGTTGTATCTCAATACCATAGTTTTTTTTATAAGCTGAACTCTAATCTCTAACTGAAAACATTCTTTCCGCCGGTAACTGTTTGCTGCAAGTTACAAACCCATTCACAGCTGTTGATTCATATCGTAACCAACGGCATTGATTATCAGCAGTGACATTCCAAATTCACGTTCTGATTAGGATGCTGATTAAATATAGAATACGCAGTGAACTGTACATTTTGTTGAAATTCAGACCTTTTGGTAAGCTTTCTCATCAAACCAGTTGAATCTATTCAATGATTATCTAAGTCTATGAACTTGACCAGCTATCAAATGGCGTATTAGTCGCTGTAACGGTTAATTCACAAATAAACAACTGTGGTTTCAAAAAACAAGTTTGTCTAACTGATCAGCGGTTATCAGTTCACTGCTTTGACAAAAGTTTGTATTCGACTGGATGGCGTCAAGGTGAAGTCAAGAGTTTTGAGTGTTATTATATGGGAGTAGTTTCCCACTGTAGACTAGAAGGTTGTGTGAGGCCATGATTCCGAACTTAAGCAGTAGCGCTGACGGACAGCAAAACGTTCTCAGGAACCGTTTGTTGCCATTCACAGTCGGTGCGCAGGATAGTTCGTTACACTGTAAACAGCAGATGCCGTCACAAACGCCTCATTCATATAATCGTTTATTAGGTTGAGCATACCAACTCAACTTGCCACACAATCTTGCAAGCTAACTGGTTAACAGATGAACATGAAAAAAGTTAGATACTTTTTCAACATTACCACTGGATGCATATTGGGGGGGGGGTTAAGAATTGGCTAAGGGATGTGATACAGATAAACCATTTTAAATGTGGATTCTACAGGAAATATATGTTGGTCAGTTTTGCTTTGTTTCCGTTTTGTGACGGGCGCCTGAAGTGAGGAGATGAGGTAAAGCCTTTCATAGTAGGAAAAACAGCGAAAGTTGGGCAATAGGATCGCACAACAAATTCATTCAGTATGCACTTCCCAGTCGCAAACGAGCTTCGTCAAACAAAGGAAGTCGATGGTTAACTGAAAAATGCTGGTTAGTATTATGAGATTTTGATTAATAAAAACTGAACATAACGCACAGTTGGTCGCACTTTCATACCCTCATTCTATACAACTCCTTTCAAAGGAGCCATTACACTGGAGTTCAGGTATTGTCAAAGCGCTTTATCAGAGCGTACCCCTCCTGTGATCGCGATCTGAACATGGATCACGCATTTTTAGGGGAAAACTTTGACAAACGCTTTGGTGACATCACACCTGGCAGTGAAAATACGAAGTGTCACTGTCTACGGTTGCTGTCCAATCTGTGTTAACTGAGGCGCACCAATGCCTACCGGCAGCTCAAAAGCTGCTCAACGACTTCTTCAGTTACCGTAACTTCTATCTAAAGGTATGTTTGAAACATCGGGCAGTTGATCTGAGTTAGGCGGCTGGTTGCAGTGTATTCGACAGGCATGGCATAACTATCAGAAAACTATTCACAACCCAATGCGGTAAACTTTTCCGAAAGCCCCACTATCTTTGGCCTCGCGAGCTCGCAGCCGGTGGTCCACGGCAATATCTTTTAACGAATTGCTACCTTATTTATAGACCTATGAACACCACTCAGTAATGTATTCACTGATGCGAATTACTGACTACACGTGGCATTCCCTTCCGGCAAGACTGAGATAAAGATGTCATGGCGGTGTTTATGTGCGGTCTAAACATGGTTGCTGCCGTCTTAATAGCCGTGGCCAATCACTCAATTTCTTCGCTGCCGTGCGCGAATATCGCACTGTCACCTGCAGACAACAGCACGAAAATGGTCGAGTAACATAACAAGACTGACGATACACCGGGTAGTCAGCAGACGACTGGTAATTCGGTGTGCGACAAGGACACCATCCTCTGAGCCTAGAAAACCATCGGTTTATATTGCGACCCAAATACACATTAAATGATGATGCAGTTAAGAGACAGTAGTACTGCACGCCAGATAAAAAAAATCTGATTTAGGATTCATGTTGTAAGCGTCAGAGGGCGACAGGTAAGCTGTAACACATTTTTGTCAATATTTTATACAGAGGCAGCAGAAAACTCAGTCCGGTTTGTCTCGCTTAGTAGCCGACGTGATATCCAATTTACGTTGGGTTTTGTTGTCACTGGTTATATAAGTTAGGGGTCCTACCAGAACTCCCTGATCAAGACAAGAAAATTGCAACAGGCTCTCAGCTTCAAATTCTGTGCTCGCTAATACGCATGGATAAAGTAGACTCTAACAGTGCAGTTTTTCCTGAACAAACAGTCCGCCTGACACCAACTATTAACTTGGTGGGCAAACGTATGGAATTCGCCAAGCCTCTATCCACAGGTCCGTCTAACATGGGTGACTCCTTCGGTATGATCCTTGTTCAACCAGTGACTGTGTCAGGAACTCTAGAAGTAAAGAGAAGGACGTTTGCACACTGCCGGGACAACTGGATTCTGCGGTCGGTGTATGCAGAAGCGGACCTTGTGAAGAATGGTTCAACCCTAGTTTCCTACTAAACATGATTGGCTCTGTCAACAATCCGACGCTGAAGTGATGAACCTTAATGCGCGTGGTCCAATTCATACGTGATCAGAGTATCTGTTCTAGTCAACAGTTTCAGAGAGCCTCCGGGTAGGGTAGTTTAGCTGTACTTGTCTGTGAAACTATTCTGTAGTTGCCAAAAGAAAAACCAACAGCAGCAGTACAATTAAACAAACACGGATGAGCAGCAATATATCTGTGCATACAGCCAATGTGTTATCTGTTCCATTAGGGTGTTTTGGTCATCTCTGATCTTATTTGAATCAAACAAGCAATGTTGTATTGTACGAAACCTCAAAATGGATATTTACGTTTATGAAGTAAATGACTTCGGCGGACGCAACTATTCGGGTGATTAGATTACCTGTTGGTGGAAGAAATCAGAAAATAAATTCAAGAAAAAAGGAAAAGTTGGGTTATCCAGTTTCAGTGATAGTACCGAGTAATATATGTATACCAAACAGTTACACGTGAAGATATGTACGATAGGTGCCCGTTTTGAAAAAGGGGTTGATATGCAAGACTGGGGTGTGAATCCATGGAATGGGGAGTTGCCTAAAATGGTATGCTTCAAAACAGTGGCCAATATTGTCCTTACTGAATACCACAGGCTTCTGAAAACGCCAGAAAAGCTAGACAAAGTGTTTCCATCAAACGCTGCTCAGCAATCCATGTTCTATCAGAGTTTCTTTTGATAAGGATTTATGGCTACCTGATCAATACCCAGTTAAACATCTAGTTACTGGACCAGTACCCTCTTTGGCTGATCCTTAGTGGTATTCAACTCATTTCTTATCGGTCTGGTCAACAGCAATGAACTGTGAATCAAGTGTGTTATACTGGCGCTTTTCTATACAGCACATGGGGACCGGAAGGTAAATATCACCCGTGTAGAGGGTAAAGACTAACGGTTCAACGGCCATAGACTTATACATGACCAGCGTAACAAATTTACGGAACAATGGATCATCTTTTAGACAATTAAATAAAACTAATATAGTACCGTCCTATGAAAGAAATGGAGCTTTATAGATCTACCATGACAACAGGAAATGCAGAGAGAAATACTAATGGAATAAGTGACTAATCGGACGAGCAATTCACGAACGAACAAGTTAAAGTGAAGACTTAAAATGTATATAACGGACGAAAAGCCAGAACGTTTTTGCTTAGTATTTAGTCCCTCTGGATCCGTTTGATCTCAAAAAATCTCGGCTAATTAATATACATTGAACTGTCTCTTCAAGAGTGATTTATATCATTACGGTTAAAAACACGTAGACTTAGTTTACATCACAGTGAAGTACGCAATCAGTACTGCACACGTAGGTGAATAACAAATCAAAACATCCTGAAGTAATCGAAAACGTTCACGTAAGAACTATGGAAATTGAACGCTGTTCCTTTATTAGTCGAATGCGTAAAATACAGGAAGCTCTCTTAAACGGGATATGAAGTTCATCGAGCACGCTTTTGAACTGTGTAGAAGGTTATGGCTAATTACGCCTATCTGACATACTTTGGGGCAGAGAAGCTTATCTTCTGTCCTGGTTTTGTTCTTATGTATTCAGCTTGTAGACAACTGTACAGGAGTAACTTTTGAACGCAAGCAAACTGATGTGACTTCCAAAAATCTGTTGATAATTTGAGTATGGTAACATTGATAAGTCCAGTTTGAGCTGTATTAGATAAGGGTGGGTAAACAGCATACGTGAGAAATGTTCATATTCACTGTGCGGTTCATCTTAAAATATTATGCCGATAAATCAAATTAAGCGGTGAGTCCAACGTACTTGAAGATGCCCAATCGAGTGATGATTCACTAACCAAGTGAAACTGTAGACTGAGTCAAGGCCTTGATCACATTGCATCATTCGGAATTCCAAGGGTAATCTGCAATCAGATTGAAGCTGGTAAACTTTGTCAAAAAAGTACAGAAATAGATAAGAGCGCCCTGATTCAATTACAGTGGAATCGGTAAAAACTTACAGTGTTTGTAACGCTCGGTGGATTCGATTTAGAGTATGGAAGTAGGTTACCTTCGAGCTGATCTGACCTTCAGGCCCTCTGGTCGGATCGTTCGGAAGGCTTCAGTGTAGTTGACATCTTATTGAATTTGGATGAGAAATAAGATGAAATTAACGATTGTTTTTGGTAATTCCACATTAAAATAAAGCAGCCGCAGAAGTATTTAAAATAATTTGCATTTACAAGATGGTGAACTTAACTTGGTAGCCTTACCCAAGAGTGCCTGAACAATCAAGCAGGTGAGGTTGAGGCTGAATTAGGCAAGCTTGCGTTTCTACTCCATTGGCGTGACCTTGGTTCTGACAAGAATGGTCCGACAGAAAGTACGGGATCTACAAGCGGGGTACTGATTTCTTTTGATTATGAAAAATTGTATTATGTAACTCGAAGATGACTTGCTTGGTTTGTGGTTACCGTGTACTGCAAGTCAGAGTAGATATCTCAAGGACTATTTTCCAAACTTCAATGACAATTGAGACAAGATAATAGACCGAGTTCAGAAGTAACGCCTTGTTTAATCTGATCACAAAAATATACACTAAAATTGTAAGTCCCAGACAAATAGTATTCAAGCAAGACAGAAACGATGGAAAAAATTACTGGACTTATTGATTATTCCGAACCGAAATTCAACGTTATCGTCTGAGTTAGAAAAAGAAGACATTCGAATTTTTGAATACCAGCATCAAGCGATGGGAGAATGACACAGTGGGTCGATCAGTATATCGTACCCTCATCTGGGGAGGACATTATATGGATTTCGAGAGTTTCTTATCTATACCTAACGAACACTCGTTGGCTCGTTGTCTCTTTTACAGAGCGCGAATTATATGTACCGGTGATGCACCAGATACAGGATTGAAATTTATCCGGGAAACTCTGGTCTCCAACGGTTATTCACTGAGTTTTATCGACATTCACAGCCGGCCGAAAGTAGTAAACCGACAAGAAACGTTTGCTTCGAAGAAACCAGTGTACATACAGTTACCACACAAAGGAGACAGTAGTAGGTCATTCCTAACGTGACGACTGATGTAGGCCACCCGACGGACGCACAATGAAGCTACACTGCATTTGCTCACTCACACCAAGTTACTCACACTTCCTCACACTAAAACGCGGATAGCAGGGCTGCCCGCTTCGCACTGTAGCTACCGGTCCACCTAAAGCTGCATTGACGCTTGCATTAATCGATCCTTGTGCCTTAGGATGAAGGAACACGTATCAAAGTATATGGAGGACTCGATGTGTGGCATGACGCTAAGCTAGCCACCTTCCGCTATCGCCAGAAACCTACGGGAGACTGGTCATGTGGTCGACCCGACGAACGCTTCAAGTCTGGCGATGCGTCAACACAAGCTTGTTATCCTTAAATCACTCGAAGCGCTGCTTGACACGCGTATTAATTCAGTTCTGTATGTGTTAAACTTGAAGGTTCGTCCGCTGTGAATTTGACCAACGAGAGACTAATGGATATACTGACTCGATGTACGAAACTAATTTGTGTGAATATTTTTGATGTTCACCGCTGTTTATTCAACAACTGACACAAATATAAGAAAAGGTACAACCACCTTTCAGAACCGGTCTTCCGATTTTGTTATTCATACTTCACCAGAATAGAAGAGGAAAGATGCTGTGTTCGTGGAGAGTTTTGGGCACTGAAGAGGATTGTTTCGGTTCTTTCCAGATTCCAGATTCATAAAGCAATTTTGCGAATGGCTGCTTCCGGTCATTCTCATTGGGCTTTCACAGTGACAATAGAGAAATTGTAATAAATTAAATAGATCATTCAAAATCACGTGGTGCAGATCACCGTCTCATGGACGAGGGTGGGCTTGCTGGAGAATGCACTGAAGTGTCACACGGGCCTGTCATGAGGCGCACGCTCGTCGGTGTCAAGTACCGTAGGCTTACTTGGGTTTCAAGTGGTTGTGGGATAATTAGACAAGGTGAGTGGAGGTTTTGTACGTGCTGTTCCTGGACCCCCAGACTGGGGTTGTACAGCCTAATAGCAATAGCCTCGATCTTTAAAAAACCTCACTTTCGAAGCTCTGAAGTAAGCTTGACTTGGAAAGATACGACCAGATTTGCTCAATGGCCTGTATTTATTAATTGGGGTCTGATCGCAATGGAAATTTGCTTTCTCGAACCGTCGTGAAGCCATTGCGGATGGCGTTCACGTATCCCTTCCGAAATCTTCCTCTTAGATCTTCCAACTGGAGAAAGTACACAAAAATGATGAAGCAAACTTAAGCAAACTAACTCCAGTGATTGCAGAATACGGATAGGCACTCTGTATCTTGTTTGTAAGTCTACAGCTAGTTGTTACATTGTTCACTCTACCGTTATGCAACGAACAGATAGAAATCGAGTTTTTCTTTGTCATCTGAAGGGGTTTGCAGTTTGCACGTAAACGATTGATAGTGCCTTCACTATGACCACTTTTGGTACCATCTTTTGCTAGGCTAACAGCGTAACCACGGAAAACGTCACCCATGTATTCAAAATTTGCCAGGCCTACCTAAAGTTTGTTAGCCTGACAGGTTTATGGTTAGAGTTCATTAATTAATCATCGTTGAAAATGATTGTGTATATCACGTTAGTGTTGATCGTCGAGTATAAAACTATTCCCCAAGCATTTTTCCAGGAGATATTTGCTTGCAGCTGCCTGATTTGTTTGGGTTCCAAAACGGCAAACATATTTTCTGTGAGTAATTAAAAATTACGTCATGAATGTGCAAAGTGACACTTCATCAGTTTATTGACACATACCGTGACCTACGCAACCACCTACCCCTTGTGTTGGGGTATGACATAATTTTGATAGAATAAGTATTTGCTCGCTTTCCTTTAGTAGCTAAGCTTCCTCACGGGAAATTATGACTAAACTCCTTATCCTAATTCTGGGGAACAGCTTGAATTTCTCGATAGCACTTATATCTTATGTGAGTCCGACTGGAAAAAAATTTACCGAGTAAACTTTGGCTTCGTTAACTTCCTAGTGGACGAGGCGATCAAATGAGGAATTTCGCTTTGCGGTCACAATGAAACCGCACGCTAACATGCCGGGTTGAGAACACGTATATTTAACGGTTACCTTGAGTATTCAGACACATGTGAACAGAGAATGAAACCTAGTGTCACTCGAGACGTTAGGTGGCTTTGATTTTATAAATCTTGTCCCCCCAGGTACCAGTTAAATGGGAATGTCTGGTTTTTACTTTTGTCATGCTGGAGTTTGCAACCCATCTGGTTACACGTTTACACAGCTGACGATCTCTTCAGGAGTAAATTTTCTAGAAAGTCAGATCAGGTAGTCGAAGTTGCGTGTAGACTCTATTTGGTTTCACAAAATTCTGGAAGTTACATATTCTGTGATGTTCCTGTTCGCTGTAATTAAACAACTAATTAAATATAGTCTTACCTGCATGCAGTGTCATAAGGGTGAATTATCTTGCCAATTGAATCTAACAAATGACCTTCCAGTTGTTTTTTTTAGCTTTTGGTAGTTTACAGACCATTTTTAGCATCTGTCAGAAAATTTCGTCGTGATGGGTACTTCCAATAACGGAATTTTTTATCTTCATTATTCGTACCAACAGGATCTAAGAAATTTCTGATATAAAAACGTCCATTAAATCAGGGTTTGTGTTGTAAGCCCACAGATCACGATGGCTGCAAAGATTTCCTCGAATCTATATCTAATCGATTAAGTAGCGACTTGACTTCCGGTGGGAAACACAAATGTGGTTTTATGTGGCCTTCTAGTGCATACGGTTTTTTCTGTTCTTCACCAGCCAGGACCGATCTAAAATCTATCCTCAACTGATTCTAGCGGTGTTTCTTCTACACAGAAAACATGCCTTATCGATCAGGAGAAAATAAATCATCCACAACATGTGAAAAAGAATTTCATTCGGTTCATTCTGTCAGACACGTCAGTTCGCTAGCGAATTCGGATCACGGTTACTGTACTTCAAATGCAAATGCCTATCGATCTTGTGGTTGGGAACAAATGCAATGTGTTCAAGTGACTACTTACAAGTAATTGAGCCTACCAACAACTAAACGTTCAGTCAGAATACAAGTTGTTAATAAAACGACAATATTTTTAAACAGTATTAGTAAGCTCAAGGCAAAAAAACGTAACCGTGTGCCAAACATCAGTGTGTATATCAATTCCGTTCTTTTAAGAGGCATTTTACAACCTATTCTCAATTTTTATGAGTACCTTTAATTGAAATTTGCCAGATAGTATACATTTGTAGCAAAAATTAACTTTTTGTTAGTTAGTGAGTGGTACGCACGTCCATGAAGTTAACCTCATGCTAAAAGTTTGTTTATTGGTCTGATTTACTGAGCACTGATAGTACTCAAGTAAGTTTAACATAGTATCACCACTCGATTCAGCTCAATAAACTTCCTCATTCTCTCTAACCTAAGTGAGCTATTCAATTCCACAAAAAAGTGAAGTAACAGGTCATGTAGAGTAATTTTGTCTGACTATAATTTTTTTCAGCTGCTGTAAAAATATGCGAGCCATGATAAGGTTGCACTGCGCGATTTAGTGGTAACGTCACCTGATAATGTTACCTGCTGATGGAACACGAGAAGTGAGTAGCAAACGTGGTTTTCATCATTGCTCCAGTTACTGACTCACCAGTCGTCTTCATCACCTCCAACAGTTCGGAGAAGTACAGCTATGAATGGACGCAAACGCCAGTTGTTCTGCAAATAGAAATCACGAAAACCGAATTTAAAATGGTAAGTAACTGGAGAGAACTCGATAACCTGGATGAACGTGACTGCAAAGGTGGGCTCAGTATCAAGCACAAAATAGAATTAGCAGTTTTTCTGTGGGAGAAAGGCCTTTCAACAAAAATCATAATATTTCGCACACGCTGTTTTTCAAGTGATTGATATTTCAATTTAGTGTCAGTTGAACATATCATCGTGGACCTAACTTATGTAGCTCGTGAGGTGAAAATCCTATAGCTTACACGTCCACTATAAACTGAAGACTATGACGTAAGACAAACAATAATGAATTAGGCAGCTAAAAGGAAACAAGTAAGCTTATTCTGTGTATTACTTCCTTGTTCAGACAACAAATGTGAATCACGGAAATCCTGCAGAGCTTGTGAACTCTGTTAAACAGAGACTCTGCTGCGTCTGGCGGTTACAATCAAGATTGCGCTATTATAAACTGGAGCTGACAAGCTGGCTCCCTCAGTAAGACTGGGAGAATATTTTCACGACGCTCTTCTATGTGTTTCTTAAGGTACTCATGATTTAGGCCAATAAAGTCTCAGTGATGAACTTCTGATCACGCAGGAATAGTGCAGTTAGAATATGCTCTACTAAGTTTTCAGACAACAAGCTAAATACTTAATTTTTAAGTGGTTCAGCCAAACTATTCGTCAATATTCAAATGCAGCCATCTTTTTAACCGGTATTCAGTTGAAATTATTAAAACCATGGGGCAATTCCACGTACCACCAAATGGCCTATAACCGAATTATATCTTATATAACGTACCAACTTGGGCTGTTTGACAGATTTGCCATTCAACAATCCACGTAACAAGGAAAACTTATGTAAACCGAACCTTCTGAAAGTGGTCACATCCCCATTTTATGGCGTACCGTGTGCGTATTTTATCTTTAATGACCACGGGTACACTCGTGTGAATAGCCCCAAATATTCAGCTTTTTGAATAACATGTACCAGGCCATGGCAGACTCAGAACGGATGCAAAACGCTTAGTATGCCAAGCGAGCGCCCACAGACCTTTGTTGTCTGACGATTCCATCGGTGCTACATACTGTTCACCGGTAGAACACAGACGTTGATTTTATTCTAGTCATCTATTTTGACACCCAGCCCAGTTTTTAACCGTGCGTTATTGCCCCGTCATTTCACATATCATGGCTACACACAGATTAGTACAAGAAGGTTTAACAGTGTAAACGTAGAATTAATCTTTTAAGTAAAGTCACTAGACTAGTTGGCAAAAGGGACACTTACTTAACATATGCACAGGCGACAGAAAAATGACACTTCTGGCACAAGAGTAAGATTCTAACACCTGACGTGACTATCTAGACGGGACAATGGGAACATCCACGATGAATTTCGTACCCACATTCCAACGCAGAAGTGAATACCGAAAGCGATTCAAGCAAGTTTGTTGAGAACTGTCAGAATTTTCTTTTGAACTAGTAAAGGACTGCAAACATTTGGCGGCAAAACATTTACAGCATTGTTTGGCATTCTTAAAAATATAGTAGATACTAAGTCCAGTAACCACATGCGCTTGTGCAACCAAAATTCAATGGTAGATATTGGATTTTACCAACCGTGACATATTTGGTATTGCTACAATCAACTGTCAATTTAGTCCGAATATATTTCATCTTCCAATCCAAAGGTTACATAATTCAATAAAAACTAGCCTTTTCGCTCTGCCAAATGCAACCACTCCTCTGAGTTTTTCGGATAACTTTCAAGCGATAATTAAGCAGGATTTAGGGACCAAGCAGAATATTTCAGATCCATCCTTAGAGTGGACTCATGAACAAAACGAGACTCTGTCATTTCTGCAATGGTATCCGTTGTGAATAGAGTGCATGGTACATCATACTGGGAATTTGGGGACAACGCTGAGGGTTAACCGCTTTTAGTTGCTAGGAGCAGAGCACAATATACCCATCTTTGAGCGAATTTGTGGAAGGTTGGGTAGGCAATTACGTCCGATTATAGAGAAAGGTAGTTAAAAACTCTCCAGCCACTGCTTATAAAAAAATTAAAATTCATCACGAGAACCGTTGATCAACTGCACCTCACATTGAATAAATAGCTAACAGCCTACTTTTCCGTGCACATCAAAGCGACAAACAATTACACTACTAAAAGCGAGTCTGTCCCTGCTATAGAAAGTGCCCATTTTTCTTCCGCCATGAAGCTGTAATTAGTGCCGAATAACTTAATGAATAGGGATAAAGCTGAAGAGCTTTTGTGGATTGATGCGTTCTGCAAGACAGGGTTGAATTACTGGTGTAATACGTGTATTTTAAACGAAAATGCCCCCTGATAAAATGCCTACACGTTAGGTCTATCAATTTGTAAACGTGTTTATAACGGAAATTCAAATTTGTAGGGTATTCTTTGCCCATCATTAGTTAACATTCCAAGAGTTTCATATCTCTGTTAATCGATTCCCGTTGGTCTTTGTTGGTGCAATTTTTGTATTCACTGAAAAGGTGTGTTGTTAAAAATTACGAAAAAGGTTAGATATATTTTTCTAGCAGTAACCTGTTAAATTACACTGGGAAAACAGATGGTCACACGACATGACTAAGTGTTTCACTTATTTTCAGCATTTCGCTTAAGATCTAAATGTTTCATTTAACAAGCGTTGTCTGAAAACAAAAGTTTGTCCGTTCAGAGTTTGGGTTTTTGAATGTTTAGGCGAGTGTTAGAGATTTTCAACAACCGTTGTCGACAGATCGATTCCATCTTGCCCATTGTTCGTTGGAATTCAAGATCACTTGTTTAAGCGCGTTCACAACTGTTGAATACGTACTTTCACGAGAATACCAAACATCGATTTACACCTGTGGCTCAATATTGTGCAGAGAAATTCTACGACAATACATTCAGTATTACTTAACACGAAACAAATAGTTCGATGAAAAATAAACACGGTTGGACGTGAACTATTCCTAACAAATATACCACTGACTACTACTGCATGTGATATTCATCAGATTTCCTCATCGAAAACGTAGAAGATCCCCAGACTTTCAAGATGCACAGAGACTAAATACGCATGTCGCAGATCATTTTTGTCTAAGTACCAAGCGTTTTATAACTGAGAAGCTGAAGTTTACAGATGGGTATGGCAACCCGTAGCGTAACAGCCAGAAATTTGACGGATTATGGTTACATCATGGGTAATATCCGTGGTGATTCGTTGTCTGATAGTCTCCGTGTACGGATGGATGGTCGGCGATTAACTCCAGCTGGAACAGACGAGGTTTTCCCTCGAATCACGAATGTGAAGTTCATTTGTCCTGTGCTAGTAACACAAGTATGCTGTCTTCAAATAACGAAAGCCTGGCCAAAACCATTGTAGGGTAATTGATCCTCAATCTTTCGAAAGCATATCGCTTGGTAGTTTATTGACCACATTTGATTTCCGACAAAATATTTATTCACCAGATTGATCATGGTTTTTATCCACATTACTCACCTAGTTAGTGCCCACCTTATGGGAACCAAGCAAGTCGACGGATTGACAAATTTCATGTAAAACCAGCAGTAGCTAACCCTCGTTTGTGTAATAGAATTTGAAATTCTTTGTGTAAGTTGTAACATGGTAATTACAAGAGGTACGAAACGACCAAGCTAATAGGAGGAATACGGAAAACCTCGAGTATTAACTGATCTTCTAAGCACTGATCTCACCACTTACCCGCTCAGTGGTAGACAAACAAAACTGAGAAGGACAGTATGGCAATATCTACCTCCCTTACTGGGTGTTTAAGCAGAGTGCTTGATGATCTTACTGTTGGAATTCCAAGGCTGGCGACCGTGATGAGAAACACAATGCAACCTCTTCATCATCAGCAATGAATGCAGCGGAGATTACCGGGATTGGTTATGGTTTTGGTCGTTGAAAGGTTTTAGGGAAAATGATTCGTGCGATGACTCGATGTTGCCCTGAAGTTTGCAAATGTTGTGAATTGGAGTAGAATCCGGTGAAGTAATCTGCTGACTTCCAGGCATATCCGTTCCCCGTTAATGCTCATAGTCACGTGATCAAGAGCTGTTGTACTCGCGTTGTACCATATCTTTTTAAACAGGAACCAAAATTCTTTATTTAACTTGACACGACACTATTAATAAGTTCCAATTGAGAAACTGAATCGTTGTTGTTCCTATCGTTTTTATATTCCCGGTGAGTATTTGAGGTCCAGCGTATGCTTCCACAAAAATCTTTGGGTCGTGTTCGCCTGTCTAAAGTTTTGACGAATAATACCTCAAAGGTAGGAAAGTAAACATCATGCTCGTCCAATACATCATAAAATTATAAAATACTGTTCAGATTGTTTAGATTAGAAGTAACTGAACTGCAACCAATTGTCTGGTTGGTTAAAAAGAACTTCCTTTGGCACAACCATGTTCTCACCTAACTAAGTTTTCAATCCAAATTTGGCGTGCACTTTCCAAAGAGATCGCAGTGGCATACATTTGAGAACAGAGCAGACTCACTCCTTATTATGTAGGCTTATTTTTCAAACAATTATCTCTGGGCTAGACTAACTCCGCATATTTGTGGGTATAACATTACTCAATCAACGGCTGTCTATATCTGACAGTGTTGATCATTTTTTCATGATCTATCACCTGCCAAATCTCGATGTTTCTTTCAAGCTACCCATACACGTCAGCACGCAATCTCTTCGCTCACTAACTAATTTTGTGACGATTTTGTTTAACGTTCACTCAAAATTAGTATCAGTTTGCTGGTTGAAAGTTAAAATTACAAGTGAAGACCCGGTTGCATTATATTTCAATTCCCAATATGAAGAGTGGTCAGTAAACACTGCTGCTGGTAAGTCGTCACGGACAGAGGTGTCCGCGGAAGTGCAAGTTTTCTTAGCATTTGTCATATAAGATATATATACATAAGATATAATGTATTCACACATACTTAAAACGTAGTAAACCACGGTGGTTGATAAAACCTATAGTGCAGCAACGTTCGTGTGATGTCCTCATTTGAAGCATGAACACAAAACATACAACATCTTAGCGCGTAGGTGAAATTAATGTGTTTTAACGGTCCACGCTCTTGACTAGTAATGCGAAAAAATAACGCAATATTATGATTGATTTGGTGCATTAAAAATTTGCGTAAGGGACGTTTATCGTTCGTTTGTGAAAATTTACCTTACGGCCATTCCTCTTTGGGAAAGATTCTCGATTACTCGCAGTTCTCCTAACGAAGCGCTGAACGCCGCAGCTGTTTTTAAAATTAACAGCATGTCCAGCTAAAAGTTCATATATCAAGGTGCATTTATAGTGCACGAGTAACGGTTTATTTATAGACAAAAATTTAAAAAATATCCTCTCATTACTTTGTTAGATATGAAAAGTAGGAGGCGTAAGTTGTGACTCAGTAGAGCAAACAAAAGCACTTGCATAGACTGACGCAAGTTAACTGATCAATGATAGCTAAAGTTCCTGTCTTTCTGTCTGCTCTTTCATCTACATGCCTACGTGATAAGCGTAACAATTTTTCCACACTGT
Organism: Paragonimus westermani; assembly: GCA_008508345.1. Lineage (NCBI taxonomy): Eukaryota > Metazoa > Platyhelminthes > Trematoda > Plagiorchiida > Troglotrematidae > Paragonimus > Paragonimus westermani. The sequence continues at coordinate 381,904 of QNGE01000131.1, forward strand.
CAATCAAGCGAATCCAATACCCACACAAAAATCTATAGGCCAGACACACTTATTCGACTTTAGGCAATACTAGCGAACCGCTCCGTTGTTAACTTTTAATACTGCCCTAATTCCTGTTGCTGGTAGCAATTTGGATTTAGAATTATCCACAAAATCTATTAACGCATGATTGGTCGCTAGCATTTATTTGCGTCCAATAGACAGATCAGCAGGAACGCCTTCACCATGTTTCAACTAAGAGTCCGAAAAAACACTAGTTTGTCTGATTGCTTACATTCAGACACAACATCGAACAAAATAATTAGATGACGAACACTGGTTGATATCGGTACATCGAATTGACTCGTCAGTACTAAACAAAAACCAGTACGGAAACTTTCAGTTCAACGTTCACAAAAACCGAAAGGGAAACATCAAACAGGATGGTTTGCGCGAATTGGCCTACAGAAACTTGAGATTCGCGATTGGTTTTGTTCACACGACCCGAGTTTGATCCCGTTTGCGCGATAACTCCAGCACGCTTGAATAAACGCAGACTGATCCAAAATTCGTTGCATAATTTTCACGGTTCTCAATTTGAGTTTTACGGCTTGGCTGTTCAACGGCGTGATTAAAAAATGCCCTACTGAACACCAATTCGGAAACCAAAAATAATCTCGTTCGGTCATAAAATACTGGTGGAATTTTAGAGGTAATTCTGTTAAATAAACTTAGATAAAATCAAGTTAAAACAAACATAACAAAGTAAACAAAAAGCTGGTCATTTCGGCTAACGTATGCAATGGGTTATACCTGTATATTCGTCCACATATTTTCGAAATGGTGCGCACTGAACCGATTTCTAGCTAGCCTCAAGGCAACTGAATCAGCATATTAAACAGAACGTCATCTACAACTTCTGGCTTGAAGTGCATCTTCAGATATTGGTTAATGTGTCGCTTTACACCCCACACTCGCCGCCAACAAAAAAAGTATACTGAAGGTTCACGAACAGATATGGAATGTCGTCCAACACACACGCCTTTATTCTCTATAATAAACCTCAGTCATCAAAGAAACCTGTGAACCGCAGTACCACAGATAGTTCCAAATGTCATCAGTGAAGTTTTCTAAAAGGAATGGAACAATCAACCCTGTGGAGTTCTTTGGAAATTTCAGAAAGCCAACTTCTGATATTAGTGTACAGTGCACTAAGCATGACCACATCTAGTCATCGGTTTTGCTCTCTGAGGTAATCACTAATCGATATACGCGATATGCGCTTCCCAGCCTCTGGACACCTATCTTTATGCATAAAAGTGATGAACGGCTTACTTCAGCTTTCAATAATCCCAACACAAAATATTTCAACAACATTAAGGGACTCATATATAGATGAGTGTTGGGGGATTTTGGTTCAAAATAGATCGAAAATCGCTAACAACTGATTGTAGCTGCCGTATTATCATAGACTTTTCAGTCGGTCCCTTTTGAAAGGGAGCACTAGACATGAGTTTCTTTTCAGTTAGAGCTTGTCAGTAGTGCACATCCTTGACTTCGACTTCACGAGACGACCATATTCACCACTGCGCCATTGACCTCATGCTGGTGGAAACCAGATTGTATATTCTGAACACTTGGTCACATTGGCCTTCCAAAAAAGAAAGACTGAAATGTCTGGAAATAAGACAGCTGCGATCAATTATGAGTGATGCTCGGTTAGAATTATATAAAAGTCAAGCAATTCTCACCTCTGTGAAATCACACATGGAATAATTGTAATGTGGCATCCATTGAGTATATTCATCCTTCATCAACGTCAGGTTTATTCAGTTTCTTTTTCTCGAAGATGTTGACGTGTCGTACTTCAAAACTATCAGTCTTTTAATCACGAAGTTGTACGCCCATAAGTTAGTGAGTCCTCTACCTGCATCAAATTCGGGTTATCTTGCAATATTCATGGCAAACTATCCACAAACTATACATAAAACCCCAAAGACCTGCAAAGTCCTTTCTGACAAAGCGCTGTGCAAACGATCCAACTAGCCTTCGCGATTAAACTGTAACTTGCTTTCGTCCATTTTCTGCGAATGGACACACTGAATCTCGAAACGCGAGTTTATACACGATACGCCTCCAAGGGCCGAAAGTGCAAGCAAGATATTGTTCTGTCACAAAAAATCGTCCGTCACAAACAATACTTAAGCGACTGAGAGCTTTGGCCCGTGACATGACGGTTCACCGATTCTATTCTTCATTCGTACTATTTTTACCTGGTAAGTGCAAACGGACAAAAACATGTAAGGAATTTCTAAGAGGAATCATCAAGGAGTCTTATGAAAATGAATGCTGTCTTGTTTGTCAGGTTTCACACAAAAATATTATGTCATTCTTCTTGTCAGTACAGTAACAACTTTTGAGAATTGAAAGGCTACCGTAAGAAATTTTAGTAGTATAAGGATAGCCACAGTTAATGAGTGGAAACACAAGAAAGCATTTTTATACAGTTTTTTGTTTTTTGATTCCTCTGGCCATAGAACGAAATGAATTGCACTTGCAAAAATCTGTGATGAAATTGAAGCCGGACTGGGCTATTCAGCAGGGCACTTTGGAGAACGAACTCACTGGCATGAACATGTGTCATCGGCTATTGGCTAGGTAACTGCTGAGTTTGGTCATGCCACTTCTAAGTTCTCTGCCTTGTAGCAGCAGAGTCTACAAGGGCTTGAAGTATTGGAACTTGTTGAGGTCACTGACGGCGATAATCTTCTCCCATCTCTTTCAGGCATGGCTTAATTAGACTGTCACTAAAATATTTCTGTTTCTTTACATCATATGGGTGAAATACTGATGCCTTGGGTTACGTTATCCGGAGTGCGGGTTTACCTTAACAAACTTCGAAATCACTAGACATTAACTAGACTGTATCTGCTGCATCGATACGTACCCTAGTTTCAAAATGTGACACCTGTTTAGCTGAAACCAACACAGTTTTATGTAGCAGTAAACAAGATATCGGATGCAGTGGTCACAGCTTCGTTTTCCAACAGATACCAACGACTTAACGTTAGTAAACTCCAGAATTGGTCTGATTCAGCTGCCACTTGGAGTAGCCGTGTTGCAATCGTAATCGGTATTTGACTGTGTAAAATTACGTGCCCTGACAACCAGGAGACATAATCGACTATTCTGTATTACGCGACTGTGTAATGTGCCTTCTTTCGAAAGGCTCAAAAAACATGAATCAGCTACAAGAAACTATATCCAGATGGCCAGTGCACTTTTAAGACGTAATGGATAAGTAGAATAGGTTGCATCCTGAAACAGCATCGTTCAAGAGAGAATATAAATGTAGCATAAGAAGGCACTTTATCAGATTTGTCCCACATATTCACCACCTCACACAACTTGACACTGTTGATATTCATATACGCACTCTTCTGCTTTTGATGTTTGTCCCTTTTTTCACACGAAGGATAGGTTTCGAAAAAGCAAGAGTTATCTTCGTAAGGATGTTGGTGGTTGTCTCTACGTTAGTCCAGTGTGCATCGGAAACAGCTGACTCAGGTCAAATATCTCTTCACCACAAAATAATCATTTAGATGTAACATGTTACAGTAGGAAAGCCGACAACCAGATATAAAATGAGGAGTCAAATTGGACAGATATTCACCAAGGCAATTAAGAAAGCACTACTGGAGCATAGATTGAAGATACATAGACGAAAATACTAACAGTGAATTGTATTTTAAATGAAAATAAACAAGAAACTACAATCATCAACCACTTGCAATGAGTTACGCAGTTAGAGGAAGTGACGCTGATTTTGTACGCGTCTCCTCAAAAAAATGCTGTGTGCGAAGTTGTGTACGGAACAGCCAAGGAGAAGCGCCTGGTTGGAGCTAGGAACTTGTCATTTGTCTGCGCGGTTGTTATTAGATGTACATTTCCGAAAGATGCGTGTTTAATAGAATGTCTAGTTCATTTTGACCACTAATTTTTGTCGGTAGGTCACCGCCTGTGATTAATTATGTTTTCGAACGTCGGTGTAAATAAAGTTCAACACAATCTTGTTACTAGTTAAACATCCATGTTAGTTATAATCCAAAATGCACACTCGCCAGCCTTCACCTCTTTTTTGACTCAACTTGTAACGCTCCAACAACTTATAGTAGTTTTTTTCACACAAATTCGTTTTACGTCCACGGATTCCGTAAACACGTTATATGTAGCTTATCGGCTTTCCACTGTCGATGTTTCACCCAGCTCACTCGAAATCAGATGGATGATAGTTCGTGGGGGGAGCGGTTCGAGAAGACCCAATATGACAACACATATCTGAAGTGAATGCTTTACACACTATTCGCTTGTTGGGCCACACATAAAGTACGACGACGGTGTGTCGGTGACAAATGTTTCATTGGAGAATAAGGTGTCACGTATAGCGAAACCTTCGCAAAACCCGCGCTTGATGAATTGGCTGCTAGGTATGAGCGTTTTTAGCTGTCCGTTCACAATCACGTTCGGAAATTGTGACTTTCCAAACTGGAGCATTCTATAAGGTGTTTCCTGCAGTAGCTGAGTCAGCGTGCCCTTCGCTGTAGCTGAAAACTGTACACAGGTATAACTGTATATCCTATGCTTGCAAATAAACGTCCGTAGTGGTCAAACACCAGGAATCTAGGGCAAAATATCTACAACGTAAAGCTGAGCTGAAGTGATTTCCAGTTTTTGTACAACAATGGTGAGAATAGGTATTAACTGAATAAGCTCACCTGAACGGAATCATTTATTTCACGTCGAAGCGCATTGTTTACTAGGTTGTTCTTTCGAATAGACACAACTATTAATGATCCGCCCGTAATGTCGTGATTGGATACTGGTTAAAATCTTATTAACCATTCATAGTATTTCGACTGAAACAAGAGAAAAAGATCTACAAGAACTGTCCCGGCAGCAAATTAAGCATTAGATAGGTAGACTCCTTACCATGGTTATCCAACTCTCCGTGCAACTGGTCACAATGAATCCATGGAGTCGAGCATTAAAAATTAAAAATTACCGTCACAATTTACGATGGATAAATGTAGTTGGAAGCCGGAAAACGGCGTGTGAACAATCTGGTGCCACGGATGGCAAGAAATGGCATAAATACATGTACATGTGTTTGAATAATTATATGAATTGCATCGACTGATATTCCCACAATGCATACAAGAACTAAAATATACTGAATATTACAGTTTAATAGACATTGCCTAAAGTCTTCTAATAATTTAGTTCGGTTGAATATTCTTTAGCAAAATCACAACTACAGCTAAATAAAGACACCTCAGTTCCTTGTGAATTTATGTTCCTAAGTTTGACTACCACCTGCTTAAACACTGTCATTTAATGTCGCTCAGTCAAAACTAAATTCATAGTTGAACAACCAGGGTTATACGTGAACTTAAAGCACCTTATTAGCTAGGTGCGCCCATTCAACTGATCTAGGCAAACAACATATTTTCGCCAGCCTCCGCAAGCAGTTTGACTTACGTACAATCGACCGCAGATACGCACATACACAAAAAGTGAAATTGTCATTCTACTTAAATGTTGGCTGAACTAAACGAGGGGCTTGCTGAAGTTATAGCTTCTGTTCAATCAGCTTAGGCTCTCGTCAAAATCAGCTTTTTCCTTTTGGATAACTTGCCTCAGTGAGCGTAATAAAATTCAGAGGAATAATTTTTTTCTCACCATGCACACATCCACGCGTGTTGAGGTTAGTTTGATGTTAATTACTTTTCAATGTGTGTTGAAATACTGGGGAAGCCGCACGTCGACGTGGTCTGGAAAGTTAAATGCATCCTACACCTATGTGAGTAAAAAAATTAGTTCGACCGCAATAAGTTTGTGGTAGTCTTTTTGTGTAATTGGAAGCAAGTTGTTACCGTGATGGGCTTAAACAAAACAATAAGAAGGTGAAACTCGTGAAATATTTATGAGATTAATATTTTTTACTTCCGGATCACACAGGGACAAGCATAGGACGGAAATCATGGCCATATACATACACACCATATGAACCGTGGAAGCTTTCGTCAAGTGGATTATGGGAGAGGCCTGATTTGAACGCTATTTCACGGAGCGCGGTGTCTACACATAGAAGACAATCTGTCACTAGAACTCAGCAAACTCACATATCTCCTGCAGGCCGACGGGTAATCCTTCCAAATCTTTACGAAGTATACAAATGTTATTGCGCGCAAGGATACGGGTAACGATCTACCAAAGAAGGTGCACTTAAAACTACCGGTCCCAGCTGACTGTTTAATATAGCGGACTAGGGCGTTATTGGTCTCTCCGGTTATGAAAAAGCAACTTACGTACGCCACAGCTCACTGGTTAAACAAATAGTTGTGTGGCTGCAATATGAACCATATAGTGAGGATAAACCAACAGCTAACTCTTCAAAAAACAACAGGCGCGTGCTTGGAGACCGACAGACGGCACCCAACGTCATGAATATCAAAGCACCTAATCTAGACAGAACGAGGTTGAGGTTCGCAGTAAACTTCCTGTGATTTTTTAAAGCAGCCGGGAACACATTCCTTAGTTTACTGGGGCTTTGGCTATCGAGAATCGAAATCTCCTCTGCGTGTTTGGAAAAAATGTGCTTTGACGTTGTGGCTCTCTTGCTATTCAACATCCCCATATTTTCTATTTCCATCGCCGTATCTGTTTCTCCAACCATTTTAGTCATGATTTTCATTCCATCAAACACTATTGTAATGTTCAAATTTGTTTACTTGCCCGTGCGTGATAAGAATGTGTGGAATGTTAATCCGGAGAACTTTAAATGAGTTTCGTCCTCTGACTGTCCTATTCAAACTCAGTGTGTACACTGCTGCTGCGGAACATTCACGTACATCTTTTCCCTAGCCAAAAAGCATGAAGCTACAATGCTGCATTTGGACTCTTCTTGAAATGATCAGTCAAATTGTGGATGCCAAAGTTTATTCCGTCAGATTTTGCGTAGGTTTGTACATCTGTGAGTCAAAAATGACAGTGTGGCAACTACGGCTAAATTTCAACGAACCTTCTAGAGATCTAGCAGGAAGCTGGATCGAAAATAATGAGAAAACACTTGGGATGTAAGCTTTCACTTAAGAAATCAAAATTTCAATAGTATGGATAATTTACTATTGAAACCTTTGCGTGTTTCCTCTGTAGTCCTGGTCGAACGGAATTCCAGAAGGTTATAAAAATGTACTCACTGGTTCAAGGTCGCTTAAGGAAAGAATATGATAAATTTCAGTTTCATCATCAGTCATTTGAAATTGGTCAATACAATACACAGTAAAACAGCCGGGCTAAACACCCGCCGAGACACAAAACGATGGCTTGAGTGGCACCTGCGTTTCATATACTGACTGCTTACTTGCAATTGCTTGATCTGGTCCAATATTCGTTTCGTTTACGTGATTCCCACCAGTTTTTCGGACCCTTTGATAGGGTTCAGTGCCTTCATTCTATCGTGAAGATTTCTTTTTCATGCCCTCTGGCAACAATAAACACGAACCCGTTTATTCTGGGCTAACATTTAATTCAACGTTGCTGGTTAACTAACGGATTAGTTTCATATAAGGTGATGAATCATACGTGGACCTGCACAAGGTCCTCCGCGGTTCCTTGTTTTAACTGTTCACCTACATATCATCATTAGATACTCGCTGGTCATTCACATCTACCGTTGGAATTCGAATTGTAAAACTAACTGACATGTTAGGTGAGTCAGTTTCGACCACGCGCTTCAACTGCGCTGTCCAGCGAAAGTAGACTCAGGAAGAAATTCAGCCTTGCAGACGAACTACACAAAGGAACCTTAAATTTTGAATGGATTACAATTAATCTGGTTTTTTGGCTAATCAATAGTAAGTTCCTAAAGAATACCGTTTTGTAGTGAATTTGGTCGATCAGACCATTTGGAGATTGAAAGCGTTATCTTACACAGGGCGGTTGATTTGTATCTTGGGTCATTTAGTCAATCAACAGATATCTGTAGTACGACATGAGCACTTTTCAGGGCTGTACACAAGTTCACATGCTTGAATTACAACCAGGCGTGATCAATTTTTATATCTAAAAGAACTCCGCCAACATTCATTGAATTCCGAATCACTTCAGTTGCTTGTTTTGTCTGTCTGCTACAACACGCATTAAGTACTCTCTCCACACTCAGTTTTATCTCTAATTCTTAGATTTGTGATGAGACTCAGCGCTCATTCCCCCCTATTCGTCTGAGTTGCTTCATAATTTATGGGTGCCTTACTTCATTCCGAAAAGGAGGTACTTAAATTCTAATAATTTTTGGGCAGCCTGTTCCAAGGTTAGTTAGTACTATGCCTTTCCAACAACTCAGACGCTTCTGCCGGAAGAGTCTACTCGCGGAATGCAATAATCGTTATTTCACTACAAACAAATATTCCTAACATTAATGAAGAGTATTAGGGGATTTGTTCGCTCGCACGCTGAATACCACTCGTCTTTGTTCGTCGCTTCCGACTATAGATAGACTTCAGTTCTCATCTATAAGAACTTAGATTCGAGGAACGTGTTGAATTAGGTGCAGAAAAAGTGGACAAAATTGAGAGTTAATCACAACTTGAGTATTCAGATGGACTTATTAAACTGTGTTCTAGAGATTGCTCTGCTTGGTGCTACCATGTTAATTCCCGACTGAGTGCTCTGAGAAATAATCTGCTGGCCATTAATTCAGAAAATCTCAGGAATGCATGTCTCCGTGAGATTCAACACTATATAGAACCCACACATTTTGCCTCATTCATAAGAATAAACTGTAGTTATCAGGTGTTAGCATTGAACACATGTTCATTAGACCGAGTGACTAGTCACTCGCTCGCATCACCTGTTTAGTCAGTCGGAACGAATAATTGTTTGCAACTGCGTAAACCGACGTGAGAGATTAATGTCCGGTCAAATTTGTCCCGTAATGTGTTTGGATTAACCTGACCACCCAAAGGTTTGTTTGTATCTTCATGGAGAAAATGAATATTTGATTTGATCTAACCTACTTAGGTACGTCCTGTTAGTTTACCACAGCTGTCTTAGACCACATTGTAGCTGTGATCTTAGGTACGCAACAACACGGTGCACATGTTCGATTTATCCACCGTAAAGTGTCCTATGTTGAAGGGTTTTCTCATGAATAAACTAACAAATGACAACCAGACCATTCGAAAGCAGGCGGTAGGACAACGTAGTTACGCATTTAACTTGTCATACAGTAAAGATACATGTGAAGGACAAGAACACCGATAGCAGAAACAGTGTAATCCATTTACCTAAATTCACTTGACTTGTGTCAACCTGATCACTCTGCCAGTAGTCTCTGATTCAGATCTCAAGCAGCACTCTATCTCGAACGATGTGGAATAAACGTAATTCCAGACAATTCTGGAACAGTGGCAGTAATATCGATTATCGCTCACTTAACACGGTGATTTTTATTTCAACCTGCATCAGTCACCCGTGTCTAGGTTTCCCATGGTAAAATATTTGTGCACAACTAGACTAAAGTGTGGCGTTGTCACTTTCGAAGGTTAAGTAAGTTCACTGGTTCTGTCAATTTTGAAGTTTGTATTCAGTGATTATACAATCACTTCAATAAATATCTAACAGAGCAGTGAAATGTTATGAGTGCATAAATGTCTTTAACTATGTTCCAACAATTGCATTGCGAGTGTGGACTCCATTTCATGCTGAAAACGGATAACTTTCAACGGGTAGTATTAATCTATATTAAAATACTTTAAAGGTTTGGTTATAAAATAATACTCTCTGATATACAGCATAGGCTTGCGAGGAGTTTGTGCATTCTTTTATGAAATGAGCCGATTTAGCGCATTGACAGAAAGTCAGAATCTGAAAAACCACAGCATTGCACTGTAGAATCCGACGGTCAACATATGGACAGAGGAAAGAAATGGAACCCAATATTCCTGCACAGTTTTATTAAGTTTGGTGTCCACTAACGTGAGGATATCAGGGAGAAAATGTGTGCTACACTAATGAAAACATCAAAAGCGAGTGTAACCGCAAAACATATTCTGAGATTTTTCATGGTAATTTTCCTATTTAAATTTGCTTCCTGTTTTGTTAACAAGTATTTCAATCTCTGCAGGGTGAACGCATCATCGTAAACAATCTGTCCGGTAGGACAGGAGATAATAGAACTGTGTGCATTGACCGCTTTCATGATCCCACCATCAAGTACAGTGCGACTACACATTAGGATTTATGTCTGTCAGTATCAGGTACGGATGAACCAAAACATGCGCGTTTTAACCAGCTAGCTTATGATGCGAAGTGCTGGCAGTTTTCACCCACGGTTCTAGGGCTAACACAGAGTAATTCTTCTGGATTAACTTATGAAATTTAAGGCGCCAAGAAGCCAGGCAGACAACCTTGATAACGACCAAAGTTGATCAAATGGCTTGATTTAGCTGGATTCGTTCAGTCAGTTCTGGAAACTGTCAACTAAAAATTACCCAGACATCTCGCAAAACTGAACGTTGAAAAACTAGATCGAAAAAATATAGTCTCAGTGGAGTACTGTTGTCTCTGATAGTAACCTACAATGAATTAACCATGAGCGTGATCTGGAGAAAAGTATAATCTGGACCAGAGAACTGCAATGCAAGTTGTGCGACATCCCTTGCATCACCAAAAATGCCTAACGGAAGACGATAGCACTTGAACGCACAACGAAATTTATATTGGTTGATTTGAAGCACGTAATTTGTTGGTAAGTTTCGAAATTCTAGTAACAGAAACATTGCGCATCATCTGGCTGAAACTCGGCAGTTAACAACGTGGAGCTCTAAGCTTCTGTTCTTATTTATGCCTTTTAATAAATCTTACCATTTTAGGTTATTACTGTGGCATTTTTTAGACACAGTCGTTTCGTCCCACTTGGTTCTCCGCCGTTTGACAGGAAGATAATTTTTTCCAGTCTGTGGTTCAAAAGTCGGGTGTATTCACTCTATTGTGAACGTTTCCTCACTCATATTTATGTCTTGATTAATCCCGAAGAGCACTGGATTAAAGAGACAATGAACAAGAAAGATGAATATTTCTTTCGTTGCTCAAAATTTCACAGCAGTTTAACCCACGGTTACTGTGTACCAGTGATTTTGCTTGAACAGTCGTTGAACGTGGCAACCAAGCAAACGTACATTGACAATGCTGCTTCTCGAGCTCGCGAAAGAGTTATCAGTGACCTCCGAAGCCTAAACAGCTCCTGCGAGACCACGACGTCGAACATTGCATGAGTTTCTGAATACACTCTATAAGTGAAACAATCTTGAATTGCACAGAATTGCATTTATACTCACAGACCGTGTCATATTTTTCATTTTAGTTATTTTTGAGATAAACTAAAGGCTCAAAATCCAGGAATAGTGCATTCATTATTGCCGAGTGTAAATAGAGTGAATGCACCAGAATATAACCATCAGCTGTGCAAAACTTTCGTTCGGGAAATTCAAAGTTATTTAGGAAGTATATTGCCTTTGTGTGTTTCAACCGATGGAACTATCTTTTAAGAATTATATAAGATGGTTTAGAATGAAAATCTTCCGAGCTTTCCAATTCCCAGAGAGAAAAATTATGATGCACCAGTAGGACAGTATCAACCGCTTGTAATATCATCGGGATACATTACAAACTTCGTCCCTATAATCTGCACCCAAAGTAGGCTGACCAGAAAACTAAACACTATTCCGCATAATGCTGATATTTTAACTAAATGCACAGTGTATTGTTCTTAATAAGCTGTCTGTGGGTTTGTGAATTGGGATTTGTTTGCTCAGTTGAGTCGACAAAATTCCCGTCAGTTAACTGTCGTACCAATGATTACTGATTGGCGTTAACGGCGGTCTGCAGCAACAACACTTTTGCAAATGCAATTAAAGTATAACAAACTGAGTGAACCACTCTTTGAGGGCATCAGGTCGGTAAAAAATAAACCATTAGTGCTCTAGGCAGTAAAGTCAACTTGACAAAAATGGACAAAAATGTGAGCCTAACTCGAAAGACATACTGATGGTCTGGTTGGTACAAGATATCCAGTGATGCATCTTCCGGTTATCTGTGGCGATGCAGTGAACGGTAATGTATTCAGCTAGTTTCAAGCGCGGTTAAATGACAAATTAAGGTTGTTTCTCCATTGTAAGCTTAAAAGTAATGCATTGCTTTGCGATTCATAGATAAAAACCGGAGTGTGGCAGTTCGTCGGAATGACACAACTTCCAAAAAATAAGCAGTCAAGGTGAATGCAGAACTCTGATATGCGTTATCTTCTTAATGCCGATCGAGTTATTGAAGAATCACTCACTGAGAGGAGTTTCCTTTATTATGTTTAAAACTATTTAGTGAGCTGCGACAGAAAATTTTGAACTGATTACCTATGTGATTAAATTCGCAAGTTGATAAGCATCAGTTTAAAAGGCACAACGACGCTCCAACAATTAAGTGCAATACGGCGTTATCGAGATAGGTTAGGTAGAGCGCAGTCTAGAAAAGTAGATTTGACAGGAGGTGGTTTTTTCTAGTTACGGTTCAGATCTTTGACACTTTTGTAAGCCTATACAAGTAAGTAGTAGCAGCATGTTATTTCGCAATAACCGTCAAATCTAGCATACGAATGTATTGTTGTATGTTAATTGTGTATCAAAAGCAACCACGTTGCAGTATTTTGTTCGCGAAATTTATAACACCCAGTAATGGTTGATGAACAATGTACACGGCTCACAGTTCAAATTGTGTCGTTCCACATTTTTGGCCCTAAAAAGTGCATTAATCTGAAACCAGAACTGTCCGACAGAATGCCAACTTTTGGTGCAATCACTACATACTGCAATACCATTGTGTATTCTGAAACATATTGGAAGCAGGCGGAGAACCTTGCATGGCTGTGGCATCACTTTGTCTCGCATAAGTGATTCATTTGGACTAAACGATTGCAGAATAATATATGCGGTGTTAGGGGGAGGTGGAAATTAGTGACGTAAAACATGTGAAACCCGAAACAACAAAAACATGATCAGTAACACGGTGGACGCACTTAAATTCGTGATTCCCGATGTTAGCTAAGCACTTTAAAAATAAAGCTTGATATGTAGTCTAATCCGATTCCTGTAACAGTGAGACTAATTTGTAGAAATTTGACTTTGGGAATTAAAAACCAGGGAAGCAACTATTACAGCATGATATAGGAAAGTAATTTAAGCCAACAGACCATCCCCTATAAGTCATTTTTCAAAAATGAATTGAAATGTTTAACGAATAAAGCAGCACAATGTCATCAAGATTGTCGATCATTTCTAGTCTTCTGAAGAAAAAACAGAATTGTTCCGAAACTCGGTGGAAGATGGTAAATTAGGAGGGTAAAATGGATCTACAAGATAAACCCGCTGTGATATAAGTGGCACACCTCATTAAGTTAAATAAATTAACTACTTTGTTTGTCAGACATTTTGGGTTTGTTATCAGTACTATAGTTTCACGAAGTCTGAAAAGTAACGGTCTTGATTAGTGAGCCTCACAACACAACATTACAATGAGAGAAGTAATAACTGAATATGGGTTTCTAATGTGTTACCTCCTACTCGGTGAAGGTCCCGTGATGTTGACTGAACTAATGCATAAAGGCTAAGTGAACTGTTAATATTTTGTTGAAAGTCCAGTTATTTCTTTCTTCACGCCGAATCTTCTACTGAACGGTGCAGAAGGGTCAAAGATAGAATGGATCTGTGGGCAAAGCTTTCAAGTTAACGTGATAGCTATAATCTGTGGGTGCCTTATCTGTTAAGTTCAGTAAGATGTCATTCTAGTAATTAACCTGTAGAGAAACTCGTTGTCCGTTCACGTTGAGGACAGTTTGTCTTAAAACGAGTTATCACTTAGACAATTTCATTTAACCTTTCTGGATTTTGCTGTTCCAATGAAAATCAATCTGCAGTTAAACGTGGAAACATGTCATCAGCTGCTGCCAGTGGTTTTGCTCAAAACTAGCAGATTTATTGTCTGGAAACAATCAGAACAGCATTCAGTGTATGCCACTAATCTTGCTTTAACTCTTCAAGTTAGTTCGAACTGTATGTTTGAATGCAGTGTTCGGGTATGTTTTGTGGCATTGGCGTTTTCCTCCAATTATAGTGCCCATTTCGAAATCGAATTGAACAACTTTGATACATTTGGAAAATTTCAATTATCAGCATATTAGAAAGCCACTTACTAGTAACGTTATTCATTTTCAGCCAGATTATTTCTTTTTCAACTTGTAGAGTTCTGTTTGTTGTCGCCCTTAAACAGTCGGATTGCACGATTTATGTTAGGAGTCTAAAAATAGCAAGAAAATATTTGAAGTTATTGACATTCAACATTGCTGGGTAACAGAGCGTCGTAAACTGCAGCTACGCCTGAAGCGGCAGCGTCTATAAAACGTGCTATATACAGACCAGAGATTGGACTATTTGAATACTACTACTTTTGGGTGATCCTTCTTAAAGATCTGAAGAGGCGTTTCAACTGCCCTCACGTGACCAGCAATCATGTTTGGGCAACCAGACATGCAGAAATTTTTATCGGTATATTTATTGCCCTACTCTACTGGGGTTCAGGACTCCCTTAGTCCACTTTATGGAAGAAAATAAGCAGGGAACTGTGAAAGACGGGCCCAGGATTGGCGACCATTTTCGAATTTCTGCTATCACACCCACTTATACTGATAATCTTGCAATTTGTTGATACGGTATGCCGCACACGTGCGAATTAGCCATCGGATTGAGGCGCTACATCTCAAAAACTATATTGATTTTGATCGGATTCGAAGTTTATTTCTATCGAACTATGTTTTTAGCAACAACATCCTATGAGTGATCGGAAGCTTCTGTTCACTAAAATGGTCGACCGATTCCCATTTCATCACGACTTTCGCAACTATACTTGGGGCGCAACAAGGTCTTTTCAGTGGGCTGCGAAACATTTGAGCGCTGCTCTTCTTAAAGCCTTTCACTGTGACAAATTCCTTCTCTGGCTGGGACTTGAACTCCGGCCGCAGCTCTGTGAGTGCAAAAGATTTACCTAGATAAGCGTAGTTCCCGAAGCATGCCAATCGCCGTGGCATGAAATGTATTCCAACTTTACCGAAGGTAGTTAACGGTTCCCCACAGATACGGATGATAAGTTAATATGAGGTCTACTTCTGTAATTTTGTTACGCCAATTTTACGAGCATGTGATTAAAACTGGCTCAACACGTAACTGTATTCAATTACCTCACGTATGTCAGGCGAATTGGGGATAGATGAAGTGACCGCAGATGCCACTGAAAAAACGTGGATTTATTTATCTGGAATAAATCTTTGCTGCATTCAGCCGTTCGTTTCGCTTGCAGTGCGGCAACGAAAATGTATACTACATGTCAACTACTTCCAGAACAGTTGTACGCCGCGGTTTCTAGTGAGTTAACCGGTAACAAAAATGGCTCTAGACTAACCACATTAATCCAGAACAGAAATCAAAACTCCAATTAGCTTGTATGTGTTCATTCTACGCTTAGTTCACCACCCTTGCAAGAGCAAATTCCAGTTTTGCGATCTTTATCAAATTCTTTTGAAGTTAAACACCACACTTGACAATCTTGTCTATTAAGAGTTCATAGACAATCACGCTAAAAAGAATTTTGATCAGCCCCACCCTAGCAATCTTGCTTGGATCATTTACAAACGCAGTCGAATGTATTTCTCATTTCTTGCCACCATTTGAACTTGAATTTTTCCGTTTGATCTGTGTTAAATTACACTTTACCAGTGTGAAAATGCGACCGTCTGTCCCGTTTGTATGTATTCATTTTGACTGCCTTTCATATGAGGGTTTTCGACGTTTTCAAACAGAAAAGTCTGCCTGCTTCTGAACGGATTATTATTTGAACCGTGCGAAAATTTAGAAGGTTGTAATTGTTTCTAAGTCTCATTAGTGACGTTTGCTTTCAATAAGACCCGAAGGCCTTACACCCTCCAGTACGTTACCGGCTTCATCGCGCTCGTAAAACTTCCACAAATTTTGTTGCCATGTTATTTTTCACAAGCTTAGGTAGATTTTACAAAGTACTGAGACACCACTATGCTTACTTTTGTGGTTACGATCGATCAAAGACGATGGAACTGATGAGATCAAGCGGGTAAAATTGAGAAAAGTTTTCCAGTTTGCAAAACGACTGCGATAGACAGGAAATGAGAAAATCCATTAACCTTGGTTACGACTGTCTCATCAGATTGCTGAAGAATGGATATACGTAATTGGCAATCACTTCAGCCCTTCATGGATCTTCAGCGGTGGCCAGGCAGCAACGCATCGCTTTTATTCTAACACAGTCCTGATGTTTATTTAGTCTGAAAATCGACAATCGGTTTCGTATTTCTTTAATACACATTAACGGACTTTACTTTCACATCATTATTATCAGTTGGTATTGAAACAAACGCAGTCTCAAACTCTCTGTGGGTAGTTTGTGATAATTTTCTTGTGATTGATGAGACTATTGTTTCTTTTTCACGGAATCGTCGGTCAATTTCTGCGGAGGCGTCAGCCAACTGGAATAAGCGAATGTATCTGAAACAAGCGTTGACCACGAATATTCTTCCTTAATTTGTAAGTCGGACCTAAATACTTGAAGACACTCAACTGGTTCTTCCTCACAACAGGCAGCCAAGTGATGACGGAAAACTATCTGGTTAATTAGCAGAAAATCATTCGCAGTCTGCCGTCATTTTAGACCGATTTTGATAAGAAAGAGTATTCATATTTGACACTTGATTGGCGCGGATAATCCGTTGTTTACTAGCTTTGTTATGGTTTGCCAAGCATTGCATTACCATTGATTTAGTGTATATCAATGGGCATTTCTTTGGAACAATTGAGATTTACCAGCAAGTATTTGAGAAACATGTTTATTTAGTTCTAAGAATTAAGTCTATTCGATCGTAACTTGTATGCGTCCTAACCTTCGAAAGAAACTTTGGCAAAAACGGTAGACTTGATTTTACTCCTCTCCGAAGCTCGTCAACGGTGCGCATATTGATCCTCAGCTTTACTGAACATCTTATCACAATTTACGCCAGAACGTCGCTGAAACCAATGCAGCTAACTTCACCGTTCACTTGTAAACCGCAGGCTACCTCCGATTGTTTATGCAGGGGAGTCGGTACTACGTTTCAAGCAAAAGCATCTGAATTAGGTCACGCGTGAATGCGATTGGAAGTTTGTATAGGAAAATATGGTTTTGTTCAGGGTAAAATCAATAGCGTATTGCTCAACACGGTTGCCTCTTGAGGATATATACCGTTAATCCAGTCTCCGTCACAGCGTGTGTGCGCATCGCTCTAACTAGAGGGAAAACGAAGTTCACCTTTTCTGTCCCTAAGATAGCATCTAGAAGTTTCATCTAAATACGACTACTCCCCTGAAATGTTATTGATCTTCGGCTTGGAATTAGATGGACTTGTCACCTCCTAAAATCACAAAACGGAATGTAGTCTTTACTAACAGTCAATAATCTTAATGCAGACTCCTAAAATTATGGTTATCAGGCATTACGTTGGAAAATATACACTTGCGCAGTAACATAAGATAGTGGACTATTGTTTTTTCTAAATGGGTTTTATTGGCTCTTGTGAGAATGGCTGGTGGTTGTTTCAAGTTTCCGCTAGCTCGACTAATTCCACGAACTTCCCATCAGATAGAGTAAAACAAACACAGCTATGATGAACAATATATTTTCTTTGTTCAGTTAATCATCCGATCGAAACCAAACTCCTATGTCAGTCGGGGGAACCTATATGGAATTGAAAAGAGCATTTGACATCGCAGATTAGTTGATCGAAAGCGCTTTGTCCGCTGATTCGAAGTAAAATACTTTGAGACGGTAAGAAAGTATACTGAACGGCAAAATATTCCATTGAAGAATTGAATATGTCAAAGTGTTTCTTGAATTGTTCCATAGGAAAATCCCATTAAAATCACATAATGGAAGCGTGACGAACAATTGTTCACGGCAGTTTGTTGTCAAGTTAATATAGTTGCATACTTTTGACCAGGTTATCACCTTGGGCAAGTAAACGAAATTTTTCGGACAGAATTTCACTAGGACGAAAGTCGTAACAAGATTTCACGCATCTTTAATTTGGGCACTAAAGTGGTGTCACCTACCTTAAAATTGAACGATCTGGTGTTCCACACCGTACGTCACAGATTTACGAAGCAGTTTCTTTGAGAAAATACACTTCTGATTTGTCGTTCAATAGTATCAAAACTATATATAATTAGGGTAGCATCGTTGCCACCTGAAATGTTGCAGAGTCGAGAAGTTCACAGTAACTGGACACGCGTAGAATGAACCGTGTTCACCACATAAAACACTGGTTCTTCACTTGTGTTCAGTAATTCAGGTCTGACACTACAACACTCTAGTGAAAAGTTGAATCAAATGTCAATAGCTGTACGAACAGGACGTGTTTGGAAATCATCAACACCAGGTTTCTCGTTTGGTACCAGTTTGTCGCCACTGATTATGGAGTTGACTGAACAGGAATATTATCGCACGAAGCTCCCCATAACTTCATCATGAATCATCTATAAAATCTGTCGATTACTCTTCTGGTCTAATCAACAATTTACCTTTGGTAAGATTATAATGCATTAGCGTGAAGCTACAATTTCCGTTGTTGTGAGGAGTTCACACAGAGTCTCGCAAAACTTGGCTCATCGTAATACTGAATAATTATAGGTTTATGCAAGCACAATAAATTTAGTCAGTTTTATGTTACTCGTTATGCGTGATACGGAAAATATTCCGCCTCTATCTCGTCCATGTTTGTTGCGTAATCGATAACATTCCAAACAGTAATGGTATGTGTTTATAGTCCTCTATGATAGACATGGTCACATCAAGACTTGAGTCTTCTGTTTCATAACCACGAACAGGATTGAGTCTATCCCTAGCGTCACTAATTTTTTCATACAGTATGTATGTGTGTAGTTATCTCTCTATCGCTGTGTTCATTTGTGTTGACGCCAGAATGTCAACGTTAGGATGGAAGATGGTGTACATATCTCCCTATCTTTCAGGCAGCGTTCTTTCACAACGATAGATTGCAGAAGCAGATTTTCGAAAAACTTGTGTCATCTGGAACAAAGTAGCTACTATAAAACGGATTAGGCGGTTGACCACAACGAATATCCATTTGTAACCAAGACGTTAGTACTTGGAAATAGTAAAGATATTTTTATAACAAGAAAGATTCTCATCCGAATGAAGCTAGTTGTTTTCAACAAAACGAGTTAGTTTCAATTGGAACTCTCACTTGGCACCAGTTAGGTTCTTTCCGCTCCAAGCGCGTTTGTTTCGGTTGCTGTGTACTGTTTACTCTTGGGTTGGGTGGATTTCGTCATCGAATCAATCCGTCAGTGTAACACAAAAAGAACTAACAGGCAAATTGCGCAAACCCGTACTGTTGACTGGTCAATATGTATTGTATAATCCAAGTAAAGGCTTCTCTAAAAAATTGGATTATATTCGTCGAATTGGCGAAAGGAATTTTATTTCATATACACCAAGTTGTGATGTCAGAAGATGAAAACTAATGCGGAGGGCCTGGTCACTTACGCACGGAATGTTCATAGGAATTGTGCAAGAATTTGGAGTACATGGAAAAATTGAATTAAGCACGGTTATACACATATTAGGATAAACTTATTTAAAAAACTCCAGGTGAATTTACGTCCTGATTTTTTGCAATGTCTCTGTGTTAGTAGACCTGCTATTGGTTTTTTTATGCGTACCTTATCAGTCTCAAAGTGTTTTAATCTTCGTTGTTTTATTTGTCAAGCGGAAAGAACTTTTAGACTGTCTACCACACATTATTGTCAAATCGTTCAACAAAGTTTACCGGCAGAATAATTCTAGCGTATCCCATGTCACTATAACTTAGGACTCACAACAAATGAATCTACGATTTGCGAGATCTCAGGAAAAGTGCATTACTTATCGCTTATATTGGTAAGGCTGAATGGCAAACTTGTAAACGTGAATATTTTGTTAACACTGTTATATGACGATCAAGTGTTGGAGCTCCAAATCAACATGCGATAATTAAACCATTTAGGTATTGGACAAGAACAACCAAATAAGACCGTGCACTTCAGTGAGTGTGTAACTCGATATCTGAAGAGAAATGCTCCTCGGAAAGTCATTTATCTCTAGGACAACGTCTACGAACACTTTCGAATTGCTTGTCATAATGAAGACGAAAAAGCGTTATATTTTGCAAATTCTGTCGTAGTGTATCTTATGACGAACATGGTCAAAATGGCTATTTTACCACTAATTCACCCTCGATCTATTGACCGATGAAGATTGAATATTGTAAACATGACACTGCTTATAAAATTTAACTCTAGCATAAACGTGGAGTTTCTGGCATTACTTTAGGCAGACAGATTGCTTTGTACAATGTTTTCAAGATTTACCACTGTTTTCTGACAGCTGATTCAAGCTGTTTACACTGTTGATGGAAAACACCTTGCAAACTTATGACTATTATGCGAACGTGTACCTTTGCCAACTAAAACACCTTCAGCAAGTTCCAGAATAAAACTCTTCAGAGTCGCTTTACACATTATCTCAACATCTGACGGCAGAACCGTTACTCATTAACCAGTCTATAGTAACAAACCCTTCTTACAAATTGTAACAATTGATCCTTGATTTCATTCTCGCTAAACTGATATTCCATTTGATCTTAATGTGTTGAGTTTCCAGCCAATCGTTCGAAATGTTTACAGTCCAGTCAATTTGGCTTGATACAAAAGTGCACTGGAAAATCGCCCTTCATCATTATGAACGTCTTATCAATTTTTATTTGGTTCTCGTGTGTTTCCGCCTTAAACGTTTTGAGTGGAAACAGTAATTAAATGCATTAAACTAATCCTGTCCATCACAATTTGCTTTCGTGTGGACTGCTGCAATAATCTCGCTCTCAGTATAAGACTAAGAAAATACTATTAAAATGTTAAGACTCACGTCGATTAGTGCACTGGTCTACTAATGACCTACT
This sequence comes from Paragonimus westermani, assembly GCA_008508345.1. NCBI lineage: Eukaryota > Metazoa > Platyhelminthes > Trematoda > Plagiorchiida > Troglotrematidae > Paragonimus > Paragonimus westermani. The sequence goes on from QNGE01000131.1 coordinate 403,064, forward strand.
TCAGCACTGGCGTCAGTGGATTTTCATTCATTAGTAAATTAAACTCTCAAGTGAATACTCGTCAGGTTTTGGCAAGTGCACGCACCTCTTGAAGCGATAAAGTACGCCAAGCCTTCAAATACCACCACCTAGTTTTCGGGCGTTCCATTTCAGATGTGACGTTCAGTATATTCACTGTTAGCCAGCAAATCAGAGTACATCGGAAATGCGGAGTAACGCTTGGAGGTCTGTTATCATTTAAAATGTGAACATTGTTTCCGTTGACCATATTTCACTACCAAAACGGCATTCACATGCAAAGGTAATCCATATCGAGTCGATGATGTCGTGCTGGTTGATGTATAGGAAGTCAGCAAAACATTAAAAGGATAGACTTGAAACATTGGTCTTCTGATGACCCTGGATAATTTCGATGCTAAAAAGAAAGATTTTCTCTGTATCGATCTTTGATTAAAAAAAGCTTTCGTTTCGGTCACACATTAAAGCATTTTTGTGATTTCTTTCCAAATGTTTGATAGCCGCTTCCACCGGAATATGTTTTGCTGATTGAACCTATCGTTAGCATGTATTTTCTTCACCTTGAGCATGCGGTCTACCGAGTTTGTTACTGAAAATAAAGCGTTGATTTAGCGAAACGAAGTAATCAAGTGTGGAATGCAATATTGATACCGTGTCCAATGTAGCAAGGAAGTCTTTTCATAGTGCTCGCCTGTCTCACGTACTTCTGCCAGTATATCAAACCCGGTTTTCTTAAGAAAAAACGGTTTTGTAAAATTCAGAATTATAATGTCGCAAAATGCTTCTCTCTGCAAGGGATCATAGGCGAAATCGTCATCAGTATTGTTCAGTCAACTTACAATGATTTATGTCATCTTTCTCAAATGGTACTTCCTCCAATATATTCCAAAAACATAAGCCACTAATTTACATTTGAAATATTTTTCCCCGGCAAAGGTTTACAAAAAGGTATTCTATAGAACCATCTAGAAAATTCACCAATAATAAAATATGATCAATCACAGAACCCGTCTTCACTTTGGTGTTTTGACCAGCCCCTTTTAAGCAGATCTTTACTTTTGCTTATAATGGAGCTCGCCAGCGGCGCATAACATTGCTACGACCAAATATAAAACCCCAACGAAGATTTCATGAAGTAACCGTGTTGACCACTGAGCCAATGACCTCACACTAAGCACAACTGAATGATCATGTGTAGACTTTCAGTCACACTCGCTAACGAGTGAAGTGTAGGTTTCTGGAACGTCTCGAGAAACTGCAGTCTAGGGGAGGAGAGACTATAATACGTAATGTTTTTGAGGGTCAAATCCATATTTATATTTTTGCTAATTTTGTTGCTTAAAAAAAGCAAACAAATGACAAACTGTTCGCTTTGAATCTCATGCCTTTGCGATTATCTGATGCGTTACCAGGTCCACAAGCAAAATCTTGCTCTGGACCAGGTTTATTCGCTTCCTAATCTTTTCTTTTTGGAGCCTATAAACATTAGACAGGACGAAAAAACAGAGGAGGAAACCAAGGGCGGTGACACTCAAATTTACAGTGATTATCAAACGTCGGTTGTGAAAATATTTAGTCGGCCAGATACGCTGACGTGGTGAGTTATCCTTTCTCATCTGTCCTGCAGCCACTTCACTGTGTTCCCTCTCTTCCAGATGAACATGCTGCGTGGGGAGACAACACTCTGCTACCTATATTACAACGTTGGGCAAACCTACCCCCATTTCTCCCAAGATTTTCAGGGTTGCGCAGCCAGCTGCAATAAAAAAGAAACGCACTGAAGACTAAATTACATAAATAAACGAATCATGTCAACGCAACAGCTATCTTCGATCGACCCTTCCTTGGAAATTTTGACATTCCTTATTTCATTGCAATCATTATTTGTATGTATTACTCTGCAACTCTGATCAGCTAAAAAGACATGTTATGTATTTTTTCTTCTCCTTCTCTAGAAAAATGAGGGCTTATCTAATACTTACTAGCTCTTTGGGGCGGAGCTCTGACCATAATAAATAATGCTTTTGATAGTCGCATCCATTTGTACATTTTTGACGATGTTGTTTTTTACCTGCTTTTGTTACAGTCAAGCAATCCATTTTGTAATGTCCGTCCCGGAGCTAACATCACAACTCGCCCCGTGGCTCGCTAGCTTACTTGTTTCTGTTTTTCTCTGTTTCTGTAGTTTTCAGACTTGATACCAGGACACGCGCTGTCCTTGTTATTCATTATGGGTTGGTTTTCTACAACGAGTACAGACTGGGTAGTATTCTATTTGATCAGTTTCAACAGGAGGCTGTTTGAAACTGCCCCTTTGAATGCAACAGCTGAGCCTCACTGTGTGATTTACAATTTACTCAATGAACCCAAATCTCTTGCTATTCACCAACAAAACGAAAATACTTTAGTTTGTCTTGCTTTCAGATCAATATAAATGTAACTGAAAAAAACGGTGTGATTTTGAATAATTCGACCACAATTTACTCTCTCAATTTCTTGCAGTCCACAACAAAATTAGTGGCAACAAATCCACTCGATGCCTATAGCTTGGGTGACATGTGCAAAGTCTCATTGTGAAGCAGAATATCTGACGTTGCGTTTGTACGTTTGGAATGAAACATACTGGTGCTCTGGGGCGTTTCCAAGTTGGGCACATTCTAGGAAAGATTTCTGAATTAACTTTCTCTGGCAATTTTGCGAGTCTTGCTACCAACGCAGGGCTGCAAACCTAGCGGATTCTCGGGTCTTCTAAGTTAAACACAATATATTATGTCAACTACTTTGAAAACGTGTTGGTGATGTAAGTTGACGTCTTTTAGTAGCTCATCCTGTGCATACTACATACTATGCATAAAACAGGACGACATTCACGTATAGCTGAATGTTGGAGCTAGCGTACTCTCCCTAGTACATCCGGACGTTAAATGAGACCGGCAAGGGATTGCACATCTGAAAAGGGCTATGACAGGTGCATTATAAATATACAATTTTGTGTTAGCTGTCCCAATACGCCAATGATATTAAACATCGCGTTGAATGAATACTTAGTCTAATGAATCCAAGTGTATCCGGCTGACATGATAGCAATATAGATAAGCATTCGGCAGAATCTTCACAACCTGCAGTATTTGAACACTGCTCACGTAATCAGACTGCTGGTTCGAGAAGGGTGTTTTCGGCGGTTCCTCCTTAGAAATGGGCGTTGGAACAAAAACGTTTGATTTCGTAAGGGACAACCAAAGTCATGCATTCCTGCCATCAACGGGTTTGAAGTTCCGTCCGAGTTTTGACGAAACTAAATTCGCTAATAGACTGAGTTGCTCACGTTAATCAAGAAACAACTGTCATTTTTATTTACATACCCACGTTTGAGCTTTAGTAAGGCAGAGGCTAATCAAACATTTATAATGCAAACAGCAAAGGTCATTTAAAGAGTTAGTCACAGTTACTATGAGCAAGGTGGTGAGCACTCGTTCCTACTTCGTCGAGTCTCATGAGCTCTCTATTCGCTTGACAATACAAACCTCGCCCTGTGAACAGGGGCAGATTATGGTCTCGACACGTCTGCTAGAATAGGGATCATAGTAAATATATTGCAGAGTGGCACGAGTTATTCCGTTTGTCCATTGGGTTTTTACTTCGAACTACGAAAAAATGAAGGCACAAGAGCTATTAGATTCAAAAGACATTCTTGAAGTACAAAACACTTGACCCAACTGCGAGCAAGTGTGTTGACATGATACATGCTCACATTGATAAAAATCATGCTACTTGTTTCAGCTATAATGCAGCTATCAAATACTTGTGAGCAGTTTTAACTTAATGCAGAAAAAGTTTGAGGATCGCGAATAACACTGTCAACAGTGTAATAGTTAACCTATATTAGTTGATGTCTCCTTCAATAACCAACCTGTCAGATCTGAGTCAGCAACATGTGATATATAGACAGGAGCAAAATGCTTGATTGACTGTTTCCTGAAGACAGCCTAGAGCAGAGTCGCACATTCTGAACTGGACGCAAACCTAATCTTTTAACACATTAACGCAGATATTTGGTTTTATTTTCACTGTTTCCGGTGACCACAAATTACGCAGACAGACCTAATTTGTTTGTGACTTCTATTCCCCGAAGTTACCGTGTTTGTAGAAGCTGGACACGGGGACTTGCTGATAGCAAGTATTAAAAGTTTCAGATCAATCACACAGTTTAATCGATTTTGCAACCATACGTTTTTTGTAATGACTGATGACGCTCGTTTATTAGGTGACTATTGATTAACACAAACCTAAAATTCAATGCTAACTTTTGCACGCTGAATTTGGAGCCAAAAATGTGGATCATTATTCTCTGGACCGTAGCCGTCTTCTCGTTCAGCTCCCGAAGAATCAAGTCTGCTTCTACGAAGCAGGTCTTACAAAGACACACGACCGTTTTTTGACCCAAGATTCAGTTCACCACAAAATGCTGTTTTAATCCTAGAACGAGAAACATCAGGTCTAAAGAACAAGTTCATCTAGAGTCATCGATTAGAAAATGCACAAACCGCTTTTTGTCGAAAAATACCGTACGCTTTTTAATCAGAATACGGTTTGAAAAACCGTTCTTGCTAGTATGCAGATCAAAACATTGAAATATAAAAGGCATTGACTGCAAAAAATACGACGCACAATGAGATGGTCAATAATCACATTACTGGATGGAGTATTATTACACTAACTCAGCTTGTATCAGTTGTCCAGACATTTTGTCACATGTTATTTACAATAAAACAGGTTACATGCGAAGACTCATAAGTGACTTTTGAACACTCCGTTAACTAAAGTCTTGTCTGCTGCTAAATAATAAGCCAGTCATACTTGCGAATATCCAAATTAAAAACAATTCTACTCATTACACTTCGCAGTATTTCTTCAATGGGGTGATGCAGCCGCTTGCTCACTGTGCAACATCTGGTGAGTGGGTTTGAAACTTGACATTTACTGAAACCTATATTTCCACCACACTACAGACTACTGTAAGAGTTGGGCTTAGTAATGATATTGAATGGACCAAGAATGACAAAAAATCATGTCTTATTTTGTGAAGTGGAAGTTTGTACATTTTAGCACGCATGGGTATCTGACTAGCTTCGATACGCGACTTACCACTATGGCGATTATCAACGTAGCTTTCACTGCATTGAAGAATGCCCATCTGGTTGGTAAAAACATCAGGAGGGTGATTTCCTATTCGACTAAACCTACGTGTTTAAGTATAGCGGAGACTGCATATCAGCCATTAGCGCACAAAAATATCTGCACTACTTGAGGAATTTTCATCTGATTTGCAACGTCAAAAGTCACAGGAATTGTTGTTCGTCTTCTGCTTGTTAGTTTTTCATGCGCTTATAACTTATAGAGCAATCATGTGAATTTTTTATAGGAACTCTATGCACCAACTTGTAACCATTTGTTCGGAATTGGAGTAAACGGGGAATGGCTTAGTTAAACTGCTAGCGTACATGCTTTCAACTCGTTAGGCACCATAATTCGTAATTTTCGCTTTGGATTTTGTTGTCCAGCTGCGCGCCATGGTTACCAGCTTTATCCCGAATCGCTTACTGGACAGGTTTATTCAGCCATATTGTATAAATATTTGATGTACATTGCAAATTAATTGACGCACAGTGGAAGGAAAACAAAAGGTCAATTAAAACTGCGTTTGAAGCATCCATGATGCACAAAAAGTTTCTAAATGATGTTAGTTGAACATCTTATCCATCATATTTAACTACAGATTTATTATTAAGCTAACTGTTTATTGAGTTTTATAAAACGTATGTTGCTATAAAGTGTATTGCAACAAAATGACAGTCTCTATTTCGTGCACTGGAACACCAAAAATGTTAGTCGCTGTAAAAATATGGGTATATTAATTTCTTTTGCGAAACACGATAGATTTAAGATCGAGGGATTTGGCTGAACTCGAGGCATGATATCAAAATACCCATCGTTTGACACAAAACCTCTTAGCTGAATCCTGTATTCAGTTAGCGTACGTTTAGTTCGCCGAGAATTTCAGCCGTTGCGATTACAAGAAACAAGTTGTATTCAAAAGTGTTGTGTTGACACCTGAGTTAGTGTCATCTGATGCACAATTGTGGTTTCCTCCAGAATTTTTCTCATTTTTATGAGATTCGAAAACAAACGTCAGAAATTGAAATGTGGTAGTCTCTGTTATGTCGTACTGACTTGGCAACAGTAAATCGTCTACGCGTGTGTTTCCCCGTAAGGAACAAGGAATAGTAGAGTAGACGAGTGCCGCAGACATCAAAATGATCTTAGAGAAAAAATTTGTCTCAATGCAACGCATACCACACAAATCCATGCTTCTTCGGATACAGCACTGTGTATTTACAAAAGTATAATAACCGGCCGCAAATGTCATACGGTACATGTATGAAACCACACTTATCAAGACCATTGCTATTGATCAGCCCACCCACTTAACATCTTCGGAGTGAGCCGTGAATCTCACCCGATTTGACCAAAGCTGTGTTGGCCTCGATATGATCCTACATCTCATCACTCATGTTACGTAGACCACATACGTTTTACATAAGTTGAGTACGCGATTTACTTTAAACAATTTCATCGTTTGCACAGCAACAAAACCTCTAAAATAACTTACATGTTCGAACTGATCACCTAGTAATTGCTTCATTTGCAACGCACTGGATCCAGATATGAAGATGAGGTAACTTTACTTCTAGGAACAAGTTCAAGCAAAGTGCCAACATTCGTGTTCCCTACTGAAGACAGCCAACAGGACTGTTCACGAGGTTTGCAACCAAACTCAGTACAACTTTTTGAATAATTCACAGGCCGCTTTGAAAATTTGACACATTGAGCCAGTTGCTGATTACCTACGATTCCAATAAACCTCGTTCAAGAAGATCAACAACGGCAAGGCAAATTCCATCTACCCACGCTCTTATGCATGCACGCCAGGTCGGTGGAGAATTGTACCGTGCTTTAAAAAATCACATTAGATTGGTTCGTTATAATCTGCAACTGGCTGCTGATGTCTCGGAGCGACATTTTATATTATACTTTTGTATGAAAGACGATTAACAACATACTTGCACCCATTTATTAATTTTCTCCCAACACTTTTTCATTTGATTTGAAAAATGTAGACAGAAGTGCATTAGTTAGAGTTGCTCGATTAAACCGTTGGGTAATTGTCTAATTTCGATTGTTCGATTTTTAAAGGTATCATTCACTTGTAAACAAGCTATATGAAGCTACTGCACATTTTCAAGCCTTATCGAAATATTAACACGAAAGAAGCCTGAAGATTGATACCATTAGGGCATACATAATTGATTACGTAAAAAATATCCTAAATTTGATGGCCCTCGGTTTTCATTTTTTCCGTCAACATTACTGATAATTTTTGAAATTATTCACCTAGAGTCTATTTGGTTGGGTTTAATTATGACTCCATACAATGCCCGAACTTGATTTTAAACAAAAATATGACTGCAACCAGATTAAAGACATGCGGGCGAGTATATGATTTCGATAATTCATCTTCAGGCCGACACAATTATATAGGGAGTTTATAGAGTTAGATCAAGATGTCCATCGGACTCACCACAAAGAACATAGGCAAATAATCGATTATTTCACACTTCCCTGTTGGCTTGACCGCACAGGTTGGCCGTCGATCCAGTGGATTTGTGACCATCGTAGACGTAACGCCTGAACAAACTGCTTCTGAATACATAACATCGGGTCAAGCAGCCTGGTGTCGGTGCCCTCGACAGTTCGGAGTGTTGTCATTTGGACTGTATTTCTTGGGCTAATTGGCACAAGACAGACCATTTAAAAAGCTTGATCAGTGCTCATATGGTGCACACCTTCAACCAGACAAGCAAGGATAACAGAGACGGTCTATCGTGTTTCGCCGTGCCTGAACCAACACGGATAGAGTTTCTGGATTCGATTTAGTTGTCACAATGTTCGACCGATATGACCTGTTCTGTGAGAACCACTGAAAGAGAAGATACATCGACGAGGTGCAAACTCTCAGTCTCTCTGTGCTACAAGATAGGAAAACTGGGAATGTGGTTAATTGGGTACGGAGTTCGGCCATGGTATTTCCTACTGACCGCGTAGTTGAGCTGATTTTTCAGTCGTTTTGCGGGGGGTGCATTCTATGAACGACATTTTATTGACCAGGGTCTTCTTCCTTGTGTTCCGCAAATGAGGTTTAGTGACGTACTGCCCATATTTCAATCGGCAGGTCGTTCCGAGTAGTCGTAATTATGAGGTGCGTTCTATATTGATTCGACGTGTCCAGCGTATCCGAACAGCAAATTCTATATGTTGTATCAGCCAGACGTGCTGGATTTCTTTTTGTTTAAGGGATACAAAACCGTAAAAGTTCATGTACTAACCAGTCCAAGTATTCTCTCGTTGAATTCTACAGTGAACAATGCAGCCTATTTGTTGGTGTAAATGTAAGTCTCGAAAAGATATTTGGGTTTATATTCTCTCCTGAAGAGTAAGCTTAACTGGCCGGTGGGCGCAACTGAACTTGTCAAGTACTGAGCATATACTAATATTCGGAATAGTGACCACAAATATATCGTCCACGTGTCGAAAAAAATGACTGAACTGTCTGATGGTGGAGTGACACACGGTGGGTTCAAGCTCTCTCATGAATATATCGACCAAGAGAATTCCGATCAGGGCATGCATCGTTAAATCATCTGGCTGCCGATAAAGCACACTTTAAGTGGAACTTGTACACTGGATATGTATTGCAGCAGAAGCTCCCTCACTCTCATTACCGCTATTCTAACATGGATACCAGTAGCAGGCATGTAATCGCAAATAAAATTGACAGTTTGTAATAAACTGTGCGTTGATAAATATTGACACTATGTCTTATTAAGATGATTTCCCTGAATTCGTGAAAAATTCTCGCCTGTACTTGCCGAATTCGAACATATCTCGTAGAATTAGTGGGCAACCACTTTCTGGAAAAGTTCAGGACTTTTCAATGGCCACTTTGCCACTGACAGGCGAGATGAATTCATCACACAAAGTATGGGAAGAACTAAAACATCTGGTTTGTGGATTTCTGGTGGTCCATAGAGACGTGATATAGACGAAACCGTTGATTTATACTGCCCATGAGTCACAGCAGTCATGAACGATTTGCTCTTTGATGGATTGAGACGCTTATTGAATATTACTCAGTTTCTCAGTGTAATGAATTTTATTCGCGATGGCACTCCAAGATGTTTTATCGGATCTGCTGATTAGAATTTTCAGAATCTGTTAATGCTTCTTAAGTGAGTCCATGTGCTAATTAACCAATGGCCTTTTTGGTATCGATGTACGTTTATACAGCTCAGGTTCATCTAACGAATTTGGGGTTAAATCCTTCGTTGAACGAAAAGATGACCCAATTCCGCTTCAAGTTCTAGTTCTTTCTTTATTTGTAAGCACAAAAACCTATGTGAACCCCTTGATTGTTGTAAGTTTCCCTTGCACATTGGAAAAGACGTGTACGTACCCTCACATTTGGATAGAAACCTTCGGGTGCAGCCTGGAATAAAAACGACTTCACGACTGTGAAGGCCACCACTTTCGAATCCGCTGGCCAACGACATTTTCAAAAAACCACTGAACACTTCCCGTTAATGTTTTTTTAGATTTTCCAATGCTAGTAGTCGCTGCACGGTGTTGCACTTGCTTTCGATAATTTCTCTGCGTTGAATATCAAGCTGATTCAGTCTGTAATGTTTCGGTGTAACACTCCTTTTTTTGATACTGTCTACATATAAGGCCTGCCAGTAGGGCTTAGGGTAATTGTTACGATCGATGCAGTCGGTGATAGATTTGATCGATTCCTTCGCTTCAGCCAGACGAGTAGTGAACTTCAGAAACACGTTGAACACCTTTAACTTTAAACTAATGTGCGATTCATTCGTTGTATTAGTCGAGCGTAACTTTGTTAATGTTGCATACTGCAGTTGCGGATGGAGATGAAGAATACATCGGACTTAGGCAACGCTTAAGGAAAACTTCCAATATGATTAAAGGACAGATTACAAGAAATTCATTCGCAAATACTATAGTGTTTCAGAGACCTGTCTACAAATAATAGATGATGGGTAATAAATGTTCGGTTCAATACCGATATCAAGTTAAATTCAGTGAACGTTCTGGATTACATCTGACAGTTATACCGAAAGTAAATTGGTGATCACAACGTACGATGAAAGCACACACAAGTACAACATCAATTGCATGTCGGACGTCTTTGCAATCCGGGAAAAGCTGTCCAACTTTTGAGTTCGAGAACAAAAAGTTTTCTATTCCTTAAGTAGACCATCACTGTAATTCAGTGAAAACACAGAAAAAACTGATATCGAGAAAACTAACGAAACTAGACTCAGGCAAGATAAACGCAACGAGTTTTACGAAAGACTTTACAAAACAATTCAGACGATGACTTGATTTTTTTTATTGGTTAAGCGACCTTTTCAACAGAATAACTTCTGACTGTGACCAGCGAAACCTTGAAACGTTCTTTCTGTGGCTAGTCCGTAAAGCACGCCTTTTCGTGGTGAACCTGATACAGACCAATTGAAAATACAGTGTTCCAATATCTGTAAACTCAAGAGAATGAAAAGTTGGAGTTAGTTTAAATGGCGACCAGCGTTCTTTACGTAACAGAAGACAGCATTTCTTGAAATTCAGTCATTAAACTGAACATGTCAGAAGAATTTTAGGAATAATGGCATTAGACTAAGAGTTTTAACTGGGTGTTCAGAATATTGTAGGGAGTTACCGTGATTTCCTATACCCGCCCCTTTCCTGTTATTGCGAGGTTTACGTAAGAAAGTTTTCGGAGAAATACCCCAATCCACCTGATTTTCCATATTTTGTCGTAGTAATGCATACAGCAAGCAGTACTGATACTGGGTTGCAAGAGAAATGCGTCATTATTCTCCACTGTTAAATCATTGCTAACCATCTGCCTGAGCAAACTTGGTGGGGCAATTACTTTCGACTTATGGTGAGTTGACGTAATTGAGAGAGGAGTTTGGAAATTTCAGGAAACAAATCCGTCTTCATTTGGTCATCAATTATATGAATGATCGCCAATACAGGGTTTATATTTCGGGACCTAACTAACATGTGGTTAATCACCGGAATTATTAAATTCATCCATGTTAAAATCCAAGTTAGGACAGGTAAATGCAAAGAATAATGGCGATTCGTCGTCGATTGGAACCGGATAACAGGTTAAACGATCGATACATAATTCCAACAGAATGACTTTCACTTGGTCTACTGTCTCGAATGAGCACTTTCAAATGAAGAAAATATAGGTTTTAGCAATCAGACTCTCTCAGTTGTTATAGTTTTTAATTGTGAACTAACTATTGTGGAACCGCCACATTTTCTTAGTGGTTCTGAGGGTTACTGTGGCCTTGACAGATTCCATATCGATCCGATCTATCGAACAGTAGCCAAATTGTTTGCAGCAATAGAAAAAGTAGTTCTACATGCAAAATATCGAATGGCGCACGCAATCAAAGTTTTTACTGCAATCAGTAACAGAACAAAACCATCAATAACGCGCAGCTTGTCCAAAATC
>QNGE01000132.1:0-149109 GCA_008508345.1 Paragonimus westermani
ATGATGATGACTGATCAGTAGACCAAAGCAGTTGATCGACGCAGTTGCAGTGATGTAGTATTCCTCGAATTTTCTGAAGCATTTGGCCGCGTGAACCATGTTGTTTTGCAGGTAATTCTTCCCATTACGGGATACCAGGTAACCATTTTCAGTAGTGTGAGTCATATCTTGTTAATTCTCAGCATAGGATGTGTGTAAACGGTGCATTCTCTGCCTGTAGGTCTAGCTTCAGCGGGAAACCACCAACGTTCACTTGTTAGCTCGCACATATTTATAACATTGATCAACCATCTTCCTGTCCTAATCGCCTTCTCGTTATTGTTCTTCACTGAACACGTCAAGATCTGGCGTCCCGTGAACACTAGTAACGATTCTCTCATCCTTCAGAAGGACCATAACATTCCGTACGATTGGTCTCGAGTGAACCGACTGGACACGTATTTGTATTACCTTGATGGATACTCGCTTCAAACAGTTCTTGTTAAGAAATGCCAAGCAACCCTCATTTCGCACACTCTCCCCGGCTCTTCAAACATTGAAGCGGAGGCAAAAAATAACACGTAACACCCTGACGTCACTGAAATCTTTTCGGTCAGTTCAAACCTCACCGTTTTCAATCCCCTTACAACAGTTTTTCTTGACCGCATAGTGAGAATGGAGCTATAGTTTGACCGCGATATCTCCAAAAGGACAAGCTGTACATGGGGACTGTGCAACGTCGTGCCATTAAGACAGTTCACGGACTGAAAACTAGACCGCACGAAGACTGACATCTCTGAGAATGTACTGGTTGGAACATCGTCGGTTTAGAGGTGACTTAATGCTTCATAATGAAGTGTCGTGATAATCCGTGCCGATTGATGCTAATCAAAGGAAATAGCACGATGCTGAGAGGTTAGCCCCCCCCCCACAAAAAAAAAATAGAGGTCCAATATGGCACATTAGAATGCAGGCAGTTTTTCTTATTGTTTGTGAGGCTTGAAGTGCTCTACCTAAACATGTTGTTCCTGTTGGTTTGCAGCGATTTGCTGGGTTTGCCTTGACCAACATTTATTGGCCCAATTCTGATGCTATATTTTTTCTTCATTTCAACCCGCCGCCGATTCTACGCAACAGGATAAGGAACTCATAAGAGCTTTCGCTTCCTACTTCCGTCTTTAACCCACTTGCTCACTTAACTGCACAGTATTATAATACTACGTACCGTAGCACTTTAATGTGTTAATGGGACACCTCGAAAACTGTAATCAAATCATCAAACTATTGCAATAGAATTCTAAGCGACCTAATGAGCCCCGTTTAATCTACAAAGCCCATGAGCCGTGACCATGTTACTGTAGTCAACAGTGGCTAGAAAAGCAATGCCACGACGTGCATCAAGTAGTTACCATTCAAATCAACAGACGCCCGCCGGATAACAAAATATACAAATTGACTGTACCCTGGTAAATCGGGCTTCAACCCTCGAGCCCGCTTACAGATATTAGCTGATTGCTGCACGAGTTCGGGGCAGAAAGCCCAAGGTATGCGGATCCAGTGCAATTGTCTCACTCAGTGTTCAGCGATTCGTCGAAACATGCAAAAATGCGACACATTAAGTGTACTCATACCATTTCGACTAGGTCTAACCCAATGTGAAAATGAACTAACTCACCAGCAGATATAAACCTTCCCGTCCTGAGTAGCCTTCACTATCAGATGGTATTCCTTCAGATGATTAACAAACGCTTGTTGCGTGCTGAAAACATGTTGTCTCGGCTTGTTTACAGTCACCCAGTGATTTTGTGAGGCCGGACAGTACTGACAATGAAATAATGATACCATAATTCAGCTAACAAAATCGCGCCATTTAACACCTACATAAACCACACAAAGCGCAAACAAAAACAGCCAGCAGAACTGAGCGGCTAAACTGGGTACCATGTAACGGTACAATGGGTTCAAAAATTCAGTGGTCTAATGGGTTCAATGGGTAATGTACGGAAGTAGTCTCGTTTCTCCAGACTAATGATCTTTGTACCAGATGGTCAGTCGCACGTCGCAACTTCTCTTGATTTTATCGGGAGTCTAAAATGTAGAAGCAAATGAATGCTTACTAATATTATACACGTAGGTCTACGGCTGGGTGAATATGAATAATTAAGTGTAAGCTATCCGACAAACCGACACATATGTGAGGCTAGGCGCAGCATAGTATGCTGGGACACTGAGTGAGTGTCAGAGTGTCAATCCGTAACACTTTTGAACTCATCCATCCACGTGACACTCACGATGTGTTCTGACAGAGAGTGTCCAGGTTTTGCAAACCTTAACCGACAGAGAACTGTGTATTAGCTCAAGCCTGCTGTATTCAGCGACTTACCGATTGATACACGGATTCTAGGCAGAGATCAAAGGTTACCCGATCCAGTCGGTGGATCTGAAAGACCATAATTGAAAACAGTACATATGAAGAACAGTCATATTTGCAATGCTAGTTCCTGAATTCGTACGCCCAGAGTTTTCCCAACCTTTTGCTACCGTGAATCGAAAGTCGCAAGGAGAAAACGGTGAATCTGCAAACAAACTTTATCAATGGGTTTACTCACCGTTCACAACAGACTTCAACGTAACAATTGAGGAGTGCTAGGTAGCTCGACGTAAGAGCACCTTGAGCACAAACGCACAGCAGCCGCCAGAGTGGAAGAGTACGTCTACGGAAAATTCCAGTCAATCTTCAGAATTCAAACAAGCGTTAGATTGGTTAAGCAGCGCTCCTAACGGCGATAACTCAACATTGTTATCCAGGTGAATGTAACCTACAGGAGTAGAGATGGTGCAGATTCATTACGCAGCTACGAGCAAAACTGCGATACTTATGCCGGCCCACTAAATTTGATGCTAGTGGTCTGTAGTAAATTTACAGTCACAAGGTAATGTGAACCGGCGCGGTGGTACTGGCAGGGCAACCCTCACGTCGCGCGGAGTTTAGAATTTTGGGGACGTCGAAGGTGATCCCACTACAATGGGCGTGGCCCTCGCCGTTTTCCAAGCAGGAGGCTTAATGTCAGTCTGGACTTTTGGTTGACATATTTTATAACGAGTTTCTGGCGTACTAGCTTCTGCTTCCTCGTGTATTCTGGGATGGATCTTGTAGTTATTCATCGCGTTGTATGAAATAGCTTTGAGTAATATATCTTCAACATCTACCGCATAAAACTTTGCGGTAACGAGTGTTTACCTGGAGTAGGACAGGATACCAGCTCGGTGGTGCATCGTCGCAGACTACTAGCTAATATGTTTACTATCTCATCCACAATTAGCGAATCAGACGGAGTATCTTCTCCGGGTACTCGCAAAACAATCCAGTGTGCGGTCGGCCTTCATGGACAGACAATTTCAGTGTCAGTGGATTGATAACAGTTTGAGGAAGCGGTAGTCTTTGGGAGTTCTGTATCACGATGCTTCGCATCGCAGAGACAAGGACGTGAATACCAATGCGGAGAGCAATTGCAGTGTCTAAGATTGCGCAAAAATAATCATGAGGACGCGCTTTGAAACTGGTTACATAGTTAACAGAGATTGCATGTTCTGGAAGGGCATTCCTTACCCTACAAATGCGCAGTGAGATAACGATATGCTTATACCACGGTCAGCTGTGTTGCATCCCATGATCAGGCGAGTGGCCTCCCCAACCACTTATTCTGGTCATAGCGACCACCAGGTTACGCTGATGGTCATGCGGTGTGATAATAGGGATGGTGAGAATCAAGTCACCTCTGGTCCGTCGAAAACCAGATAGATAGATATTCACTTCCGTAAGACGCGTATATTGGGGTTCATCCCACAACACACGAATGACCTCAGTCCACGTGAATGAACAGCTGTGTGGAGAAAATTATCATAATGAGAAAGACGACGCCAGATGGCAGATGCATATTCGAAGTGCCGCCAAATGAAGCTTTGTGGAGAAGTGTACAACAGGGATCACGCGGTCCAAAAAGTCGCCTGGTTAACCCCAGGGCTTTACTGGTGTCATTTTACATCTATCACATTGAAAAGAACTCGGCAGAGACTGAAAAACGGTCGCCTCCAATCCTCCTTCACGAAGTCTGTCTGAAGATGGAAGTCGTTCGACTAGTAGGTGACACTTGACAGTTGTCCAGTATACATAACTTTACACCTCTCCGCGTTGGGTGCAAGTTTATCCACCTGGGACCAAGTGGAAAGAACATTCAGGTGGATTTTTTTAATTGAATAGGCAAATTTTATCGTCATCCGCAGGCAGTAGCAGCAGAGACGAAATCGAAACAGGAAAACCGTTTTTAAAGATGAGAGATTGAAGATGACCAGGGAGAGAGCCTTGGGGCGCGCCACTAGAACTGTCATGGCGACCGCAGTGTTCACAGTTGACAGGCACGTGATCATGTCCACTCCAGTGACTCTAGTCAATTTGGGGCGTCACCTTGAACTCCTCATCGGTGAAGCTTGTCAAGCAGAACCGAGTAGTTCATCGGAATAAACAATGCAGCGAAGTTAGGGTAAACAAACTCACCGCCGACATCCTGGCCAACCGACGCCATCCACTGTCCAGTGACCGTCAGTAGATCCTTCGAACAGAAACCTTTCTTCCTAAAACCATATCTTGTCACTGTGGAGGTTGCAAAACACGGAGTACTCGTGGAACTTCTAACAAGCGAAGGCTTTCATTACTTGCAGAAATCAAAAGCAGATAACTGTTGAAGGACGATTGCGAAGACGATCGAAGAGAGGCGAACAACAACAAACTCCCAACTCTGGGGGACCAGGTTACTTGAGGTAGTTTGCTCAAATAACGGGCTGACGCGCTCAACCTGCTGCTCGGTGGCTTCGCAGCTTGCAGTTGGTAGACCAGAGTCCGGGCCAAGTTGTAGAGTGTCATCAAGAAAAGCTGCGAGGAACTATCTACAGTGCTAATACAGTCAATCCGGTCAAACCTTCGTGAATTCGGCAAAGAGCACGTAGGTACAGCCAGACTCTAGAGCTGTGATGTCCCAGATGCTGCTTTACGAGTTCAGGTGTATGTCGGAATGTGCTTTTGGGCCACTGACGAAGCGCTGAGCGTTAGTTTCGCTGAGCGATGCCATCTTATTTGGGATGGGAATTTCGGTAACTTCCTCACGCGTGCTGCCTCTCTGTAATGAGCTTGAATTTTCAACTGCGAAGTTGACATAGCTTATTTTGCATACAAAAGCCAGCGGTGTGGACTGCTCAAGAGATGTGACAAGTATGCGCGCCAACCTAGGAGAGGTGAATTCATCACCAGCCTGGACCGTCAGATAGGAACGCAGTACGTCTGAATTTGTTTCTAGGTAGTTCTTACGTTTAGTAATAACGGAAGGGATTAGGTTAGTGCCATTGTTGTGACCGGGCTAGATCACTGCATGACCGCTAGGCCTGAGAATACCAAGAAATCAAACTATCAACCATTAGACTCTCCCTGATGAGATCAGGTTTAGGATGCGAGGGAGTAGGGCGAAACCGTCGGTGCTCGCGACCCGAGCCGTGTTCATATGGACTCACGGTTTTCATTGAGTGGAAGAGATGTACTGCCATGAAGCCCTCAGAACCCACGTACGAATACGGGGGAACGGTTACTTCTGAACGGTTTAAATCACCCAACATAAAGATATCACAGAAGCCAAGAGAAGTGTCAGTGTCCAAAACTGCTGAGATGAGTGCACCTCTTGCGTACTAAAAAAACTCTGGTCAGTATAACACTCCAACCTACCGAAATCAGGTTTATTCAGGAGAACTGCCTCTGGAGTCGCAGTGAGTTTTGAAAGGGGGAAAACATGAAATGAAGCACGTACGTAGAGGGCCACCCTACCACCATTACATTCGGTCCTATCGGCCCGTAGTATCACCATGCTATCCACTTAATGTTCGAAGTTTAGAAAAGATGCTGTATGCCAAGACTCAATCAATGCAACTAGTCGTGGCTTTAGACTGGAGAAACGATCACGAATTTCACTCAGTTTGTTGGAAGAACTTTAACGGAGCTGTCAGTGGAGGAGTGCGTGCTTGGTTGAAATTTTCGTTGCTGAGAACCATTTACAGTTAGACTGACGGAACCATTGCCTATCCCGCCAAAGTCGACTGCGACTTGTTTCATTGTAGCTCTAGAACCAGTGTTACTATCAAAAGATCAGCGAAAACATTATCACCAGATTTCAGATTCTCACATTCGTCCCTGAAACGATCGCGATGAGGTAATTCTTCCCGACAACGAGACGGTGCCTGTGGCGATAAAACTGCGTGATTTGCATCACCATTTCTTTGGTAGTGACAGTGACTTTGAAGAGTCTAAGGCCTCATTCCCTCAGTACATGATTTGGACAGGAACTGCGCCGATTATGCTGAACGTACACATTTGTTAGTTTGAGAGCAGAAACTCTTGCTCTTCAATACTGGAAGTCCAAACGTGTCTGATAGTGATGTTCCAAGATCAGACGATGTTTGAGTGTTCCGTCTTCAGAGCATTACACCAATGCTGTTCAGACAACGGTGTACCTGCAAAAACGCGGGCTCCGGGACCAATTTTAAAATCGCAGGAGACTGAGGTCGTAGGAACAGCACTTACCCTGGGATTATTGTAATCGTGCAGAAACGGTTGGAAGCGCTCGACTACTTGGTCGGCAATTTCAGCAGCTTCTGATAGCGGTTGTGAGCGGGCTACGGACACAATAGCTTGGGCTGTCTCCGGCAGCCTCTGCATCCATAGCTCTCGCAATAGTGACTCATCCATGTGAGAGCCACCGAGAAGTTGCTGCATTTCACGGAGCAACGTAGACGGGCGTTTGTCACCCAGTTGCAATCCACTGAAAAGCTGCTGTAGGCGGGTTTTCTCTGATGGGGTTACCCGCTTGATCACGGCCTCCTTAAGAGTATCATAACGATGTTCCGCGGGTTGACTGAGGAGGACGTCACGCAATTGCATGGTGACTTCCTTCGGAAGTCTAGACACTAGCTGACTGAACTTCGCCTGGTCAGACGAAATTCGGTTATTGACGAACTCGGCCTCAAGATAGACAAACCAGAGTAAGGGATCCATCTCCAAGAATGGAGGAACTGTTAGTGTAACTGCGCCTACAGTATGCGAATCTAAAGGCTTAATATCTTCCCCAGACATGGTAAACGCTCAGTAGCTTATAATATGCAAAAACGGAAAATATAGAGTAGGTGAATGAATATGAAAATTTGGCCAGACCTGATATATAACCAAAAATTGAAATACGGTCAATAAAAATGATAAAATGCCGTATAAAAAAAAATTAACACCAAGGAACTGACTCACCAAATGACGTGAGACGAAGATACACGGACAAGATACGCCGGATCACACAATAAAAATAGCGGACCAAACTGCGGCGAAAATACTATTGTCGGGCTCACCAGTTTGTGGGTACGTTCCCACAAAGTCTCACACCAGATTTGACGAGTTACCCAGTGGCAATAATTCAGAAGACAACAAACAGCGCAGTACTCTATATATTGCCACGACCGAGAAGCAACAAAATGTACAGCCAGCAAGCGTCCTGCGTGTAGCGCGCGGAACGGAAAAGTGAGGAATTTTTCTACCAGCGGAAATAAGGCTTACAATTGGGCTAAACAAACTTGGCTCATCAGGGGGTGTCAAATTGTACAACAAAATATCAACAAAAATTAGGCTCTTCTAGGAGGTCGCTACAAGACCTCAAGTTCGTCAGCAGACGCCAGTGTACTTGGAACTTTTCTTGATTCCTCAGGGTACGCGAACCCAGAGATTCTGGCCAGTCGCGTTTTGGAAGGCAGACAGAACAGATGGACTCCAGGCTCCACGCACAAATTCCGCCAGGGCTCCCGATCGTGCTTATCGCGCAGCTTTAGACATCTGTCGATGCACCTGGAAAGGTACTGTTTGATCACAGTCTTCCACGGCGTCCAAGGTATACTTCTCCGGCGTGGTGGTACGAACACTTTAGAATGTCTTTCATGACCAGCAGTCAAAACGTGGCTCCAACAAATATCAAAGTAGAAGAAAGTAATAAGGTTTCAAAACAAGCGGCATATTTCCAGGAACTTATGGAAATATGATGAGCAGTTAGCTGCAGCTTGGTTCGGGACTAGCCCGGTCAGCATAACCGTTCTCTGAATGTCCTCTAGTTGTTTTCCGAGCGTCGTATTACAATCCCAACCGCGCGTCTCCGAGGCTCCAGAAAAATCAACCTGGGCCTTCATATTATGGTGCGTTTATCTCCCCCTCTTTCCACCACACATCTAGGTTTATCCGAAGGTTTCTGACCGGTGAAATTGATAGATAAACTTATCACCGCTTAGTTATAAGGGCCTTTCATTGAGAATCTCATTGATCCCTAAGTGTCTGCCGCAGACATCTCATTACACCGGGGGATTGAAGTGACCATTTGAGGGGGTACGCCTCTTTATTGAAGTTTTAACGTAGTGAAAAAACAGACAATCGTAAAACAGAACTCCTCGTTCTCATTGTTGCTGGCACTTAAAACGGCAGCTTTCTGCGTTATCACTCATTCTTTTCACGTGCCCTCTGTATCCACAGTCCCACTACCTCTCTGATAAGCACGTGTTATGGACCGAGATACTGATGGTGCGTGACATCTCAATTGAAATTAATGATGCAATACAGATAATTACAGAAAGATGTGTTGATGTGTTGTTGTGCTAGATGTGTTGATGCCAGAGGAAGCAGGTTATTAACCCCTTCCAATCAATGTTTCTTGCCAACTTATGCCATGAGCGTTCCCAGGATAGCCCTTATCGAATCGTTCGCTAACGATTCAAGTCCACACCGAGTTACGCGTGATCAATTGATCTGGTGAATGCCTCCCAGTATTCAACGATAGTGATAATCTATCCTCGAAACGGTTAACGAGAAGGCGCTTGTAATAACTGGATTTAATACGGTACCAAGTGAAGCAATAAACAAGAAAATCGAGTCTCTCACCTCGAATGTGAACATACGCATAAATCAAACAACGTGCCTCTACAACAAATCGACGCCAGGCTCGCTGTCTTCTTGTTGCCCCCAAATCTGGTCTGCATGTTTTAGGGGCACCAGTCAGCAAGAAGAACATGAAGCGCGGTCGTACGGTTTGACGTCTTCGGTTATTGTGAGCAAAAATATTTCCGCTTAAATTCTGGTTTCTCACTCGGGCACCTGTTGCAGAAGTTAAAGTGACCGAAGTGTGTCTTAGTGACTAACATTTGTTCGTTTCGATTGGCTGATAATTAAAACTATTTGGACCCGCGTCACTTTAAAAAATTCGATATAACTGCGGTTGTTTTGGTTGTGTTTTAATCTGGGGATGCAGAAATAATGCGCATATAATTACATACAGTGAAGCAAAAGTTTTTTGTCACATCAGCAACTAGTGGTACTGTTTTATTTTTGGGACAAATTACTTTGCAGCTTTCAAGGCAGTTTTCGAGGAGCGTGGATTTCACAGTTTCTCACAGTTCCAAAAGTGCTGCAAAAGTACATGGGAGATTTTGGTGATATTTACATTTGCGAAAGGAGCCGTAACTCGAAGCTACTCTTGGAGTAGGATGAGATAATGTAGCATGATTCCCTTAGAACCGTCTAGGTTGACTACCGCTGTAAGAATTATAGAAGGAGTAAGAGTGTGTGCAAAGGTGTCTGACGTGACCAGTGGCCTAGTGATTTTCAGCCTCAACAATTTACTCTCCGCGACACTTGTTGAAAATCACAATTTCATGTGGTCCGAGTGAATGCCTACTTCGTTGCGAGCTCTTTCGAGTTGGAACACAACTACCCCTCTAATCGTTCGGCGCATATGTCCCATCCTACAAATCTCAGGCTTACCGTCAGTGGAGTGGAAAAAATGAGTATCGCCCTCTCCAGACATACCACAGCTCAAAAAAGCAGGAGGACCAAAACGACGAATGCGAATGTTCGCACGCTATGTTGATAACGTCATTTCTAAAAATAAGATTTGTTAAAATATTCCGTTAAACCTACGGGCTTAAGCAGTTTTGTACTAAGACGATTATACCTAGAGGGCGCAGCTTACACACGTGGTGTGCCAAACGAGCTATGCAGCCGCCATAATCGTGCGGTGCTAAAGGGGCGCATGAGACGAGCTCACCTGGTAATCTATGTGTGCGACCGAAAACTGGTTCGGCTGCAATAGCGTTCAGGTCTTCTTTGACCGTGTTTTGCAGCCCAAAAAGAACTGTCGGGGGTGTTTTATCCAAGTAGAGTTAGCATGCGCACTAAGAGCAGCTTTTAACTGGCGGTGGGGACGCTCAATCATCCCATTTGCTGCCGGATAGTAAGCTGTAGCGGAAATGTGCTTGCTTTCTAACGTATTTAAAAGGGCCGCAAAATGTCCTCCAAAGTATGTTCCATGATCTGTGGTCACCACTGCTGGACAACCTAATTGTGTCACCCAACGTTCTAGGATGGCGCTGGCCACTGTTTCTGATGGGCAGTTGGGTAGCAATATGGCTGCAGGCCATCTTGTGAAGCGGTCAACACACGTCAACAGCTAATTAGAACCATTTGAAGGTGGTAAGAGCCTACCATATCGACGTGCACGTAGTGAAAACGTGCGTCTGGCAAGGGGAAAGTACCATAGGTTTTTTGTATGACGGTGGACTTTAGAACGTTGGCATTGGAGACAAGAGCTGCTCCAGTGGCGGAATTGGTGTTTTACTTTAGGCCATACGAAACGCTCAGTGACAAGTTTAACTGAGGCGCGTATGCCAGAACGGAACAAACGGTACATTGTCTCAAACGCTGCTTGGGCAAGGTGTGGTCTGTGGAGTGTTGCAAATGAATCTCCCCTTTGAGTATGTCAGAGGTACTGGTTGGACTGTGAGAGAGCTTTGTTGGCCAAGTTGCTGGATCTCTGGGTCACTGGCTTCAGAGACACTCATGGCCACCAAATCAATGCCATTGTCAGCAGCTGCGCGTGAAAGAGTGTCCGATACAGTGTTTCCGGCAACGGACACATGATGCATATCGGTCGTGAACTAAGAGCTAGGGTCCAGGTGCCTAACTTCCCTTAGGGATATCTGTCGGATGAAGTGTTTAGGAAATAGGTTAGCGGCTCATGGTTAGTGTAAACCACTGAATGGCGGAAGTTACGGATGCCTAAATAGATAGCTAGCAATGCTCTACCGAACGTGCTATCACAGGATTCCTCGGGTCGTAAACGTATGGAGAAGAAAGTTAACGGTTTCCATCGCTTTTCGACGAACTGCTGTAAAAACACCAACAACTGAGTCCGAATCGTCGGTCATGATTGAAAGTAGTGCGTTTGGGTTGGGGTGCGCAAGGAGGGCTAGGTCGGCTACCGCATCCTTGAGTCTAACGAATTCGGTGCGTGCAGCCTCGGTGGATTGAAATTTGCGTTCAGCTCCACGGAGAAAATAGGTCATTGTTGCGTTGTATACACAGTTAGGTATGAAACGTCTGCAATAGTTGACCAGACAACTAAAACGTCGGAGTTGCCCAAAAGAATTTAGCTCGGGTTATTCATGGATAGCTATAATCTTATCCGTAAGTGAGTAGATTCCCTTTTTTGAGATCTTACGACCCGGAAATTCTATTGTGGTTTTACCTGGTTTGCATTCGGTGGAATAAACTGTGAGACCATGTTGGGTCAAACCTTCCAGTAAGGTGTGAAGATATGTAAGGCGTTGTTCCTGTGAAGAACTGGCTACTGAAATATCATCCAGATTAGGGTAGACAAAGTCCAAACCATGTTTCTTCACGAGTGAAATGAGCTGCGTTGCTCAAACCAAATTGCATTCGGAAAATTCGAAAATGCCAAAGAGGGTTATAACTGCGGTTTTGGGTGTGTCTTCTTCGGCTACCTGGATCTGGTGATAGGCAAGTACCAAACCCATCATACTGAATATGGATTTTCCATGAAAGCAAGTGGGATTGGATAATTGTCAGGGACTGTTGCTTGATTTATCCTCGCGGTACTCACCGCATGGGCGCCAGTCACCTGACTTCTTAGGGACCATATGCAACGGTGAAGCCCATGGACTCTCGGAAGGGCGTATTATGCCGGGCTGAAGTATGTGCCCGAAATTTGCCATGACGAGTTTGCGTTTATCGGTGGCCAATCAGCAGGGCCGTGCACAGACGGAGGATTTCTTAGTAGGGATATGGTGTATGATAGTTGAGTTCACTGATGGGATATCTTGTGTGAACGAGTTGTTGGAACTAAGTGAAGAGATCCACCGATTGTTTAAGGGCGGCTAGTTGGGCACATATAGATGTCATGGCCGTAACTTTTGCGTACGTGTCGGGTAAGCTCAGCTTATTGTTGAAATCGATTAACAGAGGGTATCTCGTATCGACCGGAAGGTCGAAATACCAAAGGAAGTTGATGCCGATTATGGGGAATATGTGGTAAAAATCTACTCGATTCACCGCTTATCCAACATCCAACAGAATATCTGACAAGCAGCCATTCCAAAGGTTGCGTTAAAGATACAACATCAGGATTGGACAAACTGTCTCAGTGTTGTACCTTCCATTATTTGCCAGTTTGTTCAATCCGTATCACACCAATTGACATGCGGTTAGTGATTTTGCATGTTCCAATAACGTCAGCCGATTACAGACTGTGATTTCTTTAATACACTCGTACATCAATAAATTCGGCATCTCAGTTAATGAATAACAATTGCTTACTGCTACCAGCACCAGGTCTTCTCCTTATTACTTGCGTGGGAGGTTTCAATTCAAGTACGATTTCTAGGGCTATCCGAAGTCCCTAATTCCGTGTGTCACGAAAAGATACTGCAATAATTGTGAACACCTAGCGAAATGTCCTCTTGAGGCTCAAATTAACGGTTAAGGACTGCTGTCCACAAGTAGACATACAAGTGCTGTTTACGGTACGAAGTTGTGAGCCGCACGGATACAACTCTTCTTTTGTAGACGGAAACACGATAACCTGCCTCCCGGTATCAACCAGGAACGCTTTCTCGGTATCTACATTTTTTACGAAGATGAGGCGACAAGGTGCAACACTGACGACGTTAGTCGCCATTTCGGGTTGGCATAGAAATTGCTCTACAGGGTCGGCAGAAAATTGCACGGTTTAATACCAACAGTAGCCGTCATTCAGCTGCAACGTCAACGACGTGCTGGACGACCTAAAGGGATTCTACCGGACTCGCCGCGCAAAACTGCGACTTCGGCCCACAATGCTTCTACGTTCGGTACTGATGTAAACGGGCCGCCTTCGTCATGTGACGGCTCATTTCCCGCCGGGCCTGGCGCACGGGGTGGGGGTTTCAACTAAGCTGAGAAGCGGTTGAAAACGTTCTACTACCTGGTCGGCTATCCCCGCTGCCTCCGTTAAAGGCTGTGATCTCACAATAGACAAAATCGCCTGTGTCCGGTAGTCTGTGTATCTATAGTTCACGTGGAAGAGACTCGTCCATGTGCGACGTGCCTAGTAGCTGTTGCATCTCCCGAATTAGGGTAGTGGGTCGCTCGTCACCCAGCTTTAGCTCGCTAAATAACTACTGTCGACGAGTGTTCTCCGATGGGGTGATTGGCTTTATTACCACTTCTCTGAGAGTTTCGTAACTGTTCTCTGTCGGTTGGCTCACCAACACATCTCGCAGTTGTGTCGTAACCTCTGTCGGCAAACAAGCTACTGTCTGACTGAATTTAGTTGGGTCAGAAGAAACTCGGTTACTGTAGAATCCCGCCTCTAGGTGTATGAACCATAGGATAGGGTCCGTCTCTCAGAACGGTAAGACCGCTTGTGATTTGGCTACCATGGGGTACTCGAGCAGCTTAGCATCGTTAGTAGACACGGGTAAATCAAATATAAGTCATACCTTAACGAATGATAAAACCGGCTATATAAAATTAATATAACCAAAATGCATATATAAACAGAAGGAGGGAACTTTCGAAAGCGTAAGGCGAAATCATGATACGAAACGAAATCACCGGAAACGGCAATGTTTAACCACGCATTGGAAATGTATTTTTGACTCACCAATTGTTGGAACTGATACAACAGAATAATACGCAGTCAGTTCTCACCATCGATAACCGATCGACAATGAAAAACCAAGAATCAGCGCGTTGACCCTCGTGTATTAGTATCGATCCTGGAAAATAGAGCGTATAGAGAAACAGGTGGAGCTAGCGAAGCACGGAGCGAGTTTTGTTATTAGCCCCGGGACGGATGTTACAAAATGGATAGCTTGACTGAAACAAAAGTGGGTGAAAAACCCAAATCATCAGAAAGGTACAGATGGATGCGACTATCAAAATATTAATCACAGTCCCTACACATTGCATTGGGTCATACTCACGTCAACCAGTAATTTCAGAACTCCTTTATTTGATGGATCACTATCGAGGTTTATAGTTATTTTCTCATAAAGTTTTTCATTATTTTCTTGCACCCTAGCAGCTTATTAAAAAACTTCCCTTCATGACCGTGTGCCTGTTCGGATTCGAATCGGTTACTCAGAAAACTCAGTAGTTATAGACGCTTGCTGCATTAGAGACGCGACTATCCCAGATCCAGCTTATGAACAGACGTTACGAGTAGACTAAGCACGACACGATGAACCACTAGACGTCCGGGATTGGCAGTCACCGTAGTAGGTGAAAGAGAAGAACACTGCAATCCAAAGTATTTTCTTGGACTTGAGGGGGAGCTTCATCTTCGGGGTTGCTGCATGAAGAAGAGTAATAGATACCTCATACTAGTGAGTTCTGGCCACGTAATTTCAATCGAGGTCTCAGAGTATTCAAACTGTTACAGGAATGAAATTCTCAGATAACCATGGGTGTCGGGCGACTGCTTAATAGAAACAGCACAACGGAGTTAGTTGGGTCCAATGAATTATTGAATCTCTCGCCAGCGCTTCAAGCTCGCACGGAATTCTAGGTGTTCTGACAATTCGATAAAAGCCTTTCTCAATCTCCAGCAGCGAAAACGGTTAACGAGATTGTTTTCGAAACAGCTGCTTGTAGTACGACATCTACTGAGTCAGCATGCAACCTCTAATCTCGAACGTTAAATAGCTTCAAAATTGAAACAACGAATGTACCGGCACAACAAAATCGACGACTAGGCACTACTCAGTACGAGGGGAAGATATAACTGAACTGAGCTCACCTAAACATTTGGCTATTGGTTGTGTCGGAGTGAAATGCTTGTTCGAGGATCAAGACACGACAGGAATCGTAATTTATTCAAGGAGAACTATGAATGGTAAATGGCTAACTTTGGCATGGGGAATTTTACAGGGCTCAGATTGAATAATGGTAGAGGAAACGGTAAGAGTGGTTGAAGTAAAACACAGGTGAATAATACAATTTGCCTGAGGAAGGTAACAAAGCGTAATTACCTTCCAATAATAATCAAGTTTTACGCAACAATCTCAAAATGACCCAATCTACCTTAGCAAAATCAACATGGCCCCCAGAACCGGCTGGATATCCCAACTCGAGGTGGTAGTAAGAACAGCAGCGATCGACCGGTTCACTGATATATCCGTACTTTTGTTTTACTCGTAACAACCTGGTGTTACTCTGAAGACGCTTCTGTCTAACAAACTGATCTGGTGTCCCGTCCAATAGTGTTATCCAACGTTTTTACCGTCACCTGGCGCACACGTCCGTAATCACTGGGATATACTTCGTTGGTCGCCCCATCAGACCAATTTTGGAGACCCATCCCTGAAGAAGAACTACACCGCCTGCCTGCAATTGGTGCGTATACTTCAACCACTTATGAGTAACGTGTAACTAGAGTAGGTATTCACGCCCTCGTCACCTCCGAGACACATAAGCGGTGTGCTTTTCCCAAGGCCTTGGTGTAACGTTCACGCAATGCCATTTCATTTGCAGTCAAGCCCATATTTGAGTTTGACAAGAAAAAAACACTGAGATGATGCATCTAGGGATTGTGTGGAGCGTCATAAACAGGCACGAGTGACATATCGTTAAAGAGTTCTACCTGTATAAAGGTTTACCTTCTGTTGTATTCATTGTTGGCAGTTGATCTGATACAAAGTATGGTTAGCTCAGATGTCCATCATTCATTCCTTACTGCACTGTTCGCGACCACTACTACAACCTCGAAGATTGTGGTGTCCATTCCAGTGTTAAACAAACCTCAAAGATGTATGGTGAAAATAGTTCGATAGAACAACGTTTTTTCCAAAACGATGGGCTAATAACGGAAAAATACCAGTAGCGCTGTGGGTGTCATAAGAGCCTCCGCTTATTCCATGAAAAACAGTGTTGTTTTCTAGTGAAACTCAGGAATTATGACGCTGCTTGTATCTATAAGATTTCATAGAATAACACAGCAAAAGATGTGACATCACAACCAAAATAAGGCTAGCGCTCTCTGGCCAGAGTGTAGGGCTATAGTTATTCTGACTGATTTACACAGTAGACTATAAAACTAAATGTGCTTAGTTCCAACGAATCTAATCCTCCTTGCTACACCCGGAGGATTTGCAGTCCACACTGAGAACAGACTTCGAAACAGACGATTCCGGAAGTCGGCTAAAGTGGATGCTTCCAGTGGGGTTTTCCATTTTCTAGATGTCATTCGGCGAATTTCGTTTAACTGCTGCATCACACTATTGAATAACCTCTGCCATGTGCACGTGTCAGTCCTTCCGACAACACTGGTGATCGGCTAGATATCCTCAACCGTGCTTCGGGCACTTCGGATACCTCCTCAATACAATTGGACGTTTTGTGAACACTGTTCAAACACGCTTAGTCCACTTAGTGACTTTGTACTTTATTTTGTATGCACGTTTATTGTAGTTCATCGATTTTTATTCTGCTACAAATATCATCTTTTAGCCTTTAACTGTACATTTAAAGGTGAACGCGCAAGTGATGGAAGGACGAGTGGCTTGTGAACTTCCAGAAAATCTCTATTTCTCGATTTACGTTCCAAGCATCAAGTTTACGTGTGTATGAGTTCGAATTCAGACTTATTTACTTTCCCCAAGATTATAGCTGAACTAAGAACTATGGTCATGCTAGAGGGTGTTTAAAAAATTAAAACAATTAGCATAAGAATAATTCGCAATTATTTCATGTAAATGTTGTTGGAAATAGTGGGAATGAATCTGTGCGAATGAAGGTGTCGACATATAACTAAACTGTGGTTAGAAAAATGAACGAACTAGATTAACTCTCAACAGAAAATAACAAAAGACTTCAAGAATCGGACCTATCGAGGCCGTACATTGTTCATGTGAGTTCCGATAGCATCAGAGAAGTGTGTTGACTTTATGTCAATTACGGCTTTTGCAGATAATAAGCTTCAGGGTGGTTTCAACGAGAAACCAGTCATTTTGGCACGAGATATTGCTTGCCAAATTTTTTTTAGAAGTATTGAAATCAAGATTTCAGATAAATTGCTTGGAGTCTGTCAAGTGCAGGTGAACGGTATTGATGAGAAAGTTGGGATAC
Source organism: Paragonimus westermani (assembly GCA_008508345.1). Classification (NCBI taxonomy): domain Eukaryota; kingdom Metazoa; phylum Platyhelminthes; class Trematoda; order Plagiorchiida; family Troglotrematidae; genus Paragonimus; species Paragonimus westermani. The sequence goes on from QNGE01000132.1 coordinate 17,501, forward strand.
ATCGAAAAGGTTCCTAAGGTAATAGTTTGATGATGGAAAAGTTTTTCAATATTTTTGCAAGGACAATCCAAATACAGAAGTTAGTCAACTTTTTCCAGTCTCATGAATGCATTTACTACCGTTGTCGAGGTGGAATCTATGATCCTCTAGTCCGGTATTGCTCAATTTCACGACGTTCTGAAAATGTGGATCAAATGGCACTTCACGATCATGTTATCATTGTGTTTCAGCAAGATTGGTAACACATTTGACAATTAAACATGTGCGACAATGTTGCTAGCCTGCTTATCCATATGAAATTTTTCGTTTTTCTCCCATTTTTCAGAATTCCCGATGGACTTTTATTCCTAGAAATGTTTGCACATGATATTATGACAGCTGTTTTCACGTCTGGTGTCTATGGGGCGGTGTAAAAACAGGTGATAGGTCTAGTATGAGCATTTGTAGTGCAAAAACGAATCACTTACAGTAAGCCTCAAGACAAAGTAACGAGTTAATTCAAAGAGTGGACTTCCTAAAAATGTACAATATTTACGATACGTCCAGTGGTATTGGGAAAGTACTCGAACTGTCCCGAACTCAGTTGATGGTGGGAAGCGCTGAACCAGAATTTCAATCTGACAGTGAAATGTTTCAGCTGACTGTCAATCACCGACCTTTGAAGGGCGAACTGACACTTGCGCTCAACAGAGTTTTATTCAAAAAGTGTGTCTTTTTTACAGTTTAAGCAAAAATATACGGTGTGGTCCGATATAGCAGTTACCCAAAATTGATAGAACTATAAAACCGTGGGAGCATCACAGAGTTCATGGTGACGTTCCTTAACCCATTCTTATAACTATTTTTGTACACCGTTTTTTTTGTTAACCCTATTTCTACTCTTGTTTAAAAGCATCATCATTTTTCAATTTCACTGGCATCAAGAATGAACAATTAAGACTTGTTGTGGGCACATGGGTACGGTTCGACGCTCATCCGTTAACACGTCCTTCCTAAAGAGCAATCGAAGTGTATTTCCAACAGACATCGAACTAAAAAACGTGATAAGATTTGAAAACAAACCGTTTATTTCGAGCAGTGTTTGGAAAATGTGTCAAGCAGTTACCTCTAGCCCAGTCTGTGACCGAGTTGGGCTCAATCCCACTCGGCGGCACTCAGAGGTGTGCCAGGCGGAAAGTGCACAGAACCTTCGACTACGTTAAACAACGCCTGACGAAGCACAGGTTAAACAACCTTTAATAATGGAATGACAGATGAGTCGTTAAGATAGTGGTAACCATTCGCTGCATGCAGTTGTTGACACTACTGGAGAAAGTGGAACTGAGTTCTTATCACGCCTCCTATAGCAGGTGTACGAAGAAACATGTAGGAAAACATCGTTCCAGCCGGTATCCGTACAGAAACCATACAATCACTAGCCACGACAATATTCCCAACTAAACACTTTCTCACCCGAATTCAAGGGTAACACAGACTGGCTTAGTGTTGGTGAACACCGTGAACCAGGAAAACGGAGAGCTTTGGAGGTTAGTACATGTACTTAGATGAGGACTTCCCAAAAGACCGACTCAGCTAGAAGCGACCGGTGGGATTTACAAGAAGCTGTTTCACGAACTACGTAAAAACGATTCGTTCATCATCGCACAACACTTACACACTGCACAACCAGTGCATCCACCTGTGAGAATAAACTCACAGTTTGTTCATCTGGAATTACTTTTAACATCTCAGGTTCAACTGCCAGTAAATTCACCTTAGAATAGTGATGGGGAATTGGCTTATTCTCGCGCTTGTTTACGTTTACGATTCCCAGCCCCACTTAGAACAGGCGCGATTTTGTTCATCAAGAGCAGTACGGTAATGCGTACACCACTTGACGCTACTCATTGTCACTTGCAAACATGAAACTGTTTGTCAAACACACTAATCCACAGAACGGTCTCACGTAAAGATGTACATAGCTAAACTGTCTCGGTACACGGCGCACTTGTCCACTGTTCACATGCACGCATGGAACCAGGCGTCACGCATAAAACGTTCTTGAGAGTGGTGATCGAGTACATGTTACATGGAATGTAAAAATGGAGCCGTTTGAAGCTAACACGATATATACAGGGGATAGTACCTGGGGCGATCAGTGATCAGCTGTGAACGTGAAATTAGGTCGGAAATGTCCGATTTCTTGGGGCGCGCCACACAGTGACATAACAGCAGAATAAACAGCCGGACGGCACACAAATTGTGTGCAAAATTGATAACCCGGGTACATTATTCAACCACAAGACCATTATGCCCAAGATAACGCAGGTAGGCCGGTGAATTATGCAGGTCGCTAAACAATTCCCCAAGAACAGTACTGCGACTAAATACGCTCCAGTTCAAAGGCAGCTGGTACTTGGCACCTCAGGCGTGGTCTGGTTCATGACTTACCAGATGTTATCTGACCAGCCTGCAACTGGAACAATTTTTAAGAGCCGCATGCACAGCAGCACATGTTATGACAAATCGAAGCGAGTTGTCACCCGAGTGTTCTTCGTTTAACGTTTCAAAGCTATCTTTGAGAAACGTCAGAAAGCTTAAAACTGGGTGTTAACAGATGTTCGTGGAAGGTACTACATACTGAACTGGAGATATTCACGCTCAGGGTTTACTCAACGTCCTTCACGCCAGCGTCGAAAGAATGTACGTAGCAAAAGCTGGAACAAGAGTGTCTGATTGTCGATACAACGACAAAGGATGTACCCAGCTGAACTAAGCAACTAGCGCAAATATTTGGCTAAATAGTGGATGAACGAGTCTTCGTTGCTTGTGCAGATTTTTCTTGTAACTTGTTCGGAAAATTGTTCTCCTGTACTTTAATATCACCCTATGGAGAGGTATCGGCCGATGCAACTTACGTCCAGAATGAGATGCAACTGAAGGTAAAAGCCCAGGCGTCAGAAGTTCCACAATGAGCTCAATAGGTCCGCTGGTGGGAACTTCAGGAATTGTCGTTTGAGTGGTTGTGAAGCAGGATTTCGGAGAAAGTCATATTAATCGAGCTTCAGTTTTTATGTGGATACAAGTTTGTCCTTGCCCAGGCGACCTATGGTACATATGCACCCGTTAATCTGAAGCGCCCTAGAGAGACCTGCATACGTCGTTGAATGTGCACACAGAAACCTGTATACTGTGATGGAAGGCATGGGATGAAGCATTACAACTCCGTGCCCGGGTGGTTGTCGAAGGAAAGCAACACATTCAGATGAAATGCTGTTTTGCGAATTAAGCTTCATACTGAAAATTGACATTGACAATGAGAAATAAGCCCCGGGTGGACGTGGCGATTGATCGTAAAGCGGCTCGGTGTCAGACGCATTAAAGGTAATTATAGGAACCGCGCGGGTTGCTTTTAGAGTTATTGCTAAACTTATATACGGCAAATAGAATCGACCACATTGAACACTGCTTTCAGTTGTTGTTGAACGTTCTCAACCAACGGATTCGTCAATAAATGATACACCTATTGCAGAAAAAATAGCTTACTAATACATGGAGTCGTTTTGCGAAGCTGACACCTTCAGACAGCTGGTCACGGTTGATTTTCACACTAGCTTGACAGCCATGCGATGAAACTCAGCTTTAAACAAAAACCCGCAGGACAGTTTCGGTGATGACATTTAGTATGGGGATAGCTACTTGAGGAGATAGGATATACCTCTAGACAATGACGGAGTACCAACGGTGTCGGTCTGTAAATGCGAGAGAGGAGAGGAAAGAGAAAGGCATTGTTCTCTTGAAGGTGATATATGATCATAAATTTTGGCCCATGGACCTGTGTGGGTGATAAGATGGGTTACAGTATGAGATCTGTCGAACATAATTCGCGAAAACGGGTCAATATCGTTCGAGGCGGATGTCCCGGAAAAGCGCCACAGAGTAGGGCACCAGCAAATGTTTGTATAAATTGATCGGAGACGCAAAGCAGAGTGTTGACAAAAAGATCGGAAATCATTTTCCGAAGGCTGTAATCTGACCATGGCCATTAAACGCACTGATGTGTAATCGACTTAAGTAATGGGACATTAATCACAACGTTATTGCTACCAGAAATATAGCTTGTAACCGAAGGAAATTGATGCCCGAAATCAAATTGTCAATTCGCGCTTGGCATGTGTCCACCGGATCCACCACGAGAGTTGAAAACTAAAATTTCGCGATCGGCGAAAACTACGGACTGGCTTTCTCTGAGGACATATCGGAATGGTGAAGTTAACGGCCCACAGTAGAAGATCAAACGTTTTTTCCCTTTCTGGTCCGCCGGGAGTATACTTCTAGAAAAGAACGGGAGCGGTTTCAGAGGGCCCAACAGTTTATTGGTGGGAAGCGGTGCTGTCTGCCATATCTGACATGTCAGACATGTTTGAGTAGACGGCTGGAGTTGAATGAGATTACATTACGGCATTTGCCAGTGTGCTCATAATACGTCTAGACCGTTCGGTAGCTACCGTGTATGGGTGGAATCGCCTTTGGCACAGCCAAGGATTAGCCGTTTGAAGGATAAACAAGCCCAGCTTATAATGGCTTTCTTCAGCATCGCTTGCACATTCTAGATGGTCGATATAAGAACGGACGGGATGATAACCTGCACAACGTCGTCAGTGAAAGGCTAAAACGTGTGAACGCATACCTAAAAATGTTAACGTACTCGGGCGACGTAACGGTGGCTGTCGTGAAGAGTTCTTTATTGGCAGCCGAGATCTTATGGTGGGCACCTAACAAGTCGATTTTTGGGCACATACTGGTACCCGGAAAGCTAGGTATGATATCCTGTTGTTGCGGAATCGGTTACCTTTCCAGTACATTGGGGTTGCTTGGTGAATGATAATCTCCACCTGGATGCCGGTCTTCCAACATTTAGGCACCAAGTAGCTTGGTTAGGTTCGAGGGATTTTCACGAAAAAATGGGGCAAAATTCGTATATTTCTTCGGACCTAATACATGCTATCTTCAGCGTATCCTGTGTTCACCTAACTCGGTAAATTCTGGCGAGCCAGCTCCCACTATATGGTGCTACGTGCGGTCAGTGAACGCAAGCACGGATGAAGACTGACGGAGAACTGTGTAAAAACTAACGATCAGGAAATGGATATATGCCGGGTTGGTTGAAATGTTATCGGCAGAGTGTTGGTAAGTGTAGTTTTTGTCCGTTGGTCGTCAAGATATCATCGACTGAGGTCTAATGGAAGGTTCAATTGCTAGAGATGTTAGTTGCTGACCAGCTTGGCGATAATGGAGCACCAAGATAAAGGTTTAGGGATGTCAACGTGAAGTATACGAGACGGTAAATTGAACACTCTGGCAGTGTTGTTTGATGCGCAAAGGTTTTATGTGGCCAGTCGATTCAAACCCTACAGGTGGGATCACGCTGAGCCCAAAATGGGCATTATTGAGACGGCCGATCTATTCTATTTGGAAAGAAGAGGAGGCCAGTCGGAGAAGCTACGTTAGTGGCCTTTCAGGAGTTCATTGTCATTTTGTTGGTTAGACCGAAACTGCAAGGCTGCCCATCTCACCGAGCTTGTTTGTTAAATTCGTGATAATTCCAGTAGCGATCACTATCAGCCTTCAGTTGCAATAGATCAAGTAACGCTGAGTTCTGATAGTCGATATTAACTTAAGACGTTGTGCTGTTAAATTGTGAAGTTGCTTTATCAGATTATTGGTAGGAGTGGTCAAAGAAGAAATCACGCTCGGCCTACTTGAGGCGAACCAGAAATCGCATTGCAGTATGCTTTGAATGTGCTGTTGGGAGTAAAAGGTGACTGTACCGAGATCCCCAGAAGGTTAACGTTAAGGACAAACCAGCACAGACAATTACTGCTGCGTTCAGTTGCTCGTACAGTCTCATGTAGTGCGACAATTCCGGAATAAATTTCACTTCGTCAGCAAGGTGGGGCGGTAGTGCTGCAGGTAAATGGTGAAAACAGGCTTGCTCTGTAGTAGTTTTCTGCAGCGTAAACAGCTTATAAGTTCTCAAACCACGATTTAGGATTATAGCCACAGAATGGAACGAAAGCTACGGGTGGTGCTTTGGTCGAAACGTCGGACAACGTATGAATGTGAACCTCATTGTGATGTGAGGGATACATAGTAAATGAATATTATATGTATATAATACAGCAATAGTAACTCAGTTGTACACAAATGTTTCAGCAAAAGTGAACATTCGAATGGGCTTACGAAGTCAATGCACGATACATTAATTTGCTACTCATAGATACACGCAAAACCAGACACGATCTGTGGACGGCCATTGAAAATTAAGACGGAGAATGTGCTGAACGCTATGCAGATCAAGTGTCCTATAATGCTATGAATGGCATTATCACCAGTGTTATCTTCATATGTGGGATTCTTTTAACTCGGCTGAAGTGAAACTTGTTATTTCTTTGATTGTTGAAATAAGGCGGGATCGTTCGAACTCGCAGGTGCGAGAAACTGAATATCATCGGCAATTGCCGCAAATCGCGTGAGCTGGACTGGGCTGAACCAAAGTGTAGTGGTCAGTGTGAATGAATTAATGGCATAACTGATTACAGGCGCATATCGTTAGGTACTTATTGACATACTGAACATTAATCAAGGGATTAGATCCACATAATTTTTCCGTGGATATCCAGGATGACAAACACAATATCCAATACTACCAATGCTTGGAAAACACGAACCTTCTGCAGTTCCGAGCAAGTTACAGAGACGAAATAGATGCTTTAGAGTCGCTTTTAGTAGGACGGACGCAAACAATGGGGTCAAAGGTGACTCTGATCAACAGCCTTGTGACTTCTCCATGGATCCCTTCTGGAACCTTGCTTTTCGTTTGTATGTTCTGGGAGCCTGCTTGTATGCATGCATTTCCGTCATTAAACGGTCGTGCAAATGAATTCGCTCAGCGAATGTTTGTTCTTTTAGTGGAAAGGCGAACTACAGTTCTTGTCGATAAAAAACAACTGGCGAAGTGAAGGACGGGACTCGCCGAGAATAATTAAATATCGCGTAACTTCCATTAGTAGTGAGTAACATTTGGGGCCGTTCCAAAACGTTGATCTTGCATTGCGATGGAACCGAGTCACAATCCAACAATGTTTCACAAAGAGTCATTCACCGGAGTTGAGAAGGTGGCCAACGTGTATACTTAGTAGGATTCACTCAGAAGCACTCTGAGTCTATTTTTTCCCACATCAAAGAGATATCTATCCCACAACATGGTTGATAAAGTGAGAATGTTAAGGAATTAGTGCGTCACACACTCACTCAACAATACATTTAGTGTTCTGATAGTAAAGATCGTTTTGCTTGCACCTTTTCAAGTATGTGCTCAGAAGTTGTACGTACCATTTACTGGGCCTGTTCTTAAGTACCTCCAAATGGGCTGGAACCTATTACGCAATTCTCTTATCATTTATTGGTTAATACCGTTAGGCCTAAATTGGGCTGGATCTAGTTAGTAATAATGCTTCCAAACAGTACCAAAAATATGAGATTTATTACGAAATCCGTAATATAGTTTTAGCTTCACAAGTGTCCACAGTTCGACTACCCTTAAGTGTACGAGTTTCAACTACATACCCTCTTGTCGGCTACAAATTCGTACTCCATATAAATGCTCGATTTTTTAAGGTGGTTTCACTTCTTGTTCAGAACAGTGTGGTGAGTCTTGTTGATAATCTTTTTTCGTATTAGTACTTTCTCGTTTACCATTACTAATTGGTAACCTTTTTTTACCAACGTTTTATTCTGGCGCAATTAAACTTGTGGTCCCAGCACAAACTGGCAGGTTCTTCTAATTTTAAATGGTCCAAGTCCATGTTATTTACATTAGTCTGATGACTCCAGCTTAAGTGACAATATTATATATTCATATTTTAGGCACCAAATGTTCACAATGATCTCAGATGCGTCTATGTTCATAGTGCACAAGACCTACATTAAGTGGCTGCAGGTTACACACGGTGTTATTGATGACAATACGATCCACTTTAATCATCGGCAACAGTACTTTCATCATTCTGTATAACACATGTTGTTCGGTTACCTTCATTAGAGACCATGTACACAATAAAGAGTAGACACTCAAACTCTACGTCTGGCCCAGGAAACCCAAACGGTCGCACACAATTTCCGCGCCATCAGGCGTACTTGATTCCTCGCACCTAGATGTTTTCGTAAGGTTTTAGGAGCATCTGCTTCCCACTCGGCAGTCGTCTCCTCATAGCTGAATATCTATTTTTATCTGTCGTTTGTTCGCATGTCGCCGCTACTAATTAGCTCTACGGGTATGTAGTGCCTTTGTGGAAACTTATCTCTTTTTGACTCACGTTTTCGTCAACATTTTTATTGACATTGCTCCGCAGCTTAGTATACTGTAGCGTGTGACTCAGTAGCCAACTTGGGGTTACTAGCCCATCCTGAACTCGAATCCATTCGCAACACTATTATCGACTTACGGACTCAGCTACTAGCTTCGTTTAGTATTTGTAGGCCTACATACCTAACAGCTGTGGTTTCATCAGCCCTTCTAGGATAGCGTTGTTATAGTGTCACACTCACAGTTGTCGGCAACAAGACGTATACTTCACATCACACGTCCGCGCAGTTTAACCTATTATCACCTGCCAGAGCATCATTCATCGACAGATTGCTTCCACCTTCGGCTTCTGATACGAACTTCTATGTGAACACACCCAGTTGCTTGTCATCGAGGTTCCACTACGACAAGGTCGACACAAAGAAAATCTTTGTCATTCATCTATATGAGTTCAGCCTCTGTCAGGGCACATATCAGCATGCATTGGGTCCTTCGGGTACTACATAATGTTGACACTTCCAGAAAAACACAAGTATCAAGGTTTATCCTACACTGTCCATCCCGTTTACTCATCAGTGCACAAGCATTTTTGATCTCCACTACCAAAAGACTCCTGCAGCATTACACAGAACGCTTTGCCAGGCTATACGAGGTAGTCTGCGCAAGGCATCAATCGCTTTGGTTTTGCAAACTACAGTCACCCAAGAGCCCACAGCACTGCTCAGGAAACAGTGATACCAAGAGCATTGCTGGCACCAAACCCACGACATCAGGCTCATTTCATTCTCATTGACGTCACTGACACTGACTGTTTATGAAAAGTTGGAATAGACAGTACTTATTAGTTCTAGACGTTCTGACGCACCTTTTCAACAAATTTTACTTGTTCCCGTTACTTGTAAGGGGTTTTCTGCAGTGGAACGGTTTATAGATTTTTAATTCGAGTTCTAACCATCTTACCGTATATCCGCTGAAACTTGAGGTATATACTATGGCATGAAAAGTCGTACTTTGGAAAACTTTCGAAAAACTGCAACAAGTTATGGAAAACAAACGGTTGAAAAGATTAGACATGTTCAAATTTCATCACAATTGAGTCGTCATTTTCTTCCCAGTTGCTCGCTTCCACTATAGATACGTTTAAGATAGAGTGGTAGTTGGAAATATGCAAGAGTAATCGAAAGTGTACTTAGCTCAAGCCCTGACTAGCATCATAGCCAACAAAATCGTGACGTAATCCGTATTTGTACAACGTAATTATTCACGTAGTAAACACACCAATGGAACACAATGCCTGGTTATGAGTTGCAATCACTACATCGACCGTTCTTTAATTGGAAGTCTGAGCTATCGTAACGATATCGTTGCTTCTTCTTCACGCGGTCAAGAGTTTTTGTCTTCACCGGCTCAATCGCAGATACTTCTTCAGTAACTGGATTCAGTTCTGAACCAAACTCAGAAACGAAATTTACAGTCTCAGTAGATTCAACTGACAGTGAAAAAGCTTCAAAATCTTCGTTCACTTAAAACTAAAAGTAGATAGACCAGAGTTGATAATAAAAAAAGAACATGTATGGGTGACGAACTGGATATCTGAGTGAAAGTTCACATCTGCCAAGAATAAGTAAAGTATGTCCTGTAATACCCTTAACACAAATATGAGCAAGATTCAAGACAACCGGAATTTCTAGCCGCTTCATACAATCAAAAGAAGTACAATAATTCATTACTACCCTTGTTGACAATGAAGGAATGTTTGGGACCACGGTTAACAGCAAATGGTTGTGCTATGTAGTGTGTAGAAATTACAGTAAAAGCCATGGATTGGAATTCAGTTAAATTAGCTCCGCAATTCGTGCAGAATAAGACCGTGCTGTAAGGAATTGTAACAGCTGACTACGTTAGTAAAACGTATCGTGAGAATGATAGCAATCTTTCAGATTTCCTCTAAGTAAAGTTGAAATTGTTTGTTAATATGTGTGTATAACCGTGAGTGAAGCGGAGGTACCAGGATGTTGTGCACGTTGTTACATTGATTTAAAATGTTGGGAAGATTTGGCGTTGAACCGGACGGCTTGCAGGAATACGGTTTGGGAGGGCGTCCGAAGGTTCATCGAGCAATTGATGCGCGGTCGCGAGCGGAAGCGTGCGGTACGCAAAGGAACCATCGGTGCCATAAGTCGCGGTGACATGACTATATGGCGTTGCGATGTGTGCGGCCGCGAATGCGCTGGCCGTTTGAGGCTAGTAGGTCACCAACGTACTCATAGTGCCCCGTCGGCGAAGAGGCGGCGAGTACGTTAGGTTCAGGTAGGTCATATCTGTTAATGACTGAATCGGCCAACATCGTGGTCATTGACAATTAATCCGCTCTTCTTTTTATAAACTTGAGTGTCTGTGGTCTTCTACCCATTCTTTTCTCCGGCTTTGTTGATGTAATGTATGATGAATGGTCTACCTGGCTTTTCATAGTCCAATGAGAACTTTCCTTTTAATCACTATCTTCTTTAGGTTGCACTAACATGCACCCCTATACTGCAACGCTTCTTGTATTACACTTCAAAAATCTTTCTTCTCAGTGTAGATCTCGTCATTGCAGCCTCTCTCTGTTTAGTTTCCGAGAGATAAGAGTTTCCTTTCCTTATTAGCCAATCAAGTGGCTAACCAGCATTGGCCGGCTGGACAGAAAGGCCCCACTGGCACACCTCCCGGTCTTATTCCTTCGGGTTTACACTGGATATGTGGTGTGTTGGTGGAACTGCAATTGGTGCAGCGCAAGCCAGTTGCAGTGATGGATAAGCGCAGGCGTCCTTTGGCTTCGGTCACTGTGACAGGCTAATCCGAATCGGATGCCGCCAACCTTATAACCGTGAGTGTGATAAAACGTCGCCAATTCATATTTCGACTGATCGAATGGGATACGACTCTGGCCAATTCGGAAGCGAATTTGACCATCTCTGATGCTCCTCTAGAGGGAGACGACCGGACTCTGGATTTTGTTGTAAGCAAACTCGGATTTAGCTTTTGTCAACTTTTGTCATAGTCAGCTGGTTTTATGGGCACCTGCAGATACCTCCGGTCAAAGGTTAGCCACAGTTACCCCTCTGGGGGGGGGGTTGTGCAGTGAGGAAGAACCGTGAGACTGCTCTTTGGACGCCGACTGCAATCACGTTTTCCAACTTGTTTGCTCTAAATATACGCTTTTACACATATATTGATCTTGATTGAAATATTATAGGGGTCTTCAGGAGAGGACAAGCATTCTCTGCGTGAAATTAATTGCACGACTAAAGAATATGGTACTAATTTAACATCAGACGCTCTGTAGCAAGCAACTATAAGAGTAAGCTGTTTTTTTTCGTACCACTTCAGACGTCGTTCAACCTACTCGAAGTTTCTACACGACATTTTGCTTGATGTGCTTTTAACTGCTTCTGAGTGAACTTGAGCCTAACTCACAGAGTTCTTCTTACTGGATTGAATTTCATTAGTCACCGCAATTCAAAACGTTGCTAAGAATGTACTGTTTGTTCCAAAACTCTGTCACGTTCTCTTACCCATAAAAACATTCCGAGGCCCGGAATCAGCCCGAGTCTGACAAGAGTTGACAAAGTGTCGGGCTAGAGTAGGCGTACAACAACATTATGTGAACATTTTATACAATTGTAAACAAAGATGGCGTGAGCACGCTACGTTACATACGTGCACATCGAACGACACACTTGTCGACCTAGCCTGAATGAGCAGAGTTTAAATGTAAATGGCAACCACCTATTCTCAAATCAGATATATCTATTACGGTGAAGCATACCGTTCTTTGATCGTTTATAACCATTATTGTGCGATAAAATTAGCCTCACAAAAATTATCCTTCCACTGAAATTTTTAATCTTTGGTCAGTCAGTGGAGTAGAAAAGACGGTTCGACATCTGGCTTATTCCTGGCCAACTTGACCGAGTCGGCCACTTGTTTACTGGGTAACCTGATGCTTGATTCGACTACGTATTGAGTGCTATTGAAGGAAAGCTTTCTAAACTGTTACGGGACGATAGACAACAGCACATTCACTCGTGCGCTACAAGAGTGGTGTTACACCGTCAAGCGATTGAGCACACAGAGGTCAGAACAGACCGATTGGCGTGCATTTCGTACTGTCACAAGTTCACCTTTTGAACTGACATTTCATAAGTTCGGTTACACTGTTGGTAAAACTCGGAACGGACTGAAATCAGGATGAAATTATTTCTACGAATGCACTAGCTAACATAGAAATAATTGGAGATTTGAAAGTGCACTAAGAAGAACCTATTTCAACACTCCGTGTGCCCACTCTCGTTCGCTCATGTGAAAGATTTATTGATGGTTTTAGTGAGAACATACATAATAGCGTCGTGCACAATAGAGACAACCCCTTCTGCTTTAGCAGTGATGGGAATCATTGCATTCAAAAACTACCAGCATAAGCCATTAGAGCAGAAAACAGAAAACTGTAGTAGAGTGATTCAGCCAACAATTGTTGCTTGTAGCTAACACGCTAGTATTTCCATCCACTGAAATCTACACATACGAGTCTTTGGGATCTGCCTTGAAGAGAAGATATGAGCTATGACATTGATACACGGTATCTTTCAGCTCGGAAAGTGACCAAAAGTATACCATTCAAGCCCGATGAAGGTGAGGGAGTGGACTACTCAGTGAGAGGGATTGAGTGGATAGAATGCAGATCACTGTAGATGACTTGATCAAATTCGGTGGGATGGAAAATTAGAATGGTAAAGCTCTTTAAACAGAGCAAACACCGCCGAAGGTAATTTGTTCTGTGAAACACTACAAGATAACTGGCTTTGCAAGTTTTGAACACACACTCGAACAAATGGAGCCGTAACTCTAGGCTTTTATGGAATACGCACAGTTCGCAAAGTGGATGTAAATCTTCGACCTATTTTAGACAAGTGCAACTCACCGTACCACTAACTGTTTAAATGGTCATTGTAACTCCCTAAACCCACCAAACAAAAGCTGTCCAGGCGTAACCCAGGGGTGTCATCCAAATTGTTATTACAATCACCGGACTTAACATAACTTGGTTGCAAATGATTTCTGTCGACGATTCGTTATTGTTTACAGATTCCCGACTGAAAGAGACTATGGACTATCTATATTGTTATATTACGGTCAGTCACCTAGGTGTCTGTAGACCCTTTAGAAAATTGAAACAGTCGTTGTACTTTCGCACCCACAACATAGTTCAAATTCAACAGAGAACTACATCGCCATATGGATAGCACTGCAATCAGACTCAGTTGGGGCCGTTTTCTGTAGACAGTTTCATGGCGAAAATTGAAAATGTCACACCAAAAGAAGCGGTTTGTGGGTAAAGTGTTTATTAGCAATATCCAGATATGCTAATTTGGTGACGTACTGACGGATGTGTTCAGCGCAGCAGCTATAGAAAAGATATCTGGAATTGATGGTATACTAATTTCAGCAGATTGTTCCCTCTGATGCGGAAAAGAAATCGCGTTAACTGCCTGATTGATGGGGCCACAATAATACGTACGTAGGGTGCAATTTCCGATCAGTTATCTTTCATACCCACGTAATGTTGTGAAATGTTTATCCGGGACAATTTTTAGACAAGGTTATGCAACATCACGAGAATAAAGACAAGTTGTCTCCAAAAAACACAAAGCAATATATACTTCGTTGCTACTGACAGGTGACACGGTTGCTGTAACGATCACCAGACGACTGAAGAATGCTACCAATAGAACATTTTATACAACCACATTGAGGGTCTGTTTCAAATCTACTCTAGCATGGTGTCTACGATTATAGGGCGAAGTGCCTGTCTATGTGGTTTCCTTTTCGTGTACACTGATTTGCTGGTTCCTGTGGAACTAGTTACGTGGGTGGATGCTCATCTGAACGTATTCAGAAGCATCATTCAACCTGGATCAATAACGTAGTCCGTAGTTTGATCACCAGGCCAATTACAACACAATATGAAAACAATGACTAGGGTGAGTCAGGAGAAACGTCAACGTAGGTTGTGGGCGGCGTGTTTGTTATCAGTTACACACTCACTGTTCCAAATCGTGGGCTTGATTGACTGTGTGCCAAGGGAGGTTAAGTGTCCCCATGGGCTTCTTCTGAGCACAGAGGTCAGAGTTGCGTAATCGGATTTTAATGCATTTGGGAACGGTTAACATTCGGAATCGCACCCTTTTTGATCGATTAATTGACTCTCGGTAAACACTCCGAAAAGCATGTTTCTTCCCGACAGAATGGAGTCGGTCAAATGAGCAACAGTGGCGCTTGAAACCATTTTAACCAAACCAGCGTTCAACCACACAGGATGAAGTTCATGCATTTTGTCCGGCAATCGCCTTGTAGTACGACCAATATATGATGCTCGACACGAGCAAACAAATGAGCACACACAAAAACTGGTTGTAGAACGCGGATATTTGTCTTTGAGTTGTGACATGATAACGGGTGTTGAACAGAAACTGACGCATAGTTGAGCGGCAAGGTAGGTTGTTTCGACTGACTTCCTGAGCTTTCTTGAGACAACTTCGGCCATTAGTGCGTGTAGATCATCCTGCGTGGTTGAACGCTGGTTTGGTTAAAATGGTTTCAAGCGCGGTTTCTGCCCATTTGGCCGACTTCAATCATTCTGTTAGTAATCCTTGTGTCAGGAGTGTTTACCAAGTGAAATTCCGAATGTTAACCGTTGCCGGAGGCAATAACGCAGTCACCCGAACAATTACCCGTGCCGTTGTGACGCATATTATCCATTCGCACAATACCATCAACCCGGCCTCGTCTTTTCATTTGAATTACCGAGTCAAGCATGATCAGTAAAAATTCATGTGAGTTTGAATTTTGACCGCAGCTGAGGGGATTGGAATTCGGTTGAAAAACCTACCCTTGTGCGCAAATACACCCTTTGTTCAGGTTTCACGGTTGCCATGGCCTAAAACACCCACACCATAACCGATTGAACTGACACAGTTCCATTTGTGTCATAACGTTATCTTCATTGTTCTGTGTGATGTGTTTGACCACATCTGATTCTGTTATCTCTCTGGTTCGTTTCTCCCTGAAAACACCACCCCATATAAACGTTATGTATATGGTCTAATGTTGAATTACTGAAAACGAGCCTGCTCGCAACATTATGTTTCTGCCGGCTACTAGGAGGCTTTCTGTTAAGTTCGCAATCTTATAAATTGAGCGAGATGGTTTCGTAAGTGTCCAAAATAAGTTTCACAAAGTAAATCCTTTCATGTGTGCGGTGTGTTTAAGTATCTGTCAGATTCCTGAGTTGTGTATACAGGTAGGTACTTGAATTGACGGTGACAAAGCGAACAGGCTGTCATACTAATGACAGATGCAGAGTCTGGTTCCATATGAAGAGGTATTTTAGCGCAAGAATATAGGGAGTAGACGACTCGAACATCTGGAGGTGGAATTCGGGAAATATTTTGCCGATAAATGCAAACAACTGTATAACGTTCGTGATCGTTGAAATGGAGTGCACAACCAGCTTCTGTGAAAGCTGAGACAGATAAGTTCTCCGTGAAAGAACGAACGGTGTCAGCTACAACATGATCAAATTCAGTGACGAAAGCGCTTGTGTGGCGGCTGTGATAAATAATATTTTTGATAATCGTTACACTTGTGTATCTATTTGCTTGACGAACTGTTGTACCGTTACAAGAAGCACTCACCACAAGTTGCAAAGTGAACAGACGTTTCGAAATTTTGGATTTGAAACAGTCCCAGTGTGAACAGTAGAAAGATTTTGCCGTGGGACTAGAGTCGTTCCTTGGTTCATGAAAACCCACAGGTGTTTCCTGAAAACATTCGGGATGCATCTTTAGTCGAGATACTCCCACGATTTTGGAACTGTCCAAGCCGGTGGGGGACTACTTTACAAGAATAACTTTCTTCGCTTGATTGGCAATAATTTCAGACTATTTGTATGATTAGACTACTTGCGCCGTCCAAAAGATGCGTTCTTTGAATACTACACAATTTCCGGAAGATTAAAAAAACTGGTACTTGTCAGTGGCATTGAGCAATTTTTCGTAACACGCGAATGCCAATTTTTGACCCAGAGCACCCGAAGAACTTCAAAAAATTGCTACTTATCTGTCTTACGTGAGATCAGAGAGGGACTGCACAGCTAGAGTGATTTCAGGGAATCACTCAGAGCATTCTGCCAAGTACTTCATAAAGCTCAAGCTAGAAGATGAATACAGTCTACCCAGAAAGTGGTAAGTGAAGTCAGTGTGACATTTTGTGGACTGCGACGCCAACTGTGGTAGTGCGAAGTGTAAGACAGTGATTATATAATGTACACAAAATCACAAATACCACTAAAACCTGATGAATTTGGTGATCAAAAACCTGCACCAGTGACGCAAAAGCTAAATGAATCATGGGTAACAGTTGTGTCATTGCACATGAGATTGTGTCAAAATGTAGCCGTGTAAAGTCCTGATGAAATTTTTATGCAATAGGCGCAAACCACATTGTTTTGGTGATCACCAGTGGTGTTGGCCAGAAGATTTAGTTGGTAGAAAAATCCACAATAATTTACTGCTGTACTTAAAGGCTTATCAGTTTGCTCTGTAACTCAGTGACATGCATTTAGTTTCAGTGTGCAAGCCACTGTTATGCAAAAATGGTTCTGCACAGATCATGGGAGTAAGCCGCGTAGGTTAGGAGTTTGCCGTTTGGAAAGTCGTAGCTTTAATAGTGAGCTTGGCGTAAACCGCATATGGCTCACCTTAACCATGCCCTAATCACTACCGGTTTTCTAGTGATGGTATATCACTCATGAACCAACCTATCAGGAGCAAATTTAGCTGGAGGCTTCATGCCTCCCACGTGGCAACAAACATCAGTATAACAATCTCGTTAGTTGAAAAGGCTGAGACATTCAGCTTTGTGCTCTAGAGTGCTTGGGTGTTCGCTGCACCGCTTCAATTAGAGTATGGTCTTGTCTAAGGCATCCGTCTGTGAGATATACGATGACGGGACTGAATAGCGTGTCAGTAGCATATACAACTTGTGCGTTTCAGTCTAGAAAGAGAACGCGTCTGCAGCTCTTGTCCAGTTTTTACTTAAGTTCGTTATAGGCATTTCAGGGAGAGCTTTGATCAACGCAAACATAGTAATGGCAACAAGACATGGTGATCAACGGTTCTAAGTAACTCTACGTAAAAACTGTCTACTTATTTGTTAAAATTACCTTTTGCACCAGAACTTTCATATAGTACCAATCGATCGCCATCAACCGCTGTTCTCGTTATAGGGTTGCGTACGTAACCAAATTATGGTAAGCCAGTCACTTCTCATGTGAGGCCAGTGGTGTAGTTGTGTAGCCCACGCTGTACAGGTATATCAACATGGAATTCTATTTCAGTGATTATTGATGAGCTCTGAGAAGAACAGAAGCACAGATTATTCTTTACTCTTGATCGAGGTTAGAAGGTGACACTTGGTTGAGGTTTGCCTCTTATAGTCATATTTTTGCTGTTCTGTGTACCTACAACTGAGTTAATTTGGTAACAATGCGACAAGTGACATTGGACCACAGTGCATTTCCACGTTTAACAGCCCACATTGGTTCGATAAGAATGTGTTGACTTCCGCTTTTCCTAGACTACACGATACACTTGAATTATGCTCTCGGGTTTTCAGTAAGTATAACTCCCCTTCAAAAGTGTGCGATTCCAATAATTTCTTTCATAGGGGGCCGCCCAAGTCACTTTAAACAGCCAAAGTTAACTATACAGACTTGAAAATGTCGACAGCATCCAGCAGATCAGGTTTCTAATATCACTATTCTCTTTCCTGGAACACACGGTGTTCAAAGTGCTTGAAGTTTAATGCCACTAAGTGGTCTGGAGAATATTTGAGAGTCGGATGTTCCTAAGAAAACACGGTTGGCAGACAGGTAGAATTAGGTAGCATGTATGAGTTAATTTGAGGTAAAGGGATGAGGCAGTATAACCAAGGTCACAATCAACTCTTGCCTAGCTGTCTAATGGTAGTTCCGTTATGAGTAGTATACTACTCACAAGTACTGTATTATCCAAAGGCGACATTCAGGAACAAAATAGCAAGCCCTGAACGCCAGGTAAACGACGGACAAAAACAGACTATCGGAATATCGTAGACGTGTTACGTGAAAACTTACTTCGAAGCGAATGACATCGTTTTACCAACCAATGTATGTGAGTGCATGTCTGCCGTGCAAATGAGTTTACACGTTTGTGGTACAATTTTTGACGACCTTTACAGGAGTGCGCATTAAGCGAGTTCTCAGATCAAGCTTCTCATGTAGCCACAACAACGACAACCACTTTCAGTCCAGAGAAGTCAACTGTGAACTTTGCAGAATATTATTCTGAACAATTATTTGTGCATACTCTCAGTCTGACGGTGATCAGCGTCGCTTGGGGCACACTTCGCTGCACAGGTTGTGCGCCCGTGGTTGACACCACTGCATAACACAATTGGCCAGGTTCATTTATAGTCCGCTGGCAGGCTAGAACCAAAATACGGTTTGAAATTTTAACGGTCTGGACGTTCACGCACGTCAACTTGACTTTCAGAAGGATCACTTAGATGACATTTGTTAAGTATCACTCATATTTTACTCAATCGATTTTCAGGCGAACGCGTCATGTCTATCGTTGTCCTGCCTGAGTCAACCCCTTATCACGTGTACTGCAAACAGTTGGACAATATAGTCATCGTGAACTCAAAGGGAAACCAGGACAATCACCGTGAAACAACGTAAAGTGGAGTGCAGAACCATATCGTAGGTCAAAATGTAGCTATCTTAAAATGTGTTGTCCCTCTAAAAGAATAATATCAACACTAAATAACCCCACAGAAGCTACTTATAGCCAAAACAACTGATGTTGTTGTCCAGAAAGACCAACTAAACTCTTTCCAGTTGACTGGAGAGCAGTCCGTATGTGAACTACACCACCATCATCTCGCATACTACAGCTGAACCGCTAATTTATTAATCTTAATCAAACTACTTCTTTTCCAAGCTCTCTATGCTGAAATTGTGAGTCATTAGCCCGGTTTCCACGTTTAGACTCTGACCGCGGACATGCCGAGCACGAGGGAACTGCGGTCAGTCAGTAGCATACTGATCGGAAAAATGGGCGTTATTCAGAAAATGCTATCAACCAAACGGAACCAAGTAACAAACAAAAGTGATGACAGCACTTTAAACACTTTAAAATAACCCAGGCTAAATGTAGCCAAACTGCTTAGCTGCATGAATAAAAAGCGAGAAAGCCATGCACATTCATGAGCAAGTGAATAGACCATCATTTGGTTCAATCAAGGTAGTAAACTCAGGAAGGTTAGACGGATCAGCATGCTCCGTTTGAAGTCAATTTAGAAACTTCAGGAATTCGGCCGACAATTATCGCTTGAGTGAACGAAAGTCGTACAAACCGGTGGAACGTCTGTGACGAAAACTTCTCACTCGTGCTTGAGAAAGTAGACTGAAATGTGAACCATTCAGCTGGGAACTTGGTCATCAGGGAAACAGAGGGGCGTGGAAACTAGAGACATCACAACCTAAGTGTCGAAATCAGTAACAATCTTACGGAGAGGACCATACACCGGTTCCTCGAATGTACCTGCAGCTAACATCTTTGGTAAACAAACTGAACACGAAGTGAACTTGTACGTTAAATTTTCACGTCCTTGTGGAGTCCAGGATCTACTAAATAATGAGAAAGCGCCATCTTGACAACCGCCTTCGCGTCGGCGTCTACTAATACACAGGATAGACCAGCGGAAGACATTTGCTCAGAATGCGATCGGATATGTAAACCGAACGCTAGCTTATGGACGTCCGCTCCTAAGAATTGACGTAGAGATGGTTCAAAACAGGATGCAGGTGAACAGCCTCCTACATTCGTCGACTGCACCAACTTTGAGCGCGGCTTCTTCATCGAAATTGGTCTCAGTCAACACAGAAAGTACGCGCACTCTGTAGAAAGCAACTCCCAGAAGCCCAGGTGTAGGAAGACTGCCAGTGAAAGTTGGTCTCAGCAAAAATCGGCTCCTCTTACCACACATGTCAATGGCCTCGTGATCAACCAGACAAGTACTTCATCACTGGCACCTCACATTTTCTTGGCCGTACTCTGGAGAGCCTATAGACGCGTATGTATGTATGTGAATTGACAGAAACACTGACAGTCCCACTTCCGCCCCAAAGTCAAGCATGACGTCGATCAGTGAGTTCCAACCTGTTGAAAGCTGAGTGGTTTTCCTGTTTGGCTCAAACGACAATAACCTAACTGGAGTCCAATAACGAGGCTTCCCTACAAAATGATGAATTGCTCGCGATTACCCGAGGCCTCCATGCACACATTTCTACAATGGTACTGACAAAGTCATTGCTTAACATGCACGTTTCTCAAGCGTTTTCGTATGCGTGGCCACTGATCATTTGACGACGTGCTCGTGTCGTTGTGGAAACCTGCATGATTGAGAATCAGATAGAGATAGCTAACTACACTACCATTCCGAACCTTTTAACACCAGGCGAAGAAAGATGTTGCTTTTGCAGTTTTTCCCCCGGAAACTGAAGAGTTGCCCATAGGACGAAGTGGAGCCTCCCGGATACTTCCAACGAGTACTGGTTCGAGGTATTATCGGCTCATTCACACCTTGATGAACGACCATCACGTACGACTCTGCGTCCGGACCGGTTCCTATTGGACCCCATCATTGGAGATGAATTCCTCCGACCTCTGAAGGACAGGGAAAATGGCAATCAAGGTTCCTTCAAAATGGTGCCTAAACATCTGATGCGTATAAAAGTAGACACCTTGGCCGGTTATTTCAGTCTCTTCCTGCTAACTCAAGTTTGCTGCTCTTGTATCACGTTTGTGCTGAAAGTGCGTAACCCTTCTCCTCCCGGACAGTTGAGACCTAGTGCCGTATTTCTAACGCTCATAAGTCGTTTTCATAGGATACTGGTCAATCATTAGTATATGTGTTTGCAACTGCCTGCTCTTCGATTCACACTTCTTTACCGTGATAGTTGCCTGAAGGCGACCTCACTACTCCACGTGCTCCCCGGAATTCATGCATCACGTCTTCCACCCTGTGTGCAACATTTATTGACGCGTCCAAAGCGTTAGGTTGTACATCATAGGACTCGATTATCATATGGGCTGACGCTTTTGATGCTCCCCTACTTCTAACACACCACATTGCCGATTCCTATCCAAACGCTTCCACCATACGCTCATGTTGTCCGCCACAGTGGCCAACTGTCGCTGTTACTATTCATTATGGGAATGGATGAGGTCTTCATCCGATCTCAAACGTAGCTTGGCTACCAGTTCCACGATACACTATTCAACAGTTTCGTGTATGCCAATGATGTGATCCTCCTGACCGACAGCCCGATGCGTCTCTTCGAGAGGCTTGCAACCGCTGCTGGTGCTCGGGAGTTATCCAGCCTAAAGATCAACGCACGTAAAACTATACGTATGATTATCTGAGACAGTACCTGGTACCGAAGATGAATCACTCGCCAGTTCTGAGTCGAGTCCACCGAAAGACGCCCATGGCTCTGAAATATGCAGTCCGCCACTTCGTTTGGCTGTTGCTCCGCCTTCTCGAGGACACGCCAATCGGCTACATCCACATCCAATTCGTTTGGGTGGCCTGGGCATTCTGAGTTTGTTCACCATTATTCCTATCTTGCGCGAATTGCAGGTAAGACGACTACTTTGCAGTCAGTTTCCACTAAGGAGGAACGAAGTTAAAGTGTATTCGCTTGGCCTTATCATGAGGGACGACAAGGTCACCGTACGCGTTCACGGTGTGGTGATGACGAATAAGGAGGAAGCCTTTGGGGCTTGGATGCATAAACATTACCATATGCTAGATGGTTTTGGTATTCAGGAACTGTTTCACTGTTCATTCTACATTCGTTAACTCCAGGATATATTTTCGTGTCTCCCATCTCCCATGCGGTACTCTCGGAACTAAGGTCTCGAATTCTCCAGGTGGCCCAAGTTAAGACTTAGTACTCTGTCGTGGCAACTGCGGTGAACCAGAAAGCCTCGTTCATGTTCTGCAATCGAGATGGATTATTCACGATGTGTGCTGTGCTCGGCGGAGCCAGGTGGCCAAGGGCCTGCTGAAAAGACTGCGCAGTCTGGGCTACACAGTTTTTGAAGAGCTACAATACTGATGACAATCTGGCTCATCAAACTCGAAGTTACTGCGGTTCGTGAAGGCTCAATTGTAGTACTGGATGTCAGTATAGCGGGTGACTACTGGAGCCAGTGTGTCTGGACAGACAAAGTTATGCGGTATTGGACCGACTCTCATAATGCCACCATTCAGTCGGCCGTCCAAACTGTGGGGTGTTATGTGGATTTTATTTCATATTCACGTGTGACCACTCCCTTTGGTGGAATAATGTTTCCTTCCTCTTGCAATGCGATTCGCCTACTGGAATTGCTTTAGTGCGTATTGACTTATCATGGTCCCCTGAAAACGCATGACACATTTGTGTAGAAAAGCTGGCAATAATTGTTGCCACCCTCTGACGGTTGTCTGACTATGAAAGGCATTTTCCTGTCCCGATGCGCGAGCACTGACTGTGATCATACCGGTGCCTTAAAGAGCCTCCGACTCTGAAAGTCTTTTTCGCTGTTCTTTCCTTCTTTTCAAATATCTCACAATTCTTTTTTATTTGGTGAGTGAATCACTAAAGTTTGGCAATCCCATGAAAAGACATGTCAGTTGTTCAGTATCGATAGATAGGCACCACATTTAATATACGAATCAATTCGGTTTTCCCTTGTTCACATTTTTGCTGCTTATTTTGGGGTCACCGCTTGTTTTTGCTTTCCAAAATAAACGACAACAATTTGTGGACTGCATTTCTCCCTATGTGTAGATAATTGCGGATAATTGTAAGTGAAACAAAGCGACAATATTAAAACTTATATGCAGAATAAATCAGATAACTATGAGTGAAATTTCTAGAGATTTGTGAGTAGTATTATCAGTTGTGTAGGCAACACGTCACCGTATTTTCGACAGCTAATGAGATCATACAGCGCCATCGTTCTTTTTCGGACGATGCAGCTATGCTACTCCCAAATTCCTGTCGTTTTGTTTACATAGCTCATGTACAAAATGAATTCCGATTCCTCTTCCAAATTCATTGATCATGTTGTTATTGCACATTACGATAGTGTTGCGAAATGATTCAAAATGTTGACCGAAGAAATTGATGTTTTTCAGAGTCCAATGTAGATAGCAAAATGGTCAATCAGGCCCGATTAAGCCTAGGTTTATATTTTCGTATACTGCTGGGGGGGGGGAAATGCCTAGCACGAAGATGTTTAGCTTTCTAAGTTCACGAGTGTCCCGCTGCCGCGCAATCACGTTATCAAACGAATGATGTTGGCAGCTTCATTGGTGAGTTCGCGTTGTGATGTCGCTTGCAATCAGCTGGAATCAATCGTTTGTGATAATCAGCTTGCGAATCGCACACAAGTGAAGCAAACGATTATTGTTCTGGTTGACTAAATCAATGCCTTAGGGTCCGATGACTTCTGGCCAGCCATCCCAGCCACGCCCGACTCGAGCGTTCAAGTCATCCAGAACATACAGTCGGTCATTCATCGGTGCCAACCAGATTGTGGCGGACAGCTGATCATAGAACTGGTTCTTTGTATCACCAGTGTGGCAAGTAGTTGGACCGTAAACGTTAATAAGTGTACCACACTCACCTCGGCCGAGTCGCATGCGCATCGACAACATCCCAGGGCTGATGCCATGCGGTTCGCCCATCATCAAAGCACTGATGTGACCATCGGTTGCAAAAGATACAGCATACTCCCGAGCACCATCTGCCGAGAAACCTACTCAGTAGAAGGTGTACCCGGCACCTGCTTCCCCAAACTTATCTTGGTCTGCAAAACTTGTTTCATTCAAGTCCGTTACGTCGATACCGTAGTAACTCAGTTCCACAACAATCAGCGTGGTTTGTCGTTCCGGCTGTCCTGTGGTTCTGCATCGATCCAGCAGCGTGCGCACGTTATACGTCTCAGTGGAAAGCGTCTTGTGTCCCCGAGCGTGTCTCAAGTGAGTCTTTGTGTTACGGAGACTGGAGTGAGCATTGTCTGTTCTAGGATTCGTGCCGCAGGGGTAACCAGAAGAAGGGAGTTCTGGGAGATGAGGAGGGTTTGGTAGTAGCATATTTTCACCATTCCACCCTGTTGCAAACAGCAGATATGGCGACCCGAATTATTCCGGGTGATGGCCGAGGCAGTATGGTAATCGGTTTACGTTGTGTACTCATGACTTTTGAGGACATTGGATGGTGCTAGAAGACCTAGACTTAGGCAGAAGGGCGAGTAGTTCGTCAGTATGATTAGAATGTTGCATGTGGATATGAGGACAAAGGTACAGTGAAGTAAATCGAACTCTGGTGCTTTTGACATTGTATCGGGCGAAAATCAGAGTTGTGTCTTAGCCCCTAGCTTTAATCATTCCAAATCTGGTTGTCATGCTAATAGTTTCTCAGCAGGACTTGGCGGAGGACAGCGTTGAGGTTCAGTACCGGGCGGATGGGCGCCTGCCAAACACTCGACGGTTCGGAGTTTCTAACGGGCCACACACCTCAACAATGCACAAGCTTCACTTCGCAGATCACAGCGCGCTGTTCGGAACAGTGAAAATGAATTTCAGCTACTGGCCACGGCTTTGGCGACCGTCGCATCCAGGTTTATAACGGATACCGATATATTCAAGAAGTTTTATTGCTTTCAGCCAAATCCGGGTGGAAGTGTTCTTCTTGCACGTACGTCTGTAACTTCCATCAACAGAGAGTTTACGAGAGCTGCAGGGGAAATTGCTACCTAGGTAGCAATTTGTTGGCAGGTCTGGCCGCCAACCGCATTTTAGGAGCTTGTGTAGCAGAGGCTACTGTTGCTTTGGACGTCGCGAAAGACCTATCTGGAAGAACCACAGTCCGAAGGTATCCACTAAGCTCTGTGTCTACCGGTTAATGATGTTGTCTATACTACTGTATGACAGTGAAATTCGGACGTTGTATCAACGGAATATGAGCTATCTAGACCTTTTCAACTTGCAAGGTCAAAAGCGCATCTTGGGTATTCGGTGGTTGCACATGGTTCCAAACAATGAGGTACTGCAGCGACCGAACGTAGACGGGATGAGAGCCATTTTGACGTTGAATAAGGTTTGTTGGCTAGGTCACGTCCGACGAATGGGTAGTGACCATATTTCGAAGCAGCTGTTGTAAGGACAAGTGAAATCAGGTGAGCGAAATTCTGGTGGTCAAAAGAGGAGATATGAGGATGTTGTTCGGGTAGGTCACACACGTTGTAACGTCAATTTTAGATGTTGAGAAGGGTTAGCTTTGAGCCAGACGGTTTAGATAAACATTGTCCGGACGAGCGTCCGCAATTTCAAAGCGCAGTACGCAGGGGATCCATCGATGCTCTAGATCGTGGTGACAGACTATACGCATTGAGACGTGTGCGGTCGCAAATGCGCTGGCCTCTTGGGATTAGTGGGTCGTCAACGTACCCCCAGTACACAATTGGCTAAAAAACAACAAGTACGTTGCCTTCAAATTGGTTATATCACTTATAGTCATTTTCCGTTGCTCGCATCGACTAACGACCACTGTCGTTTAGCAACTCACCCGCTCCCCTTTTCAGAAACGTGGATTTCTGTGGCCTTCTACCCTGATTTCCGCCAGCTTTGTTGATGTACTGTGTGACAAATATTACGTCTGTTCTCTTCCTGTCCATCCTTTCATTTTGATGTCATTCCATATCTTCTGTAGAATGCACTATCATGTATTTCTGTACTGAAGCTCATTATATTTTCAATATTTTTCGTCCCAATTTAGATCTTACTATTGAGGTCTCTGTTTATTTCCGGAGAGACAAGGGCTCCACGTTTTTGCTAGCTTATCAACTGGCTAGCCAAAATTGGCTGGCTGGAGACAGGAACCTCACTTACAGACCTCCTGGTCTTATTCCTTCGAGTTTACATTGGATACGTGATTTGTGTGTGGAACCACAAGTGGTTCAGCGCAAGCCAATTATCACGATGGTTAAGTGAATGTGCCTTTTGAATTCAGTCACTGCGACAAGAGAATCCAAAGCAGATATCACCAACCAAGTCTGATATAAACATTCTACCACTTTCTTATGTCGTGTAGCTACCGTACGCCTTGGATGTTCGCCTTACTTTAATAGCTTATCTATTATTCTAACGCCCAGTTAAATCCGCTTACATTTTTCGGGAATATCGCTTAATCTTCTCGAATTTTCTACACACGTTGTCGGAAAGCAATGATGTGTTTCCAAATCCTACGGCATTATTCTTGTTCTGCACCCGACGGTATCATTGTTCAGCTGTTTTAAAGGAATGGTGTTGTAAACAGTTATCGAAGGAGTTCAATTTGTGCAGTAAACTTGACTGACGTTTGATACCATGCAACTTTGTGCATTTGATAACCAGTTAGTTCGATGCCTTTAGTTTGTTTCCATTTTTGTCGTCCTCGAATGATGGCGCCTTCACAATAGACGGTAACCGCGGCGGGAGTTTGACAGAGATAGACTTTATAATCACACTACTTGTGAGTAATCAGGCAGATACGCATTGAATTGTTATAGCAATAGAATGAATAGTAAACGGCAAGCTTGGTTAACAAGGAATCAAGAATTGATGTAATTCACCCACGAAGTTGCCACTGACATCTAATTAGCCATCCGTTTTGTCTCACTATCACCTGCAATGTTTGATCACGGCTAGTGGTGTTGTGGCTAGGACTAGGGATGAAGAGTTTGTCTGACTCCATTCTGGATTGGACGTCCGAAGCATAATTGTGGGATTCAGAGAGGTGGTCATGGGAGTGGGATCCAAAGCAGACAAACGGAGCAGGCCAAATAAAAGCCATATCACTTAGTTGAGTGGGAGATGACTATTATGGTGGCATTTTGAACAGATCATATGGTATTGAAAATGGCAGTTGAAAAGGTGGCACTGACCACCCGTCTTGCCTATTCTGTTGGCTTTCAAGAAGCACTGGGTTTTGTTTTTGGTCTGCCACCATGAGCAGCTATGCAAAGAGTCCTGCTAGGACCGGACAAAGATCTGAACAAAGCAGACTGATAAGCCAGTCCATAGGGGGGTGTAACCAGTAGCCCGGAAACAATTCAACATCGATCTGTTCGCCGGTCGAATAATTGTTGGAGCATTATTTGAAGTGTATGTTCGGCTATAGTTTGAAAACCCTCTGACTGTGCACCAGGTCAAAGGTGAAGGAAATGTTGAATGTAATGGACATTTAACCGTATTGTAGAAGACAAGCCCACAATATAGGAAGGCAGGCGGGGATGGTAGCGATGTGTGGTACAAATGTGAGAATTCTGGACACTAGAGGAAGGTTTACCAGATGAGAGGGAAAAATGCGGTATTTGAACAGACGTTTAGCCACGTGATTATTGTCCAAAATCGAAACCTGAACAACAGGTGCGATAAACAGGACAAGAGTTCTGACTAAGATGAAAAACCAATGGAAACTGGCAGTACTTTCAGGTCAACAGAGAGTGTGACGATGTCATTAAACGGTTCAACAAAAGGGAGAAGTTTTCAGTCGTTTGTTGAAGATAGTCGAACACTACGTGGAATTCAGCTCGAAGTTTGTAACCCAGCAGAACGCGATCTCAGTGTCTGTGGCCATCCCGCCATACGATTGTTGATGTGGCCCAAAGCGCTCAAGAACGAACTGCGCACGAAGTTGTTGATGATGAACTCAACGATTCAAAATACAATGAGATTTTAAAGAAACATTGGGCGGTTTCGGTAATAAGAAAGTACAAACTCGAGCCAAGGAAGGTGATGCTGGTTGTATCCAAATCAACTTCAACTCACGAAAACCGGCTATTGAATGAACTGATTTCTAAGTACCGATAACTTTTCCCTGAAGACCGAGACTATATGGTTAGTGTGGGCACATAATTCAAACTCTTAGTTGAGCCAAACCGATTCAGAATGTTCTGTCCGGAATAATTCTGATGTGACTGATGCCGGGACCTGCTGAAACAAGTTAGTTACGTGAAGGATAGCCAATTCACTTCACTGAAAAAGAGGCCTGGTTGAAATCTTAGATGGTTTTGCCGACTTCAGAGTGATATTGCAATCGTCAAAGTCATGAGTATCCTGTTGATGTAAAATTCTTATCCAAGTTAGAGAATTAAAGGGTGCTGACCTCCTTAAATCTGAGGTGATCATACTGGTGGGCGTCAACTGAGCAACGGGATCGAAACATGACAACCCTCACTTGAAAAAGCGACATCGGTTAAGCCCCCAATTATTTTGATGAACAGACTGAGATTTGAGCTTGAAAATAAACCAAATCCCCGACTACTCATCAGTAATCTAAAATATCGCCTTGCAGGTTTAATGAGTTCTGTGATCTCGACCTGTCTCGGAAGTCCTAATCGCGGGGTTATCGATTGGAGTTAACAGGCAGTAACTGTGTCTCCTCTCGAGACGATCGGGCAACCTGATCATTGCTCACAAGCGAGAGTGGTTGAGCGTTCAGATTTGATCATTCGGTCGTGCCTAATGTGAGGTGAATGGCGCAGTGGTTAACACGGTTGCCTCATGATTGGAATGTCCGGAGTTCAAATCCCGGCCGTGGGAAGGGTATGCACTACTGACGAGCTCTAATGAGAGCGAAACTCGAGTCTAGTGCTTCTTTTCGAAAGAGGCTGGCTGGAAAGTCTATCTGAAGGCGAACGTTGCGATCAAATGTGAGTGATGGTCAGCTTGCAAATAAACCAAATCCACGACCACTCATCAGTTTGTATATACCTTGCACAGAACCCGACATACCCAAAAGTTTGCTGTATTGAGAAAAGAACGGCCAGGAGCCACTGGTACTAAACAACTCACACCCCGGTCCATTCGCTCGTGGCAGTCGGATTGAAGTTCAATCTGAATAAATGTATCGCGTTGCCACCGAACTTCTGCTAAATGTTTCCGATTTTTTGAAGTGTGAGAAGGAAGAAGGGAAAACCCTTGATTTCTGCTATATGATCCTTTAAATCATGAATCATCAGCCGGCAGAAGCTTTGAATGTCGAATGTAAACGTCACAAGCCCGGCTACTCTATCACATGAATTTGGTCTACTGATTGTAAATAGACCGTGAGTAACAGTCATCTTCTCATTACTAACATAATTGTTGTTGGATATCTCCCGGTGGGAATCCGTGTTTGTGGCTCCATCTGAACTCATTTCCAGCGAGGAGGTCGCCCGTAAATTACTGAAACAAGGCGCGAAAGACAGAAATTAGCTTTATTTCCAAGACTACTACGTGACGAAAGAAGATAGAAGTTTGAAGTCAAGTGATACACCAGTGTAGTGGTCTTTCGAGAAAGAAGCTGTATAAGATTTCAGGCAAAGGCATGTAGTACAGAGATGAACATAAGAGTGTAAACATCAATACATCAAACCATATCAAGAGCTATAACAACAGAGATTTTAAAGTCAGAAAATTTTCACACCCCGCAGTTTTGTAAACGTTGGTTAGGCTACCTTTTTGACGAAAAAAGCTGATAATCTGTGTTAGGTTGAGTGGCAGTTTTCTTCCGTCCCGTGGACCTCTTCGGTCATGCCTAATTTCCCAATGATCTTTGTCAATAGAAGCAACTTCTGAAGCGAAATCTTGCTCAGTGACAGCCTACCTCGTTTCTGAAGTCAAGTCTCCTACCACGCAACCTGGGGGTATACTTCATTCTACTTCAAGGCACAGTCTGTAATGTTACTGAGTATGACACATTTCAACTAGACATATGCAGTCGAGAGAAAGAGAAGGCATTTAGTTATGACAAGGCGATCACCGAAAGGTCGTCTTCAGTTCGAATCCACTCACTATCCCAGAGTCAGTCTGGTGCGACTTTGTAACAGTGACTCAACTACGTAGCCTTTCAACGTCACTGACACGCAGTGCAAACGGGGCGGATAGCTGACTGCACATGCTGCAACAGTGATCAATGAGTACATAGTGAAACTGAGGGTATTCATTATGGACTGTACATGATGTGCTCGGTTGAGACGTAAGGGTTGTTGATTCATCCATTCGCTTGTCGGTATATCTATCGGTCTAGACTAGAATAAACCGACGGTTTCTTCTCTAGTGGCGTTACCAGAAAAGAAACGCTTCCAGTACGAGCAGGCAACAGGTCAGAGGATGACATACTGTTAGACCAACATCGGTATGAAGTTGGCTTGAACTTGACATACGAAGAGCATGGCTGTCCTTGGCAATCTGCCCCGTCATATATGTCTACGGGCTCAACATGTGCTCATCTAGGAAAGAATACAGCCAGTTGTTTTAGATATACCGGTTTACGTCTAAATATCGACAGAGTAGGCAACTTCTGTTGCCCCTCGCAAGTCGATTTAATTATCAATTAACTGAATACAGCATAACTCAGACGAGATCGCTACACTCACTGGCGTACACCAGAGATATGCATCGCGGAAGGAGAGTAGAATGTGGACTGATGAGTCACAATTTCGCCAAAGAAATTTAGACGAAAGAAGGCAAAATGTGGAATCTTAAGGTGGAGTGTTTTGAAGACCGCTTCGGCGTCCACAACATGTTTGAGGATGGTGATCAGTTATGTGCACGAGCTGTTATCCGGTCACGTTGAAATATCGAGCTGGTTTTTCGGGACCAACAGTTGCATATAAAGCAATCCAGTTCAGATTAGTGAGATAGATCATGAGTTTAGTGTTCTGACAGTCCGCTAAACCTCTTTTCAGTGGTAGTTCATATGGGCTATGTTGTCATTTTTGCCCACATGTGTATGCTACACAAGATTTACAGTCAACTCGGGATGAACGGTGACTAAACGCGAGTCCTTGAAAAAAGATTAATTTAAGGTTGAATAGCATCAGACAAAGGTTACCTACACCACCAATAACAAGGAACAGGTGTGAGTAAACAGAGGTGCAACGAATTGAGGACTGGACATACTGAATCATTCACGTCATTTCTGAGTGGTCTAACCACTAGTAGCGGTTCTTAACCATCATTTTTACCCACTGGTTTGCACGTGCACTTATAGGCGATAAGGGCTCAATGCTGAAACACAGCTTGGTCCGTATTTTCTTCCAGCAGTGCATAAAGGCATAAGAAAGCAAGTAAAATTTTGACTTTCAGTACGGCGAAGGCCTTCGTGAGAGCATTGATGACAGCTCTGGAAAACTTTTACAAACCATTGTTTAGAATCCGATCACGAGTGATGCTGTTCGGTAACGGTTTAATTGTGCCCTACTTATTATGTTGAAAGGAAGGCCCATGTAGGATACAGCAGAGGCTAAAGGCTAAAAATGATTGGACGCGTGACCGTAACTCCTCAGAGACAGTTATAAGGTGTATAAGGAATCTAAGCAGTACAGCAGCAGCTGTCATCCATAAAAGTGCAACAGAATGGTTAACTCACCGAGTTTCATTGAGTAACTTGTAGCGCGCAAGTTTTGTACAAGCGTACTTATCACGTGATTTACTCCGGTGCGCATTTTTGCATCGGTGGAAACTGAGAAGACAACCTGGAAAGGGATGAGGTTCCTATACGTATATTTATCTCATAACGTTATGTCCCCAAATAAACTCATATGGTCCGAACAGAGGTTAGTGATAGCACCAAAGCAGAAAGGCACCAAGTATTGTATGCGTTTTAGCAGTTCGAAGGCGCTGCACATCAAAGCAACATTTACGACCGACGTCGAATAGTTACTACTTTTCAGTAGTCAACTGAATGTATTCCGTAGGGCTGTTTATCATTTACAGAGAGATGTGGTGCACAGGTCAGTATGTGTGTTGGTCAGTAACAACACTTTCCACCTGCCACATTATGTAGTGATAATGACATTTCAATGATATTCGGCAATGTTATTGGATTTTGGGGTGGACAGACTGAACTATTCTGAACAGGCAGTCACTCTCTTGGATCACATGATGGACTCCGCTTAACACAACTTGTTGTGTGCTTAACTTAGCCCATGTGTGAAATTTATGAGATTACGGTGTGGTTTCGTAGCTCAACCGGTAGAGAACCTGCGGCGCCTAAGCATACTGTTTCTGTCGCTGGTTAGAATCCAACCAAAATCCAGTTCTTTTGCGATCGAACTTTCTCTAAATTATCGAATTTTCTACACTACTTATCAGTATTGTATTCGGCGCAGCTTGTTTTAACTGCCGGAGGATGAGTGCAGCCTGATGTTATCTTGTGTTTGTGTCCACGTTAGATAGAAGGAATTGAGAGAGCTGGTATCACAGTTGATAGGAAAATCATACAGTTAAAACACTCGGCGTAGTTAAGAACTGCAAAACAGACATTACCAGGATACACGTAACGCTGAAGGGTGCGGTACATGCGAGTTGTTTTCTCGCACTCAGTTTAGTAGAAGGTTTAGGTAGGCAACCACACTGGAGCCGTTTACTTTGCTGGCATGCAAGACAAGGAAGCACGTTGAACTTTTTCCGGTCAGTACTTTTCTGTGGGTGTTTATGACCATCTCACAATCTGCTTCAAGCGGTCGACTGTCTAAATCAACTTCGTCAGTAGGTCACACTTGTGGCAAAATATGTACTTTCGTGATCGAGTGGCTATGTCGTGAAGACTTATGGTTACGCCCTCTCCTTCAACTTGTTAACTGGGGATGCATTGACAAAAATTCCTAGAGGTGCACTATGTAGTCAAGACTATCTGCAAAGTTTGACTCAAGAACCAGAGCAGTGATGCTCTTGTCATTCAATCCTTTAGCATGTTTGTCGAACAACAAGTGAAAACCGTCCTGATCGGACCTACCACCACATATGGATATGGACAAAATGCAACAGCAAATACCGAAACAGATTAGCTTCACTGCATATTCCCGATGACTGGTCGTTGAAAGTGGCTCATTCGGAAATAAGCAGCAGGAAGACGCCTAAGCAAGCACTCGGTTCCGAGAAGGAACTTCTACTAACCACTGAAACACTGACAGCAGATACGAGCATACGAGTGCTGAGCTGTGAGCTGAACGACCGAACAACATAGGGAAAACCCTGGCAGGATACAGGTGTGTACAAATAACGATGTGCTTCTTTGATCACGTCTGAATGATGACCATTCTGGTTGGTTGATGGAAAGGTGCCCACCATGACTAACCATACACTGCCTAGTAGGTGGTTAGTTTATCCGAGCTGAGCAAGTTACGAGATTAGCAACCCAAACACGTACGGCTTCTTTATATTGGGTGGTTCACATAGATTGTTGCAAAAGTTGGGTCATTGACCGCACATTCACCTACTTGACAAACATTGTTTTTCCAATTTTATAAAGTTGATCAACGGTGGAATGACAATATTGCCGGCGCTAACAGCGGCCACCACTGACCGCAAACAGTCACTCCATCGGATACCAACTGATGGTGAACAAAATTGCCTATACTCGATGGTTTGTCTGTAGTTACCGAGAGTGTGGTTGAAGTGGGCCTACGAGAACTTCATCAACACCGGCGGCGGAGCTGGATGCTTGTAAAAACCAAATGATTGCTGTCAACAAACCTTTTGCTTAATCTATACTGATGCCTTACTATGGTGAAACAAAGAACGTGGTGAATCTGTCCTTCCAAGCAAACGAAGTCTAGAGTTTGGTATTCCATTTCATCCGTTTCGTAGGTTGTAAACCTGTATTCCAGTCGTCTACAGTACACTGCGGTAGAGATGCGGAGAAATGGGTTTGAACACAAATCTCCCGGTGTAAGTCGTTCGCTTTCTCTCTCTCCCCTATTCTACTGTGATGAGAAAACTATTTACTGAGCGTGTTAACAGCTACGCAGATGAGCAAGTCGACAAACAAAATTTCTAGATTGAAAGTGTTTGGAAACTTGACTGTGTTTCAGCAAATTTATTTACTAAATCCAAAGGATCTGCAGGAAGTTTTGAAGTGGACGCACTTCATCTTTTTCAGGAAAATCTCACGCGGATCAGCTATGCGTCCCACCTTCTGACAACGAAGCCACGTCTGGAATTCAGCATAAATTATCCCATTTCATTCTCCACCTCATTAGGATGCAGTTTAATCGTTGGCAAGTGATCATTTTAGTAGAGTTTATCTACGCAATGTCTGAAAAGGACTTATTTTCCGTAAATAATTGAACTGCCTTTTTAAAATTGCCAACAGTAAACAGTAACAGCCCATTTGATTCATAATTGCCGACTTACTATATCACTTTTAAATTCAACACCTCGAGTGATTGTAATATACAGACAACGTTTTGTTCGTTCCGGGTATTCCGCAGTTCCCTAACGAGGATTTTATAAATAACAATCAGAAAAGGTTTCGTCTAGTCTAATCTGAGAAGTCTAGAGATTACTGTGCCAGTTCAACAAAAGTGGTATGGCGCTAGAACTGACGTCGGAGTGTGTACAGCATTATGTCCTGTTGAATGTTTTTAAAGGGCGTATTTTCAATTCATCTGTTTCAATGTAGAGCGATACTATTTATAAACTAACCTTTTCTTACGGTACACTCAACTGCCATACTGTCCTACTTTCGACTGTAGTCGACAGGATACGTTATCTGTCAAGACAAAGAGTAGCACTAGGTGTGACGTTCAATTTAGTCAGAACTCGACTGGGAAGAATATATTCCTAATCAGTCTATGAGGTCAACCGCTTTTCAGGCGACCTTTCAACAAACATAAATCCGTTGACCTCACAGTTACCTGTATCGCATTTGTCGCCTAATCGACTATGTTCGGTTGGATCACACTCTACTAGGTTCAGCTCATTTTGCCGGACAGCAGGTGCACACAAGTTGGTCTGGACGAAATTATCACGCTGGATGCAGATCTCACTTATGGGACGTAATTAAGTGAACGACGTGCGGGCAATCGGACGACTGTACAACGTACTGAACTGGCTTTTATTTATGTTTCCTCTAACGGAACTGTCCAGGAGACCGCTAGGGATTTTGGCGCAACGCTTGTCAGCATGCGATCAGTTAGCTGTGAATTAGTCCGAAGCCTGATGAATTTTCTCACAGCGGGTAGCGTTCATGACGTGCAAAGAAGTTGTCGACTCTGCGTATTAACAAGTGGCTGCTTGGTCATTTAAGTTTTAAATCGTGGGACTACTTCATACACACTATCTACAGGAAATGTCGACAAACACTGAAGGAACAGCCAAGTGGCATCCGGGAATGTGATAAAATCTGCCAGACAATTTTGCAGTGTGCTCTTGTCAAATCTAGGGAGAGTGCTTTTATGCAAACGAAATCTCGGAGAATGTTTTGGGCATCTTTTGTGAATCCAAGGTTCTCTCTTTTCTTTTTTGTCTTTGAGTAAAGTGTGATCCAACCTAACTCAGCATGAACCGAATCGGTCAGTTATTTAGCCAGTCAGTCAGACAGATAGAAAACTGGACAGACAGATAGACACACACACACACACACAGATGGATTTTTTCACCTCAGGACCAACAAGTCTGATGCGCCCTCGGTGAAACGAAAGTACCGTCATTAGGAGCAGCTACACTTACAATCTCTACAGCCCTATAGAAGCCAGTTTGCGAACAAACACGATGATTGTGAGGAGTGCGTTACACCCCTTAGTCAGCTCCACCCAGCTCGGTCAGTACTCACATGTATGAACACGTTATCCTAGTTTGTAATCACCTAACCAGAACGCGTATGATGCGAATGTTTGTGTCGACCCAAAACAAACGATATTCGGATCCTAGATATGTCGTTTTTCAGGGTGAAGCAGGTCTCTAGGGAACAAAACATCTAAATCTGGACAACATATTTTGAACGAACTGTCCACGCCGATCTCGATAACTTAACAAGTTGCCTTAGTCGTGGATAAAGTGGTCAGCGAAGACATGCTGACGGGAGGTGGAACGACACGGCTCAGTAACAAGGTCACAAAATGAGACACGCAAAGCAACGCTTATTGTTTTCACAGCATGGCTATACTACGCCACGTCAGAGTCCGCCAAATGGTGCGAGACACCTAAATACAGCGTGGCGTGCCTCAGATTCTGAGGAAAAATTTCAGGTTTTGATCTGTCTTCCGCTGACTTGTAAGTCTGTTTGGTTCAGGAATGCAGCCTTGTATCTGTCGAGATTGCCTAATCAGCAAGAGAACTATCGTGTTCTTAATTTGTCCAAGTGCACTCATCGATGTATGCCGGCTCCTAGTTCAGCAATGCGCTGAGACGATTGAAGAGACGTGTGTGAGTAGCCAGGTGTTATCGATCGTAGACTGGGTCGGTGGGGCCAAGCGACTCCACTGGGAATGCGTGTGAAGCCCTAGCCTACCCATAACCACTTAATCTGTCTGTAGTTTCTGCGGCGTTTTGCCCGTTCACTTATCCGATTCGATTAGGGATGTGGCTGTTCCGTCAGCCCTTTGGTCTGGACTCCGGAACTGGGCGCCAGAACTGGGTTTCCTCGCAAGTGGTACATGCATCGGTTAATTGGTTTGTATTGATTTACGTTTTTTGCTGTGGTAATTGGTGTGTTGGGTGTAACGTTATACGCTTCCGGTGGGACTATCGATGATGTCGGGGTGAACTGAAGAACGGATTTGATAAACAATAGTTCATGTGATGGGGTGTTCGTAACACACTGTGCTCGAATATTAGTCATGTACACCCATGGCTAGGAGAGATTGAGTGATTAATGTCCTAAGATGTGTAAGTAGTTGTGGAAATTTCGCTGTTTTGCCGGAGGTCACGAAGTATTGGAACGTGTTCTAAATTGTCTAATGTGAGTGCGCACTCAATAGTCTGAAATACTGTAGTTTGTTTACAGCCAAATACTGAGATATCGACTCATTTAGTTCACCCCTGAAACGGGTGTGTGAATCTGACCTTGGAACACAATGTATCACTGGATGGATTGAATTTAATTTTGTGTTCAACGATGGGGATCGTAAGCATGCAAGCAGGATCTGATACTGCACACAGACTGCAACGGTGAACGTGTTTGTAGCCACAGCATTTTGATCAACACGAATGACTGCAATGAAGAATGGAACCAGGCTGGTAGCGGCTAAATGTCGTGTGTCAACAGTGAATGGATTTGCTGGACTGAGCGCAATAAAACGGATAGACAGCAATGCTTTCCCAATCTCTGTATGTTCTATAAGCTTGGTTATTGATTAACTACGTTAGCTTACTTGTTGATCCTGTGTTTGAGTGTGTGCAACAAACGGTGGCATAATCGTAACGACACACACGATTCTCTCCTCGAAAGCCTTGAGGGTTGTCCCCTAGATGACCGAAGACATCGTGAGGACATAACTTGCAGTCTTCTTTTTTTCTTCTCCGGAGTGCCAAGATCCAAGAGGGTTCCAGGGTCCAACGAGTGTTTTTTTATACAAAAACCTGAAACGTTTGCCGGGCAAAATGTTTTCTGTCACATCCTACTACTTAACGTCTTCCAAGACATTGGGGCAGACTGGGTGTCTGACCATATTCTGTAGGTGGTCTTCATATCCTCATAGATCCGCAAACTCTTTTGAGTCTGGTAGAGATGATAGAAAATATTTCCAAATGAGCTATTAAGTACGAATGTGTATTGACAAACTTTGGGTCCCAGCCAACGCCAAATTTGACACTTGGTCCCATCCAATCAACTCAGTGGCAGTCGGACAAAGTAGAGTAACATGATCAGGTTAATTTGTGTGCGTGTGTTTGAAAATCGATCCGCTGTTGTTTTTGCGGGTTTTTCAAAATGGAATTCAAAGTGCCTGGCTACTGACAGTTACATTCCCTGGGGAAATTGGAGACTGAGAAATAGGGGATAGTTAAAAATGAAATATTTCCGTTGACTGTTGTTACAACCTATGTATTCACCTTGACGTATGAAAGTTCATATTCTGAAGCCCCAACGGTTAATTGTATATAGCTGAGGGAACAGTGAAGTGATTGTAACGGTTTGAATTGAATAGGTATACTGTTACAAACTCTCAATGCCAGACCACTTTGTAAATGATTATACTTTTGGTAAACTTATCAAGTTCGATTTTGGAGATAATATATTGTCATTGTATGTGTGCTAGAACCAAAAACAGACCTGCTTTGTATTTTTGGCAGCCTTTGAGCAGATTCCGAAAGGAAATCTCCACAAATGTTACTAAAGTTTTGAAAGCTTTGTCTCGGATTCAACTAGGAGGAATATGTTATACATCCTTTGTGAACTGCCACACAATGGTCCAGCATGTTCTTATTAGGAAAGTTGAACATAGTGTTGTGAGCCAAGAACGCGGAGGGCGTAGGGGTTGTTTATTCGGAAAACCAATAAACCGGTTATGCGTTTCAATATGACTACAAACAAAAACACTCGTGTTTACACGACACTGGTCTCAGAACTTCACAGTTGCTATGGCCACCAATGCTCAGTACCATTATGTACCAAGAACCATTTCATGCGATGCTGCACTTCAATACTCCTAGTATTTTCCCCGCGGCCGTTTCGACGTCAAAATCCATGCTGTTGCCGCATTACCGAATAGCAGTGGTGTGAGTTTTATAGAGCGATTAGTCGTCCTCACCACAATAGTTGGGTTCTAGTCACACTTGTCCGATCTTAGATTAGTGTGGTGATTTGCAGAAAACAGTTGCTGTCCGGAACACGACGAAAGAATGTTGTCCGGTGATCAGTCCAGGTCGCTGATATATTAGGCTAACTGGGCCAGTGTCCCACACACATGCTGGGCTCTATTCTACAGTCCTACTGGTAGACACATCCGTGGTCAACACCTGAACGATAATGTACACGGCACACTGTACACCTTGTGTTTCAGTTGTTGACAACTAAATGTATTCAGCCAGGCTTCAGGTTTCATTCTGCCCCTATTCTGGTTGGCTCAGTTCCACCTAATACTAAGCATGCGATCTGAGCCAAACTTGAAATCTAATATTCCAGTCGTACTGCAAGGTCTACTAGTGTCTCAGTGTAACTGATCGAGTCCGAACCATAGAACCTGAACAGCAACGCCGTCAGTCTTTTGGCTCTGGTAATCTGGGAGTGATTTAGATTTTGCCACTCTTTCGTTTTAATTGCTTTCTCGGTGTTGTGACGTCGTCTAACAGTCTTACATTGTGCTACTGAACAACTGAGTTAATCAGTTTTCTATATATTACTATAGGCACCTATCACTTATTCTGTGGATAACTATTTTCACTGATCCCTCTGCGGTTGTTCAGGCTATTCTGTTAGAGTTTTCAGGGGAACAGTACGTTCAAAATGACAATTCCCTCTCATTTCAAATGCTACTCAATATGATCTCCAACTAAACGAGCATACAAACAACCAGGTTATTGAGCTGTTCAAGGTCCATACGAAACGGTCGAACATGAGCAAAAGTCAAGCTCATTAAAACAACCAAATGGAGATGGTGCGAGACAAACTACAATTATTTGGTGTAGAAATTTCTATGAGATATGCGGTCATAAGTAGAGATAAACTGAACATCAAGCAAAATTATCAGAAGTTTCCAAATAATCACTTCACACTACTTGCTCCGACAAGAATAACAAGATGTGCCTTCTACAGTTAAATTCAGCATTCTTCAACAAACAGAGAAAACAATCCGCTCTGTTAAGGTATCAGCTCCACATCGTCAGTGACTGTCGGACTCTATAACACGCTTATAATTCAGATATGTCGGTTGAAAGGAAAGCAGCTGAATCGCCTCTTCAATAGTAAGATTTCTAATTGAAATACTGGACAGTCGGTTAGGCAAGCACATTATTCAGAGGAATGTTCTTTCATGTTTTTCCAGGGCTGCGACCTCAGAAGGTGCTGATTTCATTCTGCAGCTGAGTCCGTTGATTTTAAGTGATTCGTGTCATTCCACGCGGCAGTGTTCCGACATTGTGACATAAGTACTCTGGAATAAATAGTAATTAAGGGTAGAAAACAATCTTCCTAGTCTTGACAAGATCTGTGAAAAGTTATTGGATCGACCAGATGAACTGCTGTGTCGTGGGGATTGACTGAACCTGCCGCCGTCCTATCAGAATATGGTGTTAACGTGTCAACCTGAAGATCACACAAAATTAACGAAACGTGATTCTTTTCAAAATGGATGTGCTGGCGACTACATCGATGTTGGCATCGTTAACCTAACTAAAAAACGTGATGCATTTCCATAAACGGTCAGACACTAATCTGAAGGCTGGTCTGTTAGGTCTGGGGACTACATGCTATGGCAGAGGGTGCACTCGGATCAACATGGATCATCCTTGGAAAAAAACCAACGTTGTTCCAAACTCCAAGAAGTGTTCCTGTCTGTCACTTTCATGACATAGTTTACAGCTCAACCAAAACAGAACAATTCAACCACATAACTCAGGTGACGATAAGGGACAAAGGAGCGCAGCTCTGTGCCAGTAGTAACTAGGGCCACTCGTGCAAAACACCGTTACTGTTGTGTTCCACTGGAGTGGCGAAAACTTTGCTCTAAATCCCAACGATTCAATTGCTTCTACCAATCTAAGGGTGCTGTCTGCCGTAAATATCTCTGCAAAAATTCGTCCCCTTGAAAGACATGTTTTGCGCTGCCAAAATTTCTGTTTCCTAAAGGTACACGTTTCAAGGCCTTCGTGTGATGTACAGGCACAATCAGTGTTGTCAACTCCCAAAGGATGATTTTGTGACCAGCCCATGCAACCCTCACACCTCAGTCTGGCACGCCGATGGTAACGAATGTACGATACAGTGAGTAAATTCAATCCATAAATGATGTCAAATACCTCGGTGAAAGGCACTGGGACCGAAGGACAGATGTGGAAACGTCTAGGAATGTATCAGCATTCGTTCCCAAATAATGCCAACGGCAATGCATTCCGGCAGACACCAGTCGACTTGCTGGTGTGCTTAACCAACGGGAATGTCATTCTAGGGGTTGATGGTAATAATGGGTGGTCACAGGCCATTGCCGTCCAGATTACAACAGAGGGCAGAATTATTCGGTAGCTAATCATGCTCACAATCGTAGTAGACAGATTGAGCGTTATACTGCCGTGGCGTCAAAAGTTTCCTTTGGGCTATGCTGCCGAACCAGGCGGCAAGCTAGGTTTATAGTTGATAGTCCCACAGTGTATGCTACCAGCTATCGCTGAAGTGGTTGACAATCAATTTTCTTCATTCAGGCTTCTATCTTCGCCCTCACTCTTCTGATCGGCTCAACCTTCTCCCATTTTCTGTGTTAAATTATACGATACACAGCGTTTTCAGCTTTGAAGTCAGAATAGTCTTCTTGGATGTGTCAATATTTGGAGGTATTGTTTGCTGAGGTCTTGACTGTCCAACAATTGATCGCAGGTGTCTACGCACACGAAATTAGTGGATGCCTGTTTTCCGAAGACCCATCGAAACTTCGGTGGGAGAATTTCCAGATAAGTTTTAAGAAAGACAGACTTGTAAAACCACCACAATTGGTTCTATCTCCATCTAACTCATCTTCACCGCATAACATAAAAGTGCCCCGCAATCGGTATGCATCTGTTTCCGATGTTCACGATCATAAAGGCAGCTACCAGAAGTTTCTGGCTGTCAAGCTTGTGCAACGTGTGTCTGAATAGGTTACTTTGCTACAGTCTATCAGTTGTGTCCTGTATGTGCGTTAACAAGCGAAAACTTGTGCATGCCTTTCTGATCTTCAGATGATAAACCCGTGTACGCAATCGCGCTTCTCATTCAGACTTTTCTAGTACTTTCATGATTTGTTGTCAAACCCAAACTACTCTTTTCAATTACATGTGCAATTTGTTAGGACCTTGTAGAAACCAGAATATTCATTAGAACCAGACTTGTTTCTGCGTCATCGACCACTGCCTTTCCAATTTCTTTTCATGAGCATCATTTAAATGGCATGTCTATCAGTCGGTCTACTTGCAAAATCAGACGCTACTTAAACTCCGCAACACATGCACAAACTGTCTGGAACATAGTTGAGAGTCTGTTAGTTAACTTCGACATATGTTGCAGTGTATAGTTTTACCAAAATGCTATCATGTACATTTCCGACAGGCGATCTGTGCTGATAATCAAGCAACCAGCTCTTACGACATTAGTAACACGCGGAACCTATGCACACAAACGTCCTCCCATTGGCCAACTCCACTATGTATTTATCATTTCTCTGCAAAATACTGCTTAAGGTCACAGAAACAAACGCTGTAAGACACTCATCCATGTCCTTTCACAATAATGAGAGTGACTTCAAGGGAGCAGTGTGGTGAGGATCGATTCGATTCATCGCTCATTCAAACCCCGATACAGCAGAAGATCGCTAAGAGATCACTGCGTACGTCGCATTAAGGATACTGCATCAGGATTGGACGAACTCTCTCAATGTTACACATTCTGTTAGTCACCTATTTCTCTCTTCTGTATTACACCAATTAATTTACAGTTCGTGGCCTTGTGTG
The DNA here is from genome assembly GCA_008508345.1 of Paragonimus westermani. NCBI lineage: Eukaryota > Metazoa > Platyhelminthes > Trematoda > Plagiorchiida > Troglotrematidae > Paragonimus > Paragonimus westermani. Next base: position 60,435 of record QNGE01000132.1, read on the forward strand.
TACCAATACGATTCGCCAATGCCATACTGTAATATCTTTAATACCGTTGTACATCCGTCAATTCGGCTTCTTGTCACGTGAATGGTGACTGCTTACTGTAACCAGTACGACGTCTTCTCTTTATTACTTGCGTGGAAGTTTCAATCCGAATACGATTGCTAAGACTATTCGAAATCCCTAATTTTGAGAATTACAGTTAGATTACCACCCTATTCGCTTACTTCAGCTTAGAAGCTTTCACATGAAAGTGGGAAAATTGGAGACTCAAAAGTATGAGTTACTTCGAGGGATAAACTGGGTTATTTCGGTTAGTTGTCTAAGTATTAAGCAATTTTCATGTAGTTCTATATAGTACTACTCTGTAAGAACTGTAGCTGTAGGTGACTCTCTTGTAATGAGTGTGCCCCGTTTTGTTCCGCTAGGATTGCGTGAGGACAAGATCATGAGTTTCGAACATGTTGATCATTGTGATATCGCCAAAACTGAGCGCTGTGCTACGTAATAATTTTGTTGGTTGCGTATTTCAGTCGAAACTGTGAGGAATTTTGTACTACGTCAGGAATAGGATAGAATAGTGAAGTTCATTTCAGCGCTTGTACATCTCTTGAAATATCTCACGAAGCCATGTTTGAAAATTGTAGTCCACATACCTGTCCTCTCGATACAGCGTCCATCGATAAGCACCACGATTTGGTACCTATGTATTTCTGCGGCGAGTTACCTTACATCATTTTGTGGAGTGTTGTCATTATAAGGCGTATTCTGCGTCGAACGACATGCTTAGATTCTCGCTTTAGTACCTCGACGAGGGCTAAAGACGATTACATTTTACATTTCGCCAGTTAAGGATTAACGCAGTGTCTTCATAGCATGGTACATAACACACTCGTACAGTAACCCACCTCCAACGAGTTAGCGGAGCAGTTGAATTGTTATCTGAAAAGGCAGGCCAAACTATTTAACTTTAGGTGGAGAATGAGAGGTGCTGCAATTGACGTACTGTTCGTCTGCAGAACCATTATCTATGTGTTACAAATGGGAGTTTGTTTGAGTTTCTGTGAGCAAGAGCCTTACACACGAAACTGAACGCAACCCTATAACTTTCCAGTGCAACAGTGCAACACGCGAACAAGTTGAAAAGCAGAATCATTATCAAAATTCGTCTACTAAGCAGCTTCCTGCTTTGCGGACAGTTGCGCTTGTTTGTTTGTTTTGGATTGCTAAATATTCATAACAGTCAGCTGTCGTTTTTGGAACCCAGAACAATCAAACAAGCCACTGAACATAGAACTCACCATATAGGTAGTGGAGAGTGTTAGTGCGACACACCCATCCTGTTTTCAGAACTGTTCAGGTTTCTTTGTAGTTCTACCAGAGTCACGTGAGCCGAACAGTGTGCGTTGTACAGCCTACCACTATCCATCGCGGTTGCCCAGATGGGAGAATCGCTACACACCCTGATTCCAAAGCATATGTTTCAGCAGAAGAGTAAAGATATGTCAACAGTTGATCGATTTTTCTCTCACCCTCTCAAGCGTGCACACGCCCTGTATAAACAAACTGCCCATTTAGTCGACCGGACTGATCGGCTGCTCAGTTCACTGGTCGTTATTCTCATGTTCATGATACAACTAGGTGATCCAGCTATAGTGGTATGCTGAGCGTTTAATGTTTGACGTTGCATTTCCGTTTTGTACAGTGACCCAACATATGGGTTTACAAAGCTAACGCGATCCTTACTTCTTGAACTGATGTCAGTTACACTTACACACATCGGAGTCTTTCAGTGTAATTATCTGCTAGTCGCGGAATATCAGAAATTTCCACTTGGTTATCTGGAGGTTAAAAGATCAAACGCGAATTGCTGATCGATTTCAACACTTGATATTAAGGAAACATAGCGTTAAGGATAGGTTTTTGAGTCGTTCACTTCGGGGTGCACTGTAAGCCCATCTTGTTACGTTTCAAATAAGCCGCCCACTGCGCATTTGTAACTATACATTTTGATGTGTGTCGCCCTTTGGGAGGTTATGTAATGTCATCTTGCTATTAACGCTTCTCCCGAAGAATGGTCACATGCTACGTAGTGACTTGTTGATACTGTTGTTCATCTGCCTCAGCATGAAACTGCCGAAAATGTTAGATTCAGTGGTTTAATTGAAACCATTTTTCACTCAGTTTTCTAGAATCCAACTGCCAATGAAACAAGCATGGGATGATGTACCTCTATTTCGTTGCATTGAGTAATTAGGGTATCATTCTGCAAGCATCAGCCTTGTCATTTGCAGACTGTGGGATGTCATTTACTCACGTGGTGGGATGATATAGGTGCCAGCAACACCTGTGGAACAAATTTTGGCACTGTCTTAGAATTTAGTGGCCCGAAAAGAAAGTCTAGTTGACACACAGCGTCAAGATACGTTTGAATGGGTAGCATTTTATCTGTCAACTGGTATGATTGACAGAATGCTGATGCTAGCGCTCAAGTGTGAAGAGCAAGATGAGTAACATATACGGCTTTAAAACCGTGGAATTGGAAAAGTTACACCACTCAATGAAAGCAAGCTTGTGTCATCTAGGAATCATAAACAGCTGGTTCCTACCAAAAGTTCACTACAATCGTGATCGACCATATACTTCTGATTCTTTAGTGTGAGTCGCATCATGTTGCACCTTAACACGACCGCTCGGCGGAATGGCCGACTACACCAAGCCAGCATGTAAAATGCACCTGACGAGCAAGGATTATTCATACACGTAGATTAGTCGGATAAATCGGCCTGGATGATGTAGTCACCACCGCTAAACCATATGAAACAATAGATTGGGACGTTTAGGTGTTCGCGCGTACGAAATTTTATGTTGATTTCTTATCGGGGGCGAATGTTAGACTTTCATGTTGATGTAAGTGATGCAGGTGAACTGAGGAGCCATAAAAGAAACCCTTATTACTTCGGTTGGCTAAATAATAAACAGTTTGGCAGATTTACGATTTTAGATGAGACCTGACTGTGAGAAGTCAGGGCTTCGGCTGGATTCGAACCAGCATAATTCGACGCGGGAAACACTCTAGCAGCTAAGCTACGAAGCCACACGAGAAGCTCGGAAATGTCACAATTGGGCTCTTGCCGGGGTAGTCAATCTCCTGGATCATTTAGTGAATTTTATATGACAGAGTGGGACGAGTAGGTGGGTCTAATTCAAAACAGAATTGCATACATTAATTCTTTAAAACCAATAAAGGCCATGTGCAATCTGTAGCCTAGTTCGATCAGGGGAATCATGTACTGTTCGAACCACACGCTTGTGTTTAACCCCACTGTCGAAAACCGTAGGATACCTTAGTCATTTACTTAGGAACTTTATCACTCTGTCACTAGAGTTCTTCTGCGAATTTTTAGACAATACAGACAGCGGACACCGAAAAGTTTTAACGCTATCGAGGCTTGCATAACAACACGCCTATCAACTTCAGAAGCTAGAGAAGGATTCGGCCATCGCACTACATACACTTTCAGCAAATCATAACGTAGGTTTTGATGAAGGTCGAGTGATTCCGTATAGGAATACGGAGCGGTGCTGTGCTGAAGCTCTCACCATTTACACACAGCACGCTTGCGTTAATCGCAATGGTAGCAAACCCCTGTCTGCAGTGTGGCGTGGATGGCTAAACAGCACCAGACACGGACGCGTCTTATCTACATCTGTCTTACCCCCACTTAATGGGCATAGGATAAGACCAATCCGGTCAGATTCAGCACAAATTGACCTAATCACGGCAAATCCCATGTGACCTCTGTTCCTCCTGAGGAATACCGCTGGAGGTGGTTGGAACGTCGAATATAACAACTCGCTCGTAACGTTGTGTTATTTTCAATCTGCTTATCAACAGATTTTAACTTTACACGGAGCGGATACTGTTATCACTACCAATGCTGATCCGATAATCGATTGGGACAGCAACAACGGGTTGAGATGTTACGTAAGCAATTAATTTTTGCTCATGCAGATGTGAACTGAGAAAAGTCTTCGATGGATACACTCTGGAACGATTTCGGTTGCCTATCCTTTATAATTTGAATGCCATTAAAGTCTAACCATCCCTTATCACACCATACCATAATAACCATATTAATGACAAGTGAAAAAACAGATCAGCAGTGAAGGTATGGAGTAGACTGATGACACTTCTTGCGTAGCGTAACACTTTTAGCTAACTGACCATCGGACTTAAAAGTAAAAGGGAATTTGTCCTTCCAAATACCGTAGATATCTATGTGAAGACTGTCTCGTAGCAGTCTGCTCAAGCCTTTCACAATGTTATACTAAATAGATTTGAAAAGAGGTGAAACAACATGACTTGAAATTTCCGAGCAAACTTGTTCACTCAACTGTGTGGCTAATGAGCTCTCAGGTTTTCTTTTCCACCATGTAAAATTTTTCAGCTGGTCATATATACACATTTGAGTGCTTACCACTGTCAGTGGTTGTTGTAAGAGACCAATCTCAAACCGGCACGTTCTTCAGTATGCGTAATGCACTGCGACACTTCAGACTATTCGAGGTGTTTTTAGATTAGACCCAACTGTGAAAAGTCAGGGCTTCGGCTGGATTCGAACCAGCGACAGACACAGCATGCCTCAACGCGGCAAGCGCTCTGCCAGCTGAGCTACGAAGCCACACCAGGATAGGCTTTCAGACTTCTGTTTTGGGGAATATATTGTGTAATTCTGTGTGGATGACTGAATTCAACCATTCGGTGATCACAGCAACTCGGCTGCTCTTGGTCGTTAGTGATCATAGAATGACTGAATCGCGATTTCTGTATGAAACCAGACAACTTCCTAAAATGCAGACGAAGAGGCGTATCAGAAGGCAAATTTCGCAGGGATGGAATTACAGCTTGGCAAGATAGAATGGCCCGGTTCCTTCGCTACACTCAGCCCATATGATCACTGACAACTCATAGGTCATTAAAACTCAGACGTTTCAATAATGTCCCTGACTAGCAGAAAGCCTAGATGCCTACGGAGTAGAACCAACCACTTGATTACACCGAAATTTTCAGTCTGGAACAGGTACCAGGTAGAACGGACTGAACTTACTTCTGTTGGTTATGTCATGTGGTGCCATCACGGTACCCATCAGAGAAGATTGATTTCACTATCAACGCGATCTTGCTCAAAAGGTGAGGGCAACTCTTTAACCCGTTGTAGAGCAACGACATTGCAGTAGAAAAGGAGTGAAGCTGGTATTTCGCAACTGCAGATCTTTGGAGGATTCACCAAGACATACGTAGAGACGGCCAACAATGAACAAACGGTACCTCAGTGTGCGTAGTTGCAAATCACGAGTAACTTTTCGGCGCGTAGGCAGTAGCTCCGTCTTCTATGGTCTTCAGAGTAGTGGTGAGCACCTCAAATGACTCTTCAGGCAAAGTTCGAATATATCACCAAGAGGCAACATGGGCTCTTCAGGCGTCATTATTCTGCTTATTGCGTGTGACTTTCGGATAAAGGCTGCTGTGCTAAGACTAGCCCTTGATGGAGTTTATCTTGACTCTCCCAGAGCATTTTACAGAGTTGAGCATTCCATTGTGCTACAAAAACCTCACAGTTATAGCCTTGATGCGCGCTTACTCAAGTGGGCTGGTGATTATCTAACTGAACTTAGGTTCACTGTCAGGATAAATGGTTAGCTGTCAGAGTGGTTCCCAGTCAGCAACGATGTTCCTTGAAAGTCCATCTTGTGGCCCCGGTCATTTACTTTTCGTTCTTGAACTACCCAGCACAGGCAAGCTACCGACGTTGTTCGGCGCCGTGACAAGAAACTTTGACGAGTTCTATATTGTCGGCAAGATATGAAAAGAACTTACCGTTCAGTGTTAACAGCCTTATAGTCATGCACGTTCATCATCAAATTTGTGTTGCCGATTGCCTTGACGACACAAAGCTGTTCAAGCCACTACACGAACAATACCAAAGGACTACAGTGACAGACGGTGTGAGTTTGTGTCAAGGAATTCGGCAGTTCCCCGAAAATAGTCTATGGTAAGACGACTTATCAGTGACTCTAGCCGTTAACATGGTCGTATACTTCTGCGGTCTTCAAAAACGTCCTCAATCATTGCGATAATTGTTGCTGTTATCCCGACTACACACCTCCTCTGCACTGTCTGGACATTGATCTGGTCGATTCTTCTTCTTTCCGAAGGCCGGTCTATTTTGTGTTCATATGCTAGCCTCTGGTGGTTGGGTTGGCCAGAAAGTTATATATTAGTCGTGTGCACTCTGTAGTTCGTTGTTAATCACGGTTGACTGTCATCCATTCGTCCGCCGTTTCACTAACCATCATTCTGTTATCTGTTAACGCGCTCGTACGCCGTAGACCCAGTTACAACAGTTTATCTATAAATTGTGTTCCCATGGCTAAAACAGCATAAATAATCTAGAATCACCTAGGAGGAATTAGGAGATCCTTCAGCCCCCGTGTCTTCCGCAACCTCATCCTCCATAATCCTCTTAGACCTGGAAACCAATAAACAGACCTATCGTCCTTGTCTTAAGAAAAGTTTGGCACTTATTGAAAATGCTTAGAGAGGGGCCACTAAGAGAATCATGGGACCCAGCAGAACCCCCTAAGACGAAAGACTAGCAGAATTAGTTCACTTCTCAATGAAATGCATATACCTCAAAGAAGACGTAATCATTACCTGTAAACTATTCCGCACCACAGGTCAGTCACCCACTGGAACATCTCCTACTGAATAACGGTGAAATTTTAGGAGGTCACTGAGTGAGGTTTAACAGTAGATAGTGAAAGTTACTCCGCAATCAATTTTTCATAATTGGGATCTGTTCACACTGGGACGCATTGTCCAACTCTGTGGTCACCGTTGAGTCGGTCAACTGTTCGTTCGACACATGCCTGAGAGAAGCATCATGCACTACAAGCTTCCTAGCCATTATTCTAGCCCAGTCCCATAAATCGGCAACTGTTGTTTCAGAGTGTTCGAGTGTTTGCTGCTGAAATGGTCGTAGTTAGCAGCTTCAGTGAAGTTTTCGTCAACCTTTTGTTTTCACCTATATACCACCCAACATGATTTTTTCACCAACAAAAACAGAAACAGGGACGTACAAGCAAAGAACTTTTCCGCTACTGCAACAACCTATTAACCTATTAACCTCAAAGATTAGGGTTACCGGAAAACAAAATGTTGCACCTGTCATGGCAACTGAGTCACCCAGAGAGTACGCACAACACAACGTGTTAGGGCACCAACATATGAAAAGTCGGACAACCGTGATGTGGAGACAATGAAGGATTCATCATCACGATAGATCTACAAGAAAATATGTAGAATTCGAAATTCAATTTACAGCAAGTAAAAACGCTACCGACAAAAATCTGTAGTCTAACCCTTTTTATCTAAGGGGGTCAGCAAATAAACCTGTGGGAATATGAAATCTTTGGTCAGATTCGAGGTGTACAACAGTTTTGCCTTGAATTGTATTGGAGAATATTCTGTTTAGCAATCACGGTGTTAATCAGTCAAATTATTCTAGCTATTTTTCATGTTTGTCTCGTGTTTAACATACTTTCCGGCAATTGGTGATTCAGCAACTTAAGTCGTAGTCTGGCTGTTTCGATAGGAAAATCACGAAAAGTCACGTTTTTTGAAAAGCTCTCCTCATAACAATACACCTACAAACGTCACATGATATAAATGGCTTGAAATAAGAAAACACTGTATAAGTTTTAAGCATTAATAAGAGGGGTAAAGTTGTCAGTAAAGTTTACATTCAAAACCAATATGTTTATTCGTGTTGTCTGTTTGTTAGTGCCTCTAAGCTTTTCACCAATTCATGGCTCATCAAAAGCTATCGGTGTTGTTCCTTCTTATCACGTCACTCTCAGGGTACACCAATAGGCAATCTGTGCGTAAACCATTCCGTTAGGGATTGTCACCATCAGAACTTCCAATCTCACGATTCCTGTGTTGTCCCTTAGTTTGTTGGTCTCCTAACTAAATTCATTTTTCTTGTTCAGGAACCGGAAGCAGCACTGCTTGTTGACGGGTAGTGACGGTTCATTAAACTCTGCATTACGTTTTCCTCACTCTTTGGTTTTGCAGTAATTCCGTCGCCTACAAATGTGGTACTATCAAAAGTTAATTACTTACCAAGCAAAGCGTGTAAAGAGAATTCATGCCCTGATTTGCTCCATACCCTTAGTTCTTGAACCGGAAGCTTTCTGTAACATAGTAGGCAGCCGTGCGTTAAATATTTCATAGGTATACGCCTGGAGTCAAATCATAAATGTCTGACAAACCCACTGATACCTACTGATAAACTTGTCTGTTCTTCGACTGACCTGGCTATACCTGTTTCTAAAAGACGTTGGATAAAAATGGGTATACCAATTAGACCCGTGAATAAGCTATTATAGAAGTGGGGATACATGGAAACATTCAATTTGCGAGAATCAGTGGTGTCATCTTTCACAATGATTCTTCTTCGTGGATCGCCTTAAGTGATGGACTTGTGATGGCGATCGTTCTAAAAGTCTATTTTTTGTTAGAAACCACCAATTTTTTTAAATTGACGCAACTAGGTTTCCCTTACAATTTCGGTTAGCTTACGAAATATCACAAAATTCTTTGTGCTGAATGACAACACTGGGTGAAACCTTGAAGTTGAAAGATGCGTGGTGTGCTAATACGCCTTGAGTATAGGATATGCATGTGTTCTATCGAGCATCACATTGAAGTGCAAGCTCTGTGTTGGTTCGTTCGTATACATTTGAAAATGTAAATGTGAACGTAACTGTTATCCATACATAAAAAGATATTTGAGCGTGTCCAGAGTCAGTCGATTGAGGAAATCGCGGGCCTCAAGACCAGAAATTTTAGACCAACTTTCAGTAAAATATACGCATATGGCGACAGTCTCCACTCTGTCTTACAAAATTATCCACCATATAGCAAACCTCACTGACATCAACCATGAACGAACGAGTTAAGATCGTTCACTAAAATTTGGATTCCAAATGAACAGAAAACTTTGTTCTGACTAATCCTTAATTAATTTCTACCCACCATGGAGCCCGCCAACCTAATCCGTGGTCAGCGCTTGCCCAGCCGAGATGTTCCAAATTCTGTCAGGTCAACTCAAGTGAAACTGCCATGCACGACACCATTATTCGGTTGACCATGTGAGCGGTTAATTCATAGTCGGGATCGCAGACGTGAGTCTGGTCTGGTGAGCTATCGGGGCTAAGGACTGTGAACTTTATGCTGTGCCCGATTATGCCAACGTCTGAACAACTTCGACCACAATCGCTATGGTTACTAAAATCTCTGACGCAACCGCATTCAGAAGTGCGGATACGTTGATCAACCACGTGAAATGTGACAAAAATTCAAATGAATATCACCACAGTTTGGTGACATGCTCAACGCTGCATTGGTGAGTATCGATCACCTACTGCCAATTACCTGACCACATATATGAACTTCGTTGCTAGTCAGTACATAGTCAGTACATAAATTTATCGTGTTTGAAATTCGCAACAACAGAAATAAAAGGTGCAGAGCAATGAATAATCCGGAGATCACTTTGAGGAGGCTAGCTGAAAATGCACTCCAGTGGAGATTAACATGAACTTTCCAATAATGTGATTACTACCTTCATACCACATGTTGAGGTTGATATGATGAAAATCTACTCGATTCACCGCCTCTCCAAACCCCGATACTACAGAATATTCAATAGAACACAAATCCAAACGTCGCGTTAAAGATACCGCATCAGGATTGCACGAACTCTCTGAGTGTTACATCTTCCGTTATTCACTAATTTCTTTCTTCTGTATTGCGTCAGTTAATTTACAGTTCGTGGCTTTGTGAGTGCTAATCCGATCAACCAATGACATAATGTAGTCTCTTTAATACTGTTGTACATCCGTGAATTCGGCTTCTTTATTGTGAACGGGGATTGCTCGCTGTAACCAGTACGAGGTTTGCTTTTCATTAGTTGCGTGGGGGGTTTCAATCCGAGGATGATTGGCAGGGCTACGTGAATTTTTTAATTCTGAGTATTGTAACTGATTCAGTTGATGTACAAACTGATTTACAGATAACTAAAGAGGGTGAACTGGCTGTTCAGGAAGACATTCAGGTTTCTCCATCCAACAAGGGACGTTTGCTAGTTGATTCAGTACAGTGTAGTAAATCTAACAGTGAAAATCAACTCTGTTATGAGGAAGAACAATTCACGTCGTCCGATTAGCTAAAAGGTAGGCAATACATGAAAACAATCATTCTCAACAAGGAATGGGTATATACTCATCATACCTTGGAAGATTTCTTTACAGAGTTTCCGATGAGGTACTTTTTAATAAATCTCTTCACAGTGAGCTCGAATGTATTCGGTGGGCTGCAAACTGAGTGTTATTGTGAGATCAGCGATGAAGTGCACCTTTCAAACTGAGGTAATCAAAACCTCTGCCTTATATTGATGGAAAGTCACAGCAGGTGTGAGTGGTAGCACTGAGTACTACACACAACTTACACTCCTGATCTGTGTGGGTTGCTGGCTTCAAACAATCGTCTCCCAAAATTTGTGTCAGGATGTAGGCAATGTACGTGAAAGTAGGCGAACTTAGATTGCCATCATCATCAACAAGTGAATTTTGGTTCATTGCATGTCGATGACTACGGAACAAGTCTGCAATATTCCCCTTAGGGGAATCACCAACAGGACCTACCAAATATTAGTTTTCTTTCCATGCGGTTACTTGTGAAGCGGAGCACAACCCAGTAAAGGACAAGCATAAGAGGCATAGTTCGTTATTTTAAAAAAGGTTGTTTTTCATTTCGAGTCACATATATTCTATAGTTCGTTTCTGAGACGTTTATACTGCTACTGATGGCAAACAGATCATGTTTTGCTGTGAGTTGCATTGCTCTTGAGTTACAGGCTGATTACTTTGAGCATCGTAGCATAACCCAGGTTTCTGTTCCGAAACATGCCAGAGAGTTGTTTGGGAGAAGCTAAAGTCCACACCAGACGAACAAAATGAGGTCAGTGCACAACAAACCTATGAACCACATTTAAATTACTTGGATGGAAGAAGCGGTTGTTTGTAATCCACTTTGGAGCTATGGCTTGAAGCGAAACAGTTTGTCATTTCTACGTACACCGCCGATTAGATAATACCTTTAACGATGGGGACAACCTTGGCACCCCACAAAACGCTCGGCCCAGTAGTTTCATGTAGAAGAAACACCACACTGCGCTGTTAAACGTCGTGATTTTTTCCACGAGGGAAATAGAACTAACTTTGGACCAATGTCTTAGATGTAGGTCGCAACTGGGTTAGTTTTGCTGTATTTGCAAACGTCTACAGTAGCTCCGAGGACTAAGCGAAAGTAGGCTCATTTTGTGACGGTTCTACATGTGGACATGTGGCTAGTGCATCGTTCACGCTATTCATTTGCAAACCCAAACTCATTCTAAACATAAGTTAACAAGTAGAACTACCTTTAGAGAGACTTTAGTCTGATTTCTGCCACATCATCAGCCTAAGTCGTTACCCTCTAAAATATTGACGCTCTGAACGTTGGTTATAGTGAAGCCAATACGGTCATCCTTGCGCACCTTGGTAGATTTCCTTGCGGTATGAATTGGTACATGTGCTCTGAAATTACTTGGTTCCGCTTGACCAAAGCAAACAAATGTTGCTGTCTGGAATCTGATTCAGGACAGCACTATCGAATTGAACGAAACTTTGAAAAGAACAACAGGTTTTTGAGTAACATCGGAAAATCTAAGGCACACTACATCTAATTAGACCAACGGTTGTAGGAAGCTACAAACCAATGATTTATTTGACTTCTTGATATCCTATCCCCTACATATTCTCCCGCCTCTGTCATGAGCCCTTCTTTGACCCATTCGGAATATATAAACTATTGAACGAAAAAACAGATATGTCGAGCATTTCTTATTTTGGGGACATTAATCTCAAACGATTTATTAGGTTCACCCTTGACAAACACTGAAACAATCATAGTCGAACGCTGTTGGTGTAAATATTGTGGTGGCTTGTAAACCCGCCAGAGTGGTTGCCGGATGTTGAAAGATGAACTAAACACCTCTCCCTTATCCGGTTTCTTCAGGGATAAACAAACCGGATAGACTTTTATTTAATTGAAAGACATTGTTTGTAAAAAATACGTTTGACCGGAAATCTTGTTTAGTTCATGATTTTATTACGCTTCTAAAATTGTTTGAACGTTATGAGCAAAATGCCATAACAATTCGTTTCACTTGACAGTGGTTACAACAAGCGCACACTTCCAGTTCGATCGCTGTTATGCAATCATGCAAAATTCACTCCATATTTGTTTTTAACAGTCCCTGTTGATCACCATGTTACAAGTAAGTAAACTGTGAAGTTATTATGAGGGCATATTTCGGTCCTGTTTACGATGTCATGACAAGTTGTAATGTCGAGAAGAGAGGTTTTACTTCATACATATGAATGGTCAGAGGTAGTGCAAAGTTTTGTGTACTTTCGGTCATGCATCATCATCAGGGCATTCGCTTACCCAGTTCAGATGGTTTCAGTACCTGTGAACAAAATATATAGAACCGTTAAGGTGTGCTTCTGAATTACGATCCTGCTTTTGATAAAAGTTACAAAATGTTTCCTAAATGCCCTGGAAAGCTATGTTGCTGGAAATTCTCCTTTCTTACTGATAACTTATAGTCGTTATAATTCTATTCAGTAGTATGATTTTACACCATTCACTCAGGTGATTGGGCAAACGTTTTATTGTACAATTAATCTAAGACAGTCTGCAATGTCTATTGTTTTCTTGTATTTGCCTGACCGGAATTATTTATTCTCTCCTCTAGCATGCTCCTTTCCTGATCTTCTGATGACATGGCGGTTGGAATTCCTCATTTCACTGATAACGCCTATTGGTCCGTTTCGTGAAAGGATCTTATCGAACTGTCTGAATTATACGCAACACAATTCGTTCCCTCCGCAAATTCACAACTTAACGGTCTGTCTGTAGTAAACATAAAAATATCTTAAAGTCAACTTCGAAAAATGGTTTTATGCTTGCTTCAACGCACAGTCTACTTATTGTGACGGAGGCCTAAACTAAACAGTGTGAGCTACCATATTTTATGGTGTGCCACAGAGTCATATTTTAGTCTCCATTTCAAACTTGACTGCTGCACGCGTTCTGTAACGTTTTCTCTTAATTTAGTCTGCGAAGTTGAGAAATACACCAACAGTGATAAGATCACTACCACACAGTACTGAGTGATGTATAATTCTGTCACTTAGAAAAACACCCCAGAATTCATAGAAATTCGATGCTCATGAAGTTCATAAATCGGAACTGGAATATGCGATCAAACGACCTTCGGTTTGTCTATGGCTGAGATGTACCGTTGGACTGGTTCGACTAATAGTTCAAACTTGTAAGTAACACAGAAATATTTTGACATTCTTTCAGTTACAAAAATCAATCAAATGTGGATTAATTGCACTGCAAAGCATCTTATCCATTCTGCGGTTGCGCCACACAAAATGGCAGTCGTTGATCGGTTTACTGTTAGCAGCCTCTTGATAGAGTGTAATAAGTTTGCTTAGGATCATTCTTCATAGTATCGAACTGGTTTACAAACTGGCTACCCACTCAAACCTGAACAAAGCGATTGTTTACGTTCGAGACACAGAAAAAATATGGTAGTGCTTTTGCTCGCAATTCTTTTAGTTGCCGGTGAGTCATATTTGAAAAATTTGAGTGAACTAAAGTTTAGGTTCCGTGCAAACAATTTTACAACTGTGGTTACATATCTCTATGGAATAATAGCCCTTGGGTAGCATAAAACTCTCTTTGACATGGAATCAAATTTGATGGAAGTTTCTGTTCAAAATTACAAAGTGTGTTGACAGCCGGGATGAAATTTTTAAGTCCGGTGACAGTTGAGGGAAGAGTGCAACGGATTTCTTCATGTTCAGCATGCATTCTGCTTTGTGCGCAAAGTGATCAAGGCAGAACAGTCCGAAAGTTAGCAGATAATCAGTGGGGTTATTAATTTTTGTGTTGTTTTGTACCCTACATGTTACGCTCACATTGAAACAATTCATCAAACTGGGGGACTATTAAGTCGAGCAAGGAGTATCAACCGAGAGAAGTGATAGAAGAATACTGATAAAATGATTGATTTCTTCAAATCGAACACTATTCACAGTTGATCACAGCATTCGCATTCAGCTAAGCCATTCGGTCAGCTCATTTCGAAAAGAGATTCCCTCCGGTCAGAACTCATCAGTAGCACATATCCTCGTTAAGATCAAAATTTGCACTCCAACTGTCATGCCTGTGAGACCAGCGTGTTGACCACAACGCCACTCACCACACAGTAGGGCTAACTGGAGGATCGTATGCAAACGCTCAACATTTCGGAATTATCCAGCAAGCTGAACCCATTCGCATGAGGTTGTAGTTCAGCCTTCTAATATGACCATCCAGTCATCCCTATCGTGAGATGAGTGGCGTTGTGGTCAACTTCAGGGCCGAAGTGCAAATTCCGCATCGGACAACGTTACTGTTGAGTTTAGACTAGGATGAAATTTGGTTCATGTGTTTCTTCTCAAAGTGGGTCATACGAGTGGTTTGTCTGAATGTGAAAACTGTGGCCGAGTACTGGGAGCGTTCGTTCCGAACTAATCTAAATCCACTAACTTCTGTTAACTAATGGATGTGACGGATATTAACTGTAAAATACCCAGGAAACTGTAATAAAATGTTTACCACAAACGCTTTAACGGACGCGCTTTAGTTTAAATTTACACTTATGAACAAAAAAGAAATCCGCGATGATTAAGCTATTTGTCTCACTGTCTAGCTATCGGAATCACAGGTGTCATCAGTTGTGTGTTTGAGTGTTTGTTTGTGTGACGCACTTTGGAGTGTTTCAAAGATCACGGAATACTTGTACACCATTCAACTTGCACTAGTCTACATCTGCTTAGACAGTACCAAGTGCCCCTTTTAGATTGGCTTGTGACAGATGGCTGTTTCTGATCGTAGGACTGTTCCCTATTCTGCCTGGGTTGGCACACGTGTGGCATGGCGGTCTTCAAACCATATCACAAACCCTCATTTCCAAGTGCTTCACAATGTCGGCTCCACCGTGTAGTTCCACCTATCCTTATTCGAAAAAATGAAATTTGTGTCAACTCAGGAAAATGTAATGATCAGCTGAAGCCCAAATAAACGGCCTTATGCTTAGTGAACCCGTTGTCAGGGTGAGAAGGGTGAATTTACTCCAGGGCACACCTCCGACCAGCGACACCAAGGAAGAAAAACTGAACCCTCCTTACCTCACCATCAAGGCGCTTTCACTGGCGTTGATTTATGTGACCAAATGGATGGCGTGATCTCTTATAAGTGCGGGACCGTTCAAGGTTAGAGCGCTTCTGTGTCAAATAGTTGGCTGCTAACCGAGTCCAAAGGAAAGAGTTGAGAGTTTTTAGTGTTGCAACTCAAGTTAAGTGTGAGACTGTCTCAAATGAATATCTGACTGAACGGTTAGTACTGAAAATCAAAAGTGCCCTTCACACTAATCAGCATCGGAAGGACAACTAGAGGAAACTAAGTTTCAGACTTCAAATTCTTACAATGATTTAGAGGAAAAGCACGCCTTGTTTGTAGCTAATTATTGCGCCATAGCAGATACTGGTTCGTTGACCCGTATATGTTCGCCTGATTTGTTGTTCACAAAATCCAGTCCCGGGACTATTTCAAAATGTTCTTTCTCACCTTCGTCTGTAGGTGGGACACAGTGAGACGCCCAGTGTGGTTAGTTCTTTTCCATGTTAGATTTGGTGGGTTAACACAGCGATTGCTAAACTGAACATTTTTTCATGAGACTTGTTCTGTAGCAGGTCACTGACGACCGTTATTGAGGTACAGGTGATGTATTTGTCAAGTTAACGTGGGCTAAGAGACTGGCACTCTCTTAGGTGGACGGAAGTGTTCGAAACGCCACTCCGATTGGAACAATGGACGTTTTGTAACGTCAGTGTATTTTCTGTCGAACTTGCAATCTCTGTGCAGCGGACCGTGAACATGTTCGCCCAATATATTTATTCCTGCTTGACTTTCAATTTCAGATAGGGAATTGCGCCACGCAAAAACACCGTACGTTTATAGCATCTTGCAGAAGCTGTTTTTGAATCGAAAGCCCACAACGCGCATCTTAAGTACCAAACTAACTGACCTTACTACGTACTGGAGTATCCTGACGCCAATTAAAAAGTTCCAGCCCTTAATGTGTTGGGTTTGGAAAAACGACGTAGTTGCCACCGCCTCCTCACCAGCCTATCGGCTGACAGGTGGTAGGGCAGCACCATTCAGCAAGTTTGGTTTCGGCGAACTAATTAAGGTCGACATATTTGGCGGATGTCTTAACCTTGTGTCAGGTTCTACATGACACTGGAGTGTAAAGTTTGTTCAGGAATATGTCACAAATGAACAACCGTTCGAGCCTGGTGTGCGGTCAGACGTGCAGTGCCAAATCCTCGTCGATGTCCGCGTCACGTGGACAAAATCTTCCGCCAATCCGGTTATTCGCTGCAAACGCAAACTGCCTCTCTGGCTGGGCGAAATGGAACAAACAGGTGATGGGGCCGCCAAAGTAACCGAATGAACTGAGGCAGAATGTTAGTTTGAATCAGAGTCGGCGACGCTCGGTCTCCTGTGCTGTAACACTCGAGCGCAAAGCAGGTGAGCTTCGCGGACGAACACCTGTGATAGACCTATTGAACTGACTGTGCCGAGCAAGCCCGTTTAAGAGCAATTAACACCTGAGTGAAGCTTAATAGATGATTCCACAGAATGACTGAAACAGACACAAGTGAATGAACGGTGCACAACCGTGCACAAAGGTATCAGTTGTGATGAGGCAGAGTCAACGGTCGCCTCAAGTTTCCAAAACAAAGAAGATAACAGTTCTCCCAACAGTTCCCGATTACCAAACAATCTCAACACAACGCCTTAACCACAGTCGTGCTCGATGATACGGTAAGGTACGCGCATTCCAGGTCACATCGCTCGGCCCCAACGTCACAGTGTTTTGTCCACCATGGTTCACGATCGTTAACATTTGGCTATTGACAAACGTCCCGGTGTTTGTCAGACAGTGCGAGGCTGGGAAGTTGCATGATTCAGAGAAAGAGAGCAAAATTACGACAACGAAGTGTGCCAGTACGATAGTTTGTCCACAAAGTGACAAATACCGTAGTGTCAAATCCGTGGACGTGATGAATTTACAAAATGGTGAAATTTTGGATGAAAACTGACAACTTCATCAAGTCGGGTGAGATGTATGGTGATATGCTTAGAATTAACAGCACTAGCTGTAATTTATGGCCTGGTGGTGTTTACTCGTGTCACTGAAACGATTAGTGGTGTATGGAATTTGTTAGGTCATTTGATCTCATTTGTGAGTCATCCCGCTGTACTTTATGTCAATGTAAGCTAAATCTGTTTGTTTTGAGAAACTATGAAAAAACGTTCGAATTGTATACTAATTAAGGCGCTCTATTCACCGTTGCATACGTAGACCGAATATACGTATTGGTGCCTATTCTGTACCGTTAATCAGTGACCCTGCATAGTACGTTGAAATTATCAGATCCGTTCATCAGAAGTGACTGTACGCCCATACTGTATAGCCCTGCACAACACAGCTGCATAGTGTCTGCAATATCGTATCACGATATACACGAAACGGATCATTGCTTCTGTGAGACAATGCTTGATGGTAGGCTCGCCCAGACTCCGTACTGCAACCAAAGCTGATTCCATTGTACACACCAATTTTCGACTTGCTGTTAGAGATATTCTGTTCCAGCCGCGGATCGACATTATCGTCAAGCGAAACAAAACGACACGAAAGCTTTATTTTGTGAAGTATGGATTCATAAGAACTTCTTGAAATTTTCTCTGCGGTTTTGTTTACATAAAAACACTATTGTAGCAAACAGTGCCAGGTAATCTCAGTGATTGCACGGCATTTTAAAATTATGGTAACGTTCAGTTCCTCACTGTTCATGAATGTTCCCTGTAGACCCTAAATTTAGGGTGACTCGAAGATAAATTTCTGTTGGAGTGTTATCTGGCAACCACAAAGACCCCTCTCTTCGTCCGTTGTGGCTGGTTCATCCTCGCCCCAGTACTTCAGTTGAATATTTTGGTGCACACAGTATGTAGCACGGTGTTACGCCATCTCGTTGAACCCACTTTGTTGCACTAATGGCGCGATACCCTACTGCAACCTTTAGACATGTGTGTCCCTGTTTGTTAATAATTGCACAAAAAAGGTGTTCTTGATATTCGTTTCACCAAAGACAAAAGGTCAGGTAAGTCGTTACTTAACAGTTCCCATCCAACTACAGGCTGTAGTTTGTGTTGTAGGCGATTAGACCAAACTCATGGCAGTTGTTGCTGTGTCTTTACTAGGACCTCCCAATCTGGTCGATAAATATATCGTGCGCACCGCGGAAATCGATATTACATTCCAAATGGAGCCAATAAACCCTTTTGAACATCCTTAACATAACAGTTACCTGTTTGATATGTGCAGAGTATTAATTTTTTACAGGTCACGATTACTGTCAATCGTGCCAAGCTTTTGTAGCAACCTCCGATTAGAATTCCAAGCAGCCGGTACCATTAAAATTAGTAGTGTTACTTTCAGATCATAACAAAAGGTCACACAAGCAAAAATAACTACAATATTGTGTTCAACGATAAGATTATCAACGTATCTTTCCCATAATCACGATCCAGAAATGTGTCATGGTTATAGCACGGCATTTCGTCAAGACTATGTTGTGCATGACTACTGTTCAACAAGCTGAATTGAATGAAATCTGATCTAGCACACCTCAACTAAACCATATTTGTACACAATGAAAAAACCTGTCCAACCTGTCTCCAGTAAGTGATAAGTACTGGTGTTAAACATCCACAAGGGGGTACGTGCATCTGCAGTCTGCGGTTTTCTAGAGAAGCAGGCTGATAAACAAAGACAGTTCTAGTATGGTACGTGTTACGTTCATAACTAAGCCTATTTAGATCAGTACACATATGCACCGACATCATCCTAGGGCAAAAATGCCAAACCGATATCTTCATTCCCCGTACGACTGGAGCTGGTGTAGCCACCCAAGCTACCATGGTTTTGCTCTCTTCCTCTGAATCATGCAACTTCCCAGCCTCGCACTGTTTGACAAACACCGGGACGTTTGTCAATAGCCAAATGTTAACGATCGTGAACCGTGGTGGACAAAACACTGTGACATTGGGGCCGAGCGATTTGACCTGGAATGCGCGTAACTTACCCTATCATCGAGCACGACTGTGGTTAAGGCGGTGTGTTGAGATTGTTCGGTAATCGGGCCCTGTTGGAAGAACTGTTTTGAGTAAATCATCTGTGTATGTTTTTCAGTTATGATTTCGTTGAAATGGTCTGTATACCGGAATGCTTTTGAATGCCTGCTTGTGGGACGGTCTTTGTGCTAGAGAAGTGGATTTTTTGGAACTAATCTGTTCACATCATAACGTCAACCCCATTGTTGTATTCCTTCACAAGCATTGCGACTGCGTTCGCTGGCATCAAACAAATTAACTTAATGTTTCGTCTCGTCAAACTGGTTTAACTCAGCGTGGTAACAGCATTGAACAGTCAAATGTAGACCGTTAACGATGCATGATTCTACTCTCGCGGTTCTGCAGTTTGTCGAGGTAACAAAAAACGGTGATAACCCAAATGATGATTTCGTTCACAAATTTTGGTTTGTCGACTTTCGTTACGGCTTGATGAAGTGCTGAGTTTCCAAGTCGCTGCCATAACCCCATTTCTTCTAATTGGTCATCATGTGTAGGCTCTTCATTCTCCATCAATGTCTGAAGTTCAGCTTGGCCCCCAAATAACCGTGGACTGCTGTAAAGATTTTTGGTTGACACTGTGGTGCTCCGTATTCGCCATGAGTTACTTTGTTTCCTTTAATGTCTTCGGCTTCTCTGCGCCGTACATGTTTTTACCGTCCGGCAGTCCATTGCTGAAACTGTGAATCGCCCCACATTCAGAACGAAATTCAGGTTGTCCAAGTGATGAAACAAATCTCTGCAAATCGTGAAGTTCAACGAATATAACTGACCAATCAAGAAACCCACTTGAAAACTTAGGGAGTAGAAATTCTTATAAAAACACAAATCAAACAGCATTACCAAAAGCAATGAGGTGTGTGAAACAAAGGTAGCCGATTGATTGAGCCAAGTTTGAAAGGAATAGATCGGCAAGCACTTTAATTTCCAAGCTTTATAGGTTTCCCAGAGTACATAAAAACGAGGTACCACTGTGTCGGCAAAATGAATTGCCAGGTTGCTAGAATTAGTCGGGAGAAAACTAGTTATTCACAGTCTTGGGAGTCATTTTGGATGTCAAAACAGCAATCGGGTTATCGTTATGCTTTTTACCGGTTGTTACTTCAATGACAAACCTTGAAAGTAATACAGTGGCAGAGCACGGAAGGCCAGTGATTTTTTCAAAAGCGTTATGTAGGCGATATTGTTTGCACGACAAACGAGTCGAAATGTCTGGCAGAAACAGGGATACAGTGTATTCACAAATATACGCCTTTAATCTTAAAACCCGAGTTATCTGTACGTGTAGCGTTTTCATACTCTTTCGCGTGACGCCGTGAAGATGGGTCGGTGAAGTGTGAAGCGTAATATAATGCAACTTAGACGGAGCAATTTAACTGGACTGATGCTTGCCAGATAGAGTTTTGGAAGTATGCTCAGATGATAATATAGAACAGGAACCACAGTTAACATGTGATAACGGCCAAGGAGAGCTGCTTATTCGTGGGTGCATGTTAATTAGCGCTGTAGACAAAAAGCCTGTTTGTATTTTGTTACAATTTAAAGACGATAGCTGCTGAAAACACAACCCAGTGAACATAGTGTCGGAATTAACAAAACCAGTTTCAAAAGTCAGTTATACGTTTGATTTACTTCCACATCACATTCACCTCATCAGCCGAAGGATATACTGCCAGTACATACTTTATCGTTGTGTCTCTACCATTTCGTATGCTCATGTGAAACAAACTACATAGGTCACACAACACGTCGGTTATCCGAACGCATCCAAGAGCATATTCGACGTGGCTAGCTCGAGGATCGATACAGACATTTCTATCTGCGGTCGCTACGCGGTTGGTTGAATCGAGCCACCGGATCATCCCGGCCGATTCGTTCAGACTGGTCTATTGAGTCTGTGGGTTGCAGTGTAAGTAGGTCCAAAATGGTATACTAGTAATCGCAGCGGTTATTGCAGTTTGCTTTCACTCACTCCTATATGACGCACGAATGCCGTCTCGTGTATACGTATGAAGTTTTGTGGTCACGTGATCATCGCGACTAAGTCTATGATGTCGGCTTTCTGATTTATTCACAAATTTTGTACAATCCACCTGATTGGTGCTACATAACCAGACCACACGAAACTGATTGTCATCCCTCACCCCACTAAAGCACTACTCATAGCGGGTTCCTATGAATGATTTCTAATTAGGCTGGTGAAGATGCACTGGAAGCATTCTTGTTTGATGTGCATTTCTTCCAACGGCTAAGCTGGGCATATTTACGGCACCCAAACCTTGGTTGTCAGCCTACAGTTGGATCAGTGGAGGCATGCTACACTTGATTCTGTTAGCACATCCTTCTTCCCGAATTCTACTGAAAGTAAGTTGTCTTTTTGTATATTCTATAGATGAACACAGCAGCTGCTTCTCCATCACCAGACTGTGGGTAGACTACCGATTGAAGATGAAACAGTTAGCGAATGCAAATAGGTCAAGTAAACTAACAGATGGAACTGAGATAAAACAAGGCTAGAATATTAGGTATTTCTTAATAAGTGAATAGAAACCTTATGAGTTGATGAGATGCTGTTGCTTTGTTCACTTGCCTACGAACAGCACTATTGAGAACCAGGTCTACAAAGATAACCTGTGTATGCAGCAGGAATCCTCTATTGAAAGAGCACGCATGACATGTGTGTCAACGTTCTCAACACGTTCGTGTAAATCATTGACAAGCAAACACAACCTGCTGTACCTTTGTTGTATTTATAGTTTGAAGGGAGGAGAGCGTCGTGACGATCAGCGATGCAAAGGTTTTACTTGCTGGTAGTCAGACAGATTTAATAAGCAAGTTAACAGTCTAATCCGATTAAGCCTGTGTAGAGGTATTAAAGAGCAATCGAAGCGAAGTAGTACTTGACTATTGCGAAATTGTCGTTAGCATGTTTTGCTCCTGCGATGTAAGTACTAACTAGTGGGTGTTTTAGATTTGAAACAAGGTCTGTCAACTCCGACTTATTCCCCGAAAGAACGACCCTTGTAACATATAGTCATTGTATGTAAGCTACGTAGATATCCAGGACAGAGAGCATTTTTGACCTGGCCCGAAGAACAGCCATCTTTAGAGTTTCAGACGTAATTTTCTCCGTTGCAATTCAGATGGTCAGAGTGGACACTGTCAAAGTTGATTTTCATTCCAATAGTACTAAACCAAGATCTTTTAGAAGTGACCAAAACCTGCAGTACGCACTCGCCCATAAGGTGATGTTCCATATATTAGACAGTGAACTGTGGCGTCCAGTATAAAAGACATTGGATCATTGGGATTAAGGATTTGGTTAATGTGGAAACGTGGTAATTGTGAATGAATGATCCGCAGTAGTCTGCATGTATCCTTTAACAGCAGGTCTGTTGAAACAATGTTTTAGTATAAGCAGATGCGCATCACACTACTTGTACAAGTTTCCGAAGTCAGCACTGATTCCTGTTCAGCAGTTTCAAGAGGTATCCTGTTTTTACGACACATTATGAAATCTATGGGTCTCCTTTAGTATATTGGGGATTGATATTGGAAATACAACAAAGCATACGGTTAGAGGAGTAGTCCCCTCAGAACTGTTCCACACAGGTATCGTCTCAGCCACACTGCTAGTAACAGAATTCCAGAGCGCCACCGTATATAATCTCAAATCTGTCCTAGGGTCGCACAACTGGTTTGGCATACAGTCCTGAGTGAAAGTGAACCTGGAATTCAGTGAGAGAACGTCTTCTGGATTAGTTGTTCGCTAGGCAGGTTGACAATAAGTAGTCACAAGCTGCTGGCGAAAGATAACGGCTGTTAGCTCGTCGTCGATCTACTGGGATTAAAAAAGATTGCAAAGTCCAACGGTCAGTAACTCTGTGAAATCGGGATCCTACATAAATATTTGTGGCGTCTCCGGAACACCCATACCACTCATCAGTCTGAAAATACACACGACAAACATTCATTTCCACCTGTTAAAGGTGGACTTCAAACCAAGAAAAGCAAGTTGCTAATGATGCGTACTCCGAAAGCGAGAACGGCACCATAGTCTCTGGACACGCTACAGATCGTAATGGGTTCACCCAGAACCGTCTCACTTGCAAAGATCCCTGCCACTTTGTACACAGCTTGAAAAAAGAAAAGCCTTTGAGATATGAAGGCAGAACTTGAGACGACTGGGATACTCTTCTTCAGACTGCCTGCAATGTATCATGGCTTCTCCTGATTCTTGAGTGTTTCCGCACTGACCTGGCTCGATATCCAATTGAGTCCGGCCGGAACTCATCACATCTAATGTTGAATCCACGAAATTCCTGTTGGTTGGCAAGTTGTATACTTTGTTGGCTTGCTAGACGCGTTTCTTCAAACTACTCGCTGAAATAATGCTAGCAGTTGCCTATCATGACACTCCCATGACTTACCAAAAGTTGATGACTTCTCTCAGTGCAAATGTTCCTACGATGCACGCGCAGTCCACAATCAGTGGAGGCCAAAAATGCTTCCAAAGACACAGAGTCCGGAGATGAAAAACATGTCGGAATGGCCGCATGTTGCGATGGCTGTCACTAGTGGCTTCGACTTAAATGTGTGGATACTCATCAAGTGTGTACTTGCATGAGTGAGACCGTGAAAGTCAACCTTTTTCTCGACAGCACTAAAGAATTCCCTGGTTTTCGCATGAGGATGATTAGCAACGAGATTTTTATAATATATATTCTTAGAGAGATTTCCTAATGGCGGGATCCTCGACTGGAGTTAACAGGACATTTGCTGTGTCACTTCGAGGGGATCGGACATTTTGAGCAGTACTCACAGGTGAATAATGCCGTGAGTTTCCATACAACAATTCAACAATTCAACGGTGAACTGGTCAAAACCGCTGTCTCATGGAGACGTTGCACGATTACCATTCCCAGTTGTGACAAGGATAGTCACCGCCGATGAGATACAACAGAGGAAAATGTCAGCGCTTTGATTTCTTCAAACCTGGTTGTCTGAAATACCTGTGGGAACGCGGGAGCTGCGAGCGGTTATGAGTGATGAACATTTCTCTTGGACATATATCTTTCTAAACTCGATTTCAGTGTAATTCAGCAGTGCACGGAGAGCGGCAACGTCATCACCAGTCATTGGAAATAAAGTCGTGAGTGGCTGTTACAGAAGAATACGCGCTTGAGTTTTTGGGAGTGTCACAAATTCCGTACCCAAATTCAAGGCACAGTGTTGCTTTTCAATATCAGTTTATTCTGTTTGCTAGAATCAACATTCCGTCACCTGTGTAGCTCGAGCGGCATTCGATCAGCTGATGATGTTTGACCAGCATTACGACCATTTTCTGCACAACATAAGCGTTTATTGCCAAAAAAACAGTTTAATTCAAAACGCTTGTTCAACATTCTTAAGGTTGTTGGGCTCTTCTTGTATACGAGGCATCAGTGGTGGCTTGTATCCGCTCAACAGATCACACCAAAGAGTGGCCAGTTTAGTCAAAAGCACTCCCAAGTATGATCGTTTAGAAGGTTTTTACTTGTAGGGTGTAGATTGAACTGAACGTTACGTTGTGGTTCACACACCTGCACTCAGCGAACTAAAACGTGGTGTTTTGTAGAGTGCATTGATGTGACCTTTACTGTTACCTGCATGACTAGCAACTAGTCGTAATCCCCAAGTGGACTGCACTCGGAACTTGCCACGAAACAAACACCGGTCGATAGACTATTTGTGTGGGAGACGAATCAACGCTGCGGAAGACTTGGACGAACTAAGTGACTTTCGTGGAACGCTGGGTGCATTTCTGTACTATCGATGCTGTCGCGTTAAGGGCTGAGGGACACATATCCAATTAAGACTGAAAGCAGATTGAGTAAACAGCAGGATGTACCATCAGATAGAGCCCAGGGAACCAAAAGTATCCATTGCACATTATTCAGTAATAACGCAAATATTCGACCAGAGACCCAACTGAGTTCAAACCTTTGCCGTTCTCTCACGAAAACTGTGGTTTCTACGGTGGGCAACATGATGGACGGTTGAGTTTGCTCACGTATTTTGCGCAGTCAACTGTTCACTTGATCCACTCTCACAGTTTACTCGAGTGGTCAACGTGGTCAAACACCTGAGTTCTGTTGACTACGTCGGTTAGCAACCAACTCCTCAGAACCAGTTTAACATCGGCTGGGTCTACGATCAGTAGAATTCATTTAAATGCTTTCTGAAACGCCAACCGATCTGGTCAAAATCGCCGTGACGATGAAATAAGCAGAGCCGAGAAGGTCCTCTGTAGTGTCCATGGGCGTGGATGCGGACTGGATTAAATTCGACGATCTTTCATTCCACTAGTGGATTGACTCAATGTATGGATCGTCGCTACGACGTGATCGGATTGACAATTTCCCTATGCTGGCTTAATAGTGGGTTCACTTAAACTCTATGCGACGTTGTTCTATTACTGTAACCGTAATAGCCTACGTAATGGGGATACTGACTAGATCCCGCGGTCCTCACACAGTTGTCGTTTGAACTAACCGGTTTTGATAGGGTGAACTTTACTGCCTGCTTGCTGATGGACTCTGAAGTACACTGATCTGAATGTCCATTACACAACGGGCGGAAGCTGACCCGTTTTAATCTTTGATGACTAGGGATGCAATGTCATCGAAAATAAAACCTCACTTGCAGTGTAAAGGTAGCAGTTTGCCTCAACCTGCGTTCATCATACTACGGAAGTTTCGCCCTACTCAAAAAACATACTTTCTCGGTTAGATCAATGGCGTAGGGAATTTTTGTTAGCCTTAACTCTGCAGTTGCGTATTCCATTGGTTCCATCTTGGTACGTACAGCAAGTTAGACATCTCGGTACTTCGTTGTGACGAATGAATAACAGTGGAGCTCGAATGTTTGTGCATAGGGTCATTGTCATATAGTGAATGAAGCAAACTCATTGAAGGAGACTAGTAATATTGCACTGCGAAAACTGCAATGACTTGCTTAATCATCGATTTCGCAGTGTGCCAGATAAACGAATTCGGTAGAAAAAACACACACTGTGTTTATGTTTCCTCGTAGGACGGAATTCTGAAACGGATACGAGTAACTACTGACAGAATTCTCGTCCAGGCACTTGAATACCACATGTGTCCGACACACGAGATGCCACTCACTTTTCCAGGGTGTATGTTGATGGCTGACCAGGCAGTGGTGCTCTCTAGTTGGTAGGTTTGCCTCCGAGATAGACAGAGAACCTAACCCGGTAACGTTAGGAGCGGAACTCATTTACATAACAAAACCAATGCATTGCAGTTAGGTTTCGCGTTTCAAGCGGCATAATTAATTCTGTGGAATGATTGATGTGGTCGACGCAGCATACTTGTGGTTAACTCTATTGATCTGCTTGCTCCGATTTATTCTGACGTCTTGTATGATCACCCTTTGCTTTTTCCAGTATTACTTGAAAGACCTTGACTGTCACTGTTACTGAACTATTGAATAAATATTTCAAAAGCCTCGGGAGATCCTGTTGCTAGTTCTTCTCCAGCAGACTGAACCAGTTCTGCGGGGGGCGGGGTAGAATGATACAGTTGGCAAAACCAGAAGTTCATCTTTTGGTTGGCCTGGTTTGAAAAAATAGACCAAACGAACAATTGCTTCAGAAAGCGTGAAACACAAATTACGATTTCATTGTTAAATAGTATGCAGTACTACAACTTTGAAACACTGATATAAAGGGAGGATACTCAGTACACTTGAAAGAGTTACCGAATGATTGAATGTCAGTCAGGATATTAATTTTTATGCTAAAATACAGAGCTGTGTTACTTACACCCGTTAGCAGTATAAACGCAGGTACTACCGCCATGCTCATAATGCTATACAGAATAGTTGAAATTTGAAATTTCCAGCATCACAGCATGGTTTCGTGGCTCACCCGGTTGAAAATGTTTACTAGTTAGACACATGTTTGTTTAACTTTCGACCAGTGTATCGAGGTTGCTCGTGCTGTAAATGGTCATATTGTAGAACAGACGGTTACGGGCTTTAATAACAGGATTATTGACACACTGACTGTAACGTCAAGACTGATAAGAAAATTTGGTAAACTGAAGTGAAGAGAAACACCGCAGGTTAATTGAGGAACCATTCAAATATCTCAAACTGAAATCCAGGGGAACTGAGGATATAATGCTCCAAGGCACATGGTATTAACGAGATGCTAATCCAAACCACTTCCCATGGTGGATTGTAATGTGGTTGAAACTGCAGCTGGGTGGTGAGGTAGAGAGGTGGTTCACGTGGATTATGTTTGATATAACTTATATTTTTAAAGGTCATCATCTAAGTGAAAATATTCTGCCAAAATTACTGATGATTACAAAGTATGTTAAAATTCTTATCAATAATTCAAAAACGTTTGAAACTCAGCCAGATTCAAACAGACCATCACTCACATTTGATCGCAGCGTTCGCATTCAGATAGACTTTCCAGCCAGCCTCTTTCGAAAACAAGCACTAGACTCGAGTTTCGCTCTCATTAGACCTGTGTTGGAAGTCCTAATCGCGGGGTCATCGATTGTAGTTAACAGATAGTAACTGTGTCTCCTCTCGAGAAGATCGGGCAACCTGATCATTGCTCACAATTGAAAGTGTTTCAGTGTTCAGATTTGATAATTCGGTCGTGCCTAATATGAGGTTAATATCGCACTGGTTAATACTGTTGCCTCATGATTGGAATGGCCAGAGTTCTATCCTGTTCGCGGCAAGGATATGCACTATTGACAAGCTCTAATGAGAGCGAAACTCGAGTCTAGCGCTTCTTTTCGAAATAGGCTGGCTGGAAAGTCTAGCTGGGTGCGAACGCTGCGATCAAATATGAGTGACGGTCAACTTGAAAATAAACCAAATCCCCGGCTACTCATCAGTAATCAGCTATCGTCGATAAACCTCAAATTGTGGGTCGAAAATCGCGCAGTTGAATATACCGGCCAAACCTGTTTCCTCTGAAACATCATAGATCATTCCCACTCAACTCGTAAACTCACTGAACTGCCTGAGACGACTGACACCGACAATGGAAGGAAAAATTAACATAACACAATGTGAGTCCGCGTAAACTCACCAGTTACATCATGCAACATGAATCCGTAGTAGTAATCTGGGATGGGTCTGTGAGTGCATCTGGACGTAATGGTAGACTAATCACAGACGAATGTGAACGGAGCTGTGGATCGTGGAAAGTGTTTCAGTTCGAGCAAAACATATGCAGCTCTGGTGTAAACAGTTCATACACGTGGTACCAATCCGGCTGATCATTAGATGATTCTTCCCTAGGGTCTATAAGCCAATCCGCCACAAAAAATTAATTCCAATATTTTGTACAGTCTTAAAAGATTGTGTAAACGTTTACCTGCTGACCCCTTCTTAAGGACTGATTGAATTGGTTTGGTACGACGGTTTTCATCGCAGCCAAATCCAATAACCTGTTTTTCTTTCAGTCAGATCTGATGAAATGAATCTGAACTAATCATGACCGGGGGACGCAGGATATCATCAACCACCCCTTAATCTTGTGAACTGATTGAACACGTCAAGCGTAGTTATGCACGCAGTAGCCTGGTGAACCCACTCTCTAAGACCGAGAAGTGCCTACAGCTGAGCATGTCATCTGCTTGTTAGTCAGGTTGAATGTAACTCATTTCGTATACCCAAACAGTGACTTTTCAATTTATGGTTCCAGGAGGTGTGGTAGTTTCTACTATTTCACCTGCGAACTAACTAAGCCAGAATGATCTGAATCATCCGTGTCCTGGACACACCGGAGAAAGCTGGAAGTACCGGCGAACGGATTCATCTGGGATCCAAACTTTAGCTAGCTGTTGCCCTTATTGGATAATTCCAAACAGTAAGAAAACCATTCAAGCAAGGACCGCTTTAAACGACCAGTTGTTAACCAAGCCACCAACCTGGAATCTCAAACTAGAAAGCCCTTTCGATTAGGAATTGTTATGAACGCTTTGTAGAATTCAGCAAGTAGGTCGCCTCTGGCGTTTTACCTAATTATGGTGTGAACATGGCCAATTAAGAGTGATTGTTGTGTACAATACTTTTAGGAAAATGCAGAGTAAATCACAAAGGTGGTTATTAGTTTTAAATTATAGACCAGAAAATTAGGTATGCATGTTTAAATGTGATTTTCACCACCCCACGAACATAATTGACTACATTGGAATTTTTACTTTAAATTGAAGGAATTGCATTCGCTTCATTAACCTTCATAATGATTTAACTCTCTGATGGCGACTTGCATACCATTTAACTGGTTACGATAATGGAGTCTACAACTTCTCAGGAACGTCAACATTTCCATTAAGTACTGGATGAGAAGATCAAAGGTTTACTATTTATGGTTTGCTTTAAGGTAATTCACGTTACGAATTTTACAGCAGTTCTATGTACAACACTACATGAATTGGACGCTTATGGCAGCGTGTTGCTCCAGCTTGCTGGCGCGATCTGTCCGTACATAAAACACCTCCGTAAATTCTTTGCCAAGTGGTGGGGTTTTCTGCTCCTAAGGTACACGGCCAAGCTGACAGGAGCCCTTTCAGGTCTACACCGAGTTGCTCAGTTTCGTGTCGCAGATGAAGGTGCCAAACAAGTCATTCCGCAAAATTCGTTGTTGGATCAATGCACATCCAACTACTGAATAATGTGCTTCGCGGTTTTATCTTGTGGTCCAGAGAAGACCTGTGATAAAGGGTGACTTTTTTAACTGGGTCTTCTGGAGAAGCTGTTAGGACCTGGGCGTAAAGATTATTTCGGTGTGATTACTGAACAAATCAAAAGCGCTGCTTTAACTGAAACCTCACAGTCCCTCTTGTTACGTGGTTGATTCGCCTCTTTCTAGCGACGTAACATACCAACAAAAGGTTTGCTGCGGGTAAAATGAACAAAGGAGTAGATGGTATGTTGAATGGTTTATTAAACAATCGCTGCTTTAAACGGAATCCCCCAATACTTTAACTTGGTGTATCGCGTATTGGTCTATCTCGGATTTAATCTCGCAGACATGCGTTTTAGCCACAATGATTGTCCGTTGAGGTTACCTGTCCAAAATAACCTTCATTCATTCTTCACAAATTTTTACAACCCAACTGGTTGCTTCTATACAACTAGGCCTCATGAACCGGATCAAGTTGATGATGGCGCTTACTACCTACCGTTTCAATAACGTTTGGTGTATCGCTCCCAACGAACCCACATAAACGAGTTGTATTTGGTTTATTGTTCAAGTTCCTAATCAAGCTTGCATGTTACACCTCTCTTTCCATAGTTGTGCTCCCGTTCACTTCTGTTCGGACTGAGACAAGTGAGTCTGCATGATTAGTTAGACGAACTTTCGGTGGTCCACGCCTGCTTGCTGGCTTCAGTCAAAAAGTGCGGTCCATAATTTTACTGTACGGTCACTGGTTTTCTGATGCCACAGTCAGTTCTTAGAAAACATGAGTGAATCATGTGGTAATCTTTAATTATGTGGGATCTACGTGGGGCGGCAGGGGGGGAATAAGTGTCAACGGTTACGGAAACGCAAAACTGTCAAGTTTTACTCAACAAAGTGAGGTTGTAACGTGAAACTCCGCTTTCCAGAAGACGTGAGTAGTGAAGAAACAAACTGTATTTCGATAACTCCTCCTCTGAAACCAATGCCTTTGAACATTGCCTGAACAAAGAATCAAAATATACTCGGAACTCATCTGGTCTTTAAACTCGGCTTCCTACTAATTAGGGCGGATTATTTGATGCATACAAGAGGAGGTGATAAAACGCGTGGCCAAAGTTCAGTTACTGCGGTTTGCAGTGTGTTGCACACCTGAACGAAATGTTCCCGTGTTTCGAATGGGGTGCGTCATAGTACGAGCATCATTAAACAGCTATTCGTTGTTCATTTAGAAACAAACGGAATATCTTCTAGTTATCCGCTTAAAAGTTGGTTTCGCAGGGTACAACAGAAGCTTAACAGAAGGGGTATTTGTCACAGTGGGCAACTGTTTGAACGAAAACTGCAATAAGAAGCCTCCTGGATTAGAAACAGGCTGCCTCATGTTTAGAACACTGCGGTTTTGCCATCGACAGTAAGGAAGTCGGTTTGGTACATAATTTGTTTGATGTGAACTATGGACACGCAAGGTAAGCAGTCAGTTTCAACGTCAACAGCAAATGGGCTATATTGCAAGCTACTCTTTCGAAGGGATTATATTGAGTTCATGCCGGTTATTAGCAAATGATGATGATGATGAACATCAATCATAATTGAGTAAATTTCCGCATTCCGACTGTCGTGCAATCCCTGACTGTTGAGGATGATCTTGGTGTCAGCAACTGCAGTTTTAGAATATTTACCTTCAAAATCAGGTACCATATTCAAACTTTGCCTATACCGCCAGTCATCAGTGTATCACATCGTTGCGAGGATAGGGGGTTAGAACTCTGGCTGCGCTTTCATGAGGTAACCGTGTTAACAACTGCGCAGTGCACGATGGAATAATCGTATAGAAATGCTCTTCACATCTTAGGTAACCAGTACTTAGTGAACCTGTCAGCTAGGCATATGACCCACTTATTCATCACAGTCTAAGAAATTTAAACAAGCCGATGCCAACACATGGACAGAAGTCGGTCTCTGGTCTGTGGATTCCAAATCAACCAAAACAAACGTAGCAACTGCAGTTGAAACTTGACTGTCAACAGTAATAAGCTTGTCTGCTTGGACGATTCCGTGCCAACGTTTCCAAAGAGAAAACTTTTGTTGCGTTGTTCCCAATAGTGCAAGGAATTTAATTCTCAACTAAGTCCGTCAAAGAAACAGCGGCTTCTTCCAAAAATATGGTGAGGTTAGTAAGACCCCACTCATAACTATGTGTCTGGCATCCATTGTGTTTGGTTGACTCATTGCACACAGTGAACACGTTTGACAACAGCAGGCGCATTTCCCTTTGTTTCTCTTCCGTTTGGTTGGCGATATTGTCCATATTGCTTTGTTCCGTTGTATGTGACCGTTTTGTATGTGTGCGCGTTCATGTGTGAAGCGGAGGTACCAGGATGTTGTGCAGGTAAGTCTTTCACGTTGTAACATTGATTTTAGATGTTGGGAAGATTTGGCGTTGAACCGGACGGCCTGGAGGAATACGGTTCGGGCGGGCGTCCGAGCGTTCAACGAGCANGTCTTATTCCTTCGGGTTTACACTGGATATGTGGTGTGTTGGTGGAACTGCAATTGGTGCAGCGCAAGCCAGTTGCAGTGATGGCTAAGCGCAGGCGTCCTTTGGCTTCGGTCACTGTGACAGGCTAATCCGAATCGGATGCCGCCACCCGTGTGTGTATATATATATGTGTCTGTGTTTATCTGCAATCTTCTATCCATTTTTTTCCTTCAGTTTTGCTGGTGTACTGTATAATGAATGACCTACCTGGCTTCTCGTAGTCCAATATGGAGTCCGTTTTCCAAGTTTATCTTCTCTGGGACGCACTGATATGCACTCCTATACTGCAATGCTTCTTGTATTACACATCACAAGTCTTTCTTCTTAGTTTAGATCTCGTCATTGCAGTCTCTCTCCGTTTAGTTTCCCAGAGCTAACAGTTTCCTTTCCTTATTAGCCAATCAACTGGCTAACCATCATTGGCCAGCTGGACACCTCCCGGTCTTATTCCTTTGGGTTCCCACTGGACTTGTGGTGTGTGGGTGGAACCGCAAGTGGTGCCGTGCAAGCCAGTTGCGATGATGGTTAATCGCAGGTGTTCTTTGTTTGTTCTTTCGGTCACTGTGACAGGCTAATCCGAATCGGATGCCGCCAATCATGTATGTGTAGGCCTACTGTCTCCCTAACTAGGCGAACTACAGTTGGCGTTTGCGGCAAATCATCTGCATGTCCAGTAACAACAGCTGCGTACTTAACGGTTCTCAACCAACACCAGTCATTGCTGTTCAAAATGACAGCTGGATTTCCTTCCAATGGATAGTTTAAGCGCACATAACTATGCAGACGACATGGTATCTGACAACTTTCAATCTGCAGTGCTAACATTGGGCAATGTTTTGCGCTCCGTTAACTGCTTCTGCGTGCAGGTTTCAGTTTCAAATTGGAAAGCGCTTTTGCCGCACTACAGTACTAATCGAAACTCTGTGTTTGAGAATGTGGCCATATAGGTCATATATTTGCTCTCACACTCAGTATACTGCCCCGGTAAAAATAGTTGTACATTAGAGGATTGCACGTCCAAGGATCGAGCACAGTTCGTCAGAAAACATCAATTGCGTATACACAGTCATCCATCTTGCGTTGCTAGTGGGGGTGCAGTTGGTAAGCAACAATTCGGCTTGCAAATTGATTTTTGGTATTGTCAGACATGTTTTTTCGCTCAGTCTACATTGTGTATCAGGTTAAGTGGTTATCACATGCACTACCATTACTAACATACCTAACAGCCTTGATAAAGCAGGGTCTAACATACAGAAGTTGAGGAATGTTGCCAGGAGGTTAGGTGTTTTACATCAGGTTACACCTGAGCTGGAGGTATTTTGTGTCACAACGTCAATGGGTGATAATAATGGCAAGTGATCGCGACAAGTAGAGTGTGTGTTACTGTTGTACGTCTGTGTTGTCTGCTAATTGAGTATGACTAATAGACGGAGGACGGTACTGTTAATCATTGATGAGGGATGCATCTCCTAATGAAGCAGGCAAAGTGAATCACGTGATGCCGTTCAATTCATGTTCAGGGATATCAGCATCTTGGAGATTGCGAATCGAACGTCACCAGTCTTGAAGTTAAGCTGGAGTGTTTCAGCCCACATGTTGTGGGACAGCTTCAGTGTCGGGTGAATGGCTATGCATCATTGCAATTAGCCAGTCGGCTTGTAGATGAGTGGCCGCGTGCCTGTGGGTTTTCAGCTACGTCTTGACCTAGCTCCTCTTCCGCCCTTTGACGCCTCTATAACATGATTCGTTACAACCCAACGACTGTCCTATATGGTTCCGGTGCCCGCCTCGGTGTGCCATGATTGCCTTATATAGTAACTGTTTGCTGTATGCACATAGAATATGCCTAGTCTAGTTTGCGACTCCTTCTTAGTACACGTTGGCTCTCAATTCTTCTCGTTCTTAGGTTGGGAATCATGCCATTCGATCGAGTGTGTAACGGTGGCAAGGACGATCTGATAATCGATCATTTAGATGTCACTATACGTCTGTTTTGGGTCTAGACACACAGACCTAACTAGAACGTATGTCTCATGCATGACCTTGCCTTCGTTTCTGAATTTGCTCTTGTTTTCGTTGTATCTGCACTGTAATTAAACACTCACCGCAACCGCTGGCCTGATGGTGAGTATCTTACCAATACCTTTTGCGGTGATCCAACTCCAGAAAGAACTCAAGTTGTGTTGTGTCCTGCTGAGCATGTACCCACAAACAGTGCCTACGTGTGTCTGTGCTGTGCGCACGTATGCTTGATTTACCATTCATGGCACACCATTGTGTCATAAACGATCATCTGTCTACTTCCGACTAGACCAAGCCAAATGAGTTCCTTAATGGCTACATTCCTCCTTAGCTTATCTGTGCTTGCGTGTTCACCATCTCCGTACAGTTGTATTTGCTTACTGTTGTTGACGGTTTCTATCATACGTTCGCTTTTCTCTCACAAAATACACACTGTTGGTTATGTGTACCTGACTTCTAGCTTACAGAAAAAACAAGCAACATCTAGAATACTTGGGCACTCTTAAGGGGGAACCAGCGTCAAGATCAGAAGACTAGGTGAAACGACATGCAAATATAGCTTAGTCAACTGGTAACTGATTGGTTGTTGTCCGTCGCATTTTTTTGTTCCATCTAATGCTATTTTTAGGATTCTGAGATCGCATTCATGGTGAACAAGTCACACAAACGGAACTGAATGCAAACGTTCGTAAGTGATGAAATGCTTATCATTCCCTGTGTTCGCAGTCGACTTTCATACCATCAACGTTCTCAGCCCTGGAGTCAAGTGACACCTGGTGTTCGAATCAAAATTTGAAATCTAGGGAAAAACAATCAGGTTGATCAGTTAATCTGTTGAGTCCTAGTGGATTAAGTTATTGTAGCAAGTTTGCTGGTTCAGTGGTTGTACAATTATAATATCTCTGGATTGCCGTTGTCTCTGTTTCTTCTCATTCAGTTTCTACTGTTATCTTAGACTTCAAGAATAAATACACAACCATACTGATGTCTTCCTAAGTTTGCTTCGCTCGGACTGATGTCAGTACTAGCAGCACACAAAGAGACATATGAAGGTGCGCACAATACACTGCATCCTCAGTAACTGTCACTGTGAACATGAACGTTGTCGATATGCGTTGGTCTGATGTGAACTATCCTGAACGGCTGTAACAGAGTTGCTGGGATGATACCCCGACCGACATTCGTGTATAAGTCTTCGATCAAGTTCATCAAGTTTATTTGTATTGAGTGGTTTCACTTACTAACTAGAGTATGTGGATACTGATCACATGCTCAGTGTATATCTCAAGGTTGGAAACAAACACACAGCCGACTGCCTGAAGGAAGTACCTGAAGGGTACTAGTGGATAATTATTTGAAAAAAATCGTGGGTAAATAAGAAAATAATGAAGCATCAAAATTGACAAGCAACAGTAAAGCGAGGGAAACATTTCGGCAAATGCGATACGAGGGTGACCATTAAACCGACACACTGGCGCTGGCGTTTCAACGTACGTATTCAGCTGCTGAACTTCGCATTCTGCTAAGCATTAACGGTTGGTAGGCTTTCCATAGAGGTGATGCATATTCAAAAGTTCAACTGGTTTTCCTGATGATATACCAGTTCAAAAGAAGTTTCGCTGAGTTCTACGCAGGCGGGATAAATTGATGCACATATCGGAGTGTAACTGGGCCTAGATCAAAGTGTTTAGTAGCCGCCGCACCAAACAACGACCTGCTGGCTGAAGAACCCGACATCACTGAGTTCACAACACATCCTAAATACCTGTCACCTAATTGGTGCACCTAAGCCACTAGGTAGTTGATATCTGAAACAAATAACGTTCGTTAATGTAATGCTAGCCAGAGAGCACCGGCAGATTTTGTGCACGCAGTGGACGTTGTTGTAATCAGTCTCTTGGCCAGGGAGTGTTTGTTCCATTTGCGCAAAACATATCGAAACCATCTGACTGGTTTGTTCACGTGATTCTGCTGCATACAGTCCATACATAGGTTGCTAGCTTGGCGTCAGCACCTATTAAGAGTGAATTGAAATGTTAACACATCGCTCTGTATATGTTACATTTATTTCAAACAAATCGATAAAGGGGGCTGAATGGTTTAATATGTGTCTTTAATGTCTT
Source organism: Paragonimus westermani (assembly GCA_008508345.1). NCBI lineage: Eukaryota > Metazoa > Platyhelminthes > Trematoda > Plagiorchiida > Troglotrematidae > Paragonimus > Paragonimus westermani. The sequence continues at coordinate 97,328 of QNGE01000132.1, forward strand.
ACCTAGAACACAAGTATTTTAGTGTTCAAGTTGATGAAGTCAGCTTGTGGGCATATGCTGAAGCAAAATGCATGGTTTGTAGGCAACAATTTTGATGAATGCTGAGGTTTTGTTGCCAGCATTGTGAGAAAAATTGTTAACATCATTCCTTTATTGACTGTGAACCTAGTCATGTTTTGGCAACTGGTTTAATGTTACTCATTCTGTGTTGAATGGGCAACTCAAACAGCAAGACTGTTTGTAGTGGACTCGGTGTAAGTTTATTGGCGAGTCCACAGTGAGCGGTAGATTGTTGATGAGTCGAAATCAGCAATAAGGGATTTAAAGCTAAACATTCTGATATGTCACTGGAAAGGTGACTCGTGTAAACCTGTACATGAACCAATCTTGGCTTCAATAACACCGCCTTTGCATACCTTCCACAACCTGTTATTACTGGAAGGTTTTTTAGAATACTGCATGATTCAACCTGTTAAAGATGTTAGTAAACTCCTAAGATATCACGTCCACATCAGGCGTTAGACCGGTTACTCTGTTCTGGTGAACAATAGCAGTGTATCTGAAATTCAGTTTGCTTGTTCGTAATCAGTCTCAAATAACTTTTCAGGTAATCACCTATCAAAACTCTCAACTCAGTTGAAGAGGGACAGAAGACAAAGCCGGAGCAAGGTTCCTGTTTGGACAGTTTATCGATACTTTTTCGACTTCTGTTCACGACCGACTTTGTTTGGTAATAATACCGCTGATAGGCAGAGGCTAGAAGAAATACAGAAAGCAAGTGAGCAGCAAGCTGCGGATGTAGCTGCACTGAACCCGACATTATGGCGGAACGGCAGAAAAGGGGGGATGGGTCAGATGTGTGAGTAAATAAAGGTAGCACAGGGATTTCCCTAGCCGACATTTAATTGGGCTTAGAAGCTGTGTTTCACAGTTGCTCTTTCATTGGGTAGGTCACTTACTAATGGGAGTTAGCGGTGCACCTTCGGGATCAGAGACCATGTTTTAAGAGGGAGGGATTTCGAACATATACGCAGCAACTGGGAATCGAAATATACTGGGGACAAAATATTTCTCGCGGACAAGTGAACTTACTGAACCCCACAACGGAACAGCCAGAAATAATTCGTCACTGAGACTACGACGCTGGCCACATTGGCTAGCTGAACTTCGGTTTACGCAAGCAGGAAATGCTTTTTATGTCTGTTCATTTATTGTTGAGCTCCTCGAGTTCGAACGGACTGAGACGTTGAAATATGTTTACAGTCCAGTAATCTCAGTAGACAATTACTCACCCAAACTTGAAGCGGCAGACGAAGTCTGGAAGCTTCTCAGGCAACCACAGAAGAACAATCAGCAGGTCAGCGACTTGGAAAAGTTCGAACGTTCAGTTGTGAGAAGAAGGTATCGTAATGCGGTCATGGGAACGCAGCTGACAGGGTTTCGGGCTTGAATGGCTTCTGCATGAATGGAGAGATCCAAATGAGGTAATTCCAAGAACGGTACTTTATACATGATTGATCAGGTCACCGAGGCGAACCAAGCATATGGTAGTGAATTAGTAAAGCGACTTAATACATCATAATACTCGAGGTTAAATATTTTGGTTAGGCCTAGAAATTGTAGTTTCTAGTTGAGCACCACTCACATTTGTTCGCAGCCTCCGCATTCAGAAAAACTTCCCAGCCGGCCTCTTTCGAAAAGAAGCACTAGACTCGGTTGCCTCATAAATGTGTGGCGGGAGTTCAAATCCCGGCCGTTGCAAGGATATGCACTACTGACGAGCTCTATTGAGAGCAAAAGTCGAGTCTATTGCATTTTTCGAAATAGGCCGGCTGGAAAGTCTATCTGACTGCGAACGTTGCGATCGAATATGAGTGATGGGCAACTTGAAAATAAAACAACTTCCCGACTACTCGTCAGTAATCTAGAAATTGTACCCGAACTGAAATCTCCCAGTTAAGTGATAAGCAGAAGACGTGAGCCTGTTTGCAGTGAGAAGCTATTATTCATAAGCCAAAAACACGCATTTGCTGATGCACATCAGTGTTAAGGAAATCACAGCTTGTATTTGGCTGATCAGGAGAGCATGGAAAATTTCACAAGCTGTAACCTGATTGGTGAAATACAGAACAAAGTACGACAGAAATTGTAGCATTAAAGCTGCTAGTCCAATCGTGATGTGATATCTTACTGGGCCCCTGTTAGATATTCTGTTGATTTGTATGGGCGGTGATTCCAATAGATTTTCACCACATATACCGACAAAGTGAAACTGAAGAGGTTCATTGTCGGGCGGAACAAATTTTCCAGCAAGTGGTAAGAGTTCAAGAAATCACACAGAGATGGAGCAATGTACAACAAACAGCTGTGGTGGTGATTAGCATAGGACGTACGGAATATTAAAAAATTTATATTAATTTTCAACGCCAAGAAGACCAAGAACTAGAACAGATTATTAGAGGCGCATGTATGCACTGTGCGGGGGGAATGATAATTCATTAGTGTCAACGAATACACAATGGTTGTAGAAAGTGGTGTACGTTTTCGTAGTTGTTTCCATAAGAGTTTCCAGTGCAACCGCCTTTAACAGGCACAGCTTTGTAGCAGTGAGATTTTAAAAATCACAGATCACTTGCAATTAACAATAATTTCCCCATTTACACTTTGTTTCCAGCCCGTGTCTCAGAGAGTTTTGCCGTGACCTTTAGCTCCACAGTTACTAGGACTCGTCATTTGTGCACATCGTTCTCAATACCGGATTTGAACTCAACTCACGTTCTCATGAAGGTATCTGTTGGATCTGTTGAAGCTTGTCTGGTAAACTTGTTGTCTTTGTTTGGTATGATGAGGAGCGGTGAATTTGTTGACGCGTGTTTGGTTCAATTGTAAAAAGATGATCGTAAATTTGACTTTATTAGTCAGTAAACGATCACGACGAATTTTGTACCTTAATTGCATAGTATCTGGTTTCCTTCTTTTATGATTATCATTACTTATCTGGCAAAAATTTCCTTCTTGATACTGTGTGACACGTACGCACCTCTATCCACACCAGATTGTTTTTATGAGCTCATTTCCCGTTGACTGGTGACCGCCGGCGGTTTCCTGTTGGATAGTTTGTGTATAAGATTAATTCGCATTCAAGGTGATATGGTACCTTTAATGTAGTTTTATTTACTAGTACTGTATAAATTTCATTCCTTTCGATGGTCTTTTCTGACTTTTTTGGACTTGGAAAATAATCCCGTTCGCCCCGCCGTCTGGATAGACGTTAATTGAATTGTCGGATATGCGTTACTGGGTGAATTACCTACAGATCGCCAGGAGCGATTTAACAGTGTCGTTTTGTTTTCGAATCCACTGACTGAACAGATTATCGTATCTAAATGTTGAGGCACATCCTTTAATGAATATTGACGATGTAGCCTGGTTTACTCGAGGGAAAACAGGACGGCAGGTCCGCCAACTGCAATCTAGATCAATGCTAAACCAGTATAATATATACCTTGGCAAGCCGTTAAAAAACGTCGTTGTGCTGCGTTCCACAGAGAACACGAAACAATGAAGCAGACGCGGCCACTTTAATCCAGACGAAAATCAAGTTTTCACCCGCGAGTGTTAATCAATAATAACCTATCGGAAACTTGACGCCGCTCGACGAAAGGCGAGCACGTTGGAGACGGTGATCATTTCAGAATGGACTGTCATCCAATGGCACAGAAATCAAAAAAACGTACTGTTTGCATTTGCTGATTACATGTCGGTAGACTATTGGGCTGATTGTTCGGTCAACTAGGAAGCTGTGCAACAAAGCAGATTAATAAACAGCAGTCAAAAATTTCAAGTGGCTTCAAAGTTAAACTATACATGTAAGCTATGATTATTTAACAGCTCATTTTCTAATGTCCACTGTCGGGGAAGATCCTACTTAGGGTGATTCTCAGTGTTCAGGCATAGTTTTATGTGAACGCACTCTTTCACGAACATGGAAGATGGATGGGTTCAGTTAGCGCTGCTTAGCCAAATCACACCTGGCATAGAAAGGACTCGGCCCTCTTCGATCCCAAGTAGGTTTGAGTAGCTGCGTTGGCCATTTATGATCGGTCGCATAGGTGACTTGGACCAAACTCATACATTGTTCACCTGATCGATATCCATACGAAACAACAGCAACTGTCATCCCATCACTTAAGTTGACATTACAGCCCGATACGGTAAAAAGTTTAAAGTGGAATCAATTTGAAATTGTCCTGAAACTGCTCATTTTTGTCATATCACGACTTGAAATGTTATGCAGGGCCTGGTTAGTGGTCTCCACATTATCGTCTTAGGCTTTGACAGTAGAAACTATACCTGCAGTAAGTTCTTGCTACTAAAACACTCGACGAGGTAGCGTCACACACATGAATTGAAACAGTATTACTCTGTGGTTCGGTAACCTCGGCTTACGGCGAAATCGATTGCAGGATACAGATTGTTATATTTTTGCGTCACCGCTGAGACAACCAGTCAGTAGTGCACCAAGCTCCCTGATGCTATCCGTAAGGCGACAGGTAACCTGTACAGTCCTCTGCGACTGAAGGTATCTGATTGTGCAGTGAATAATGCAGTAACATATCATATCCCATAGCTGATTACCAGACGTACTTCCATCCAAAAAGTGTCTGTAATCCGAAACGAATTGCATGGTAGCCATAACTGATCATCTTCCGTTTCTACAATAGTGAAGCTAACTTTTAAGACCCTCGTTCTTCACGTACAATCTGTCCGAAGAATCAATCTACTAGATTGTGTCTTCGTGGAATTAGTTATCATTGAGTATAAACTGGTACCTTCTCTATGACTCATTAGTTCGTGTTTTGTAACCTGACACAAGGAAGCGTAATATTTTGGGGATCCTGGTGACGATGGAAGGTTTTTTTGTCCGTAACTGTTCCACGTATGATTACCGCTCCCCTTCCTCTGTCGCTCTGGACTCGACGCCATTCCACTTAAATATACACCATTTGACACACAGCGGGCTACATCTGCAAAGTCACCTCAGCTTAAACAAGTCCCCGTAACACACTGGTGTTGGAAGAGTAGACAAAGCGAACAAAGTAGCTGCGTTGATTGTTACCTTAGTTTCTATCGTCTCGTTTGCAAATGTAATTTTAGTTCGCCATGGTCTCCCTGTGAAGTGTTCGGAAGTTGAGTCACTATGAACAAAAACTCTAGTTGTCGAATGGTCTACTGTTACATTAAATACCTGGCCACCTACAACCCATATCTTAGCATGCGATCGTCCACGAAGTTTTTCAGCTGACGTTTGTCTGATAAATGGATATTACGAGTGTGGGAACCCGGTTTGGTATGGTTGGGGATAAAAGCAGACCATGCTTCACAAATTCGTAATTTGAAAGTCGTCGAAAGTCACTCCGATTTACCATATAGTTTTTTCATACGCATATGTTAACTTTTAATTTTATAAGCTGAATAGCAGTTGGGAAATTGCACATCTCAAACACAGTGAAAGTAGCCAGCTCTGTCCAACCCCTATATTGAGCACAACTAAGAAGCTTGCAGAGTTGAAAAAACTATCGGTAGAATATGCCTGGTTTTTCCTATCCGATTCCATGACACACGACCAATTTACTCATTTAGGAGCGCACAACGTGTTTCCATCAAAAACGAACAAAGTTTATTCACCCTGTTGTCCAATGCCAGAGAGCATGATATGCATTGTGAAACGAGTCACACAGTCTTATAAGGTGCACTTGAATCAGGCAAGAATAGTTGAAAATATGTGGGACTTCTTGGGCTTTTCGTAAAAATAGGCTTTACCTGCACTCACGAATCTTGATCTCGGATTGGCGAGCTTGTGTTTCCAGGTGTATTTGTATACGCGTGCAATCTGGTCTATAGCGATCAACTGACAATACGCTTCCGCCTGTCTACGGTTACGCCAACATAACTGCCCTCGCGGCTTCACTCGACTGAACACTACATTACAAACACCGTCAACCTCTGGACGAACACAAACACAATGCATGCTTTAAACAAAAGAAGACGGCGTTTTCGTCCATCCACATTAGTGTTGAATTAATCCACAGTTGTTAAACGCTAATTGGTCGAGCCAAGCCGTATCGGCTGACGAAATAACCCACTGTAAGGAATTTCATCAAACTAATACGGACCTAAACTGTGATACGGCTATTGGATCTCTCTTAATAAACACTAGCTGCAGTGATGTTGTGGACCACACAATCGGTGGAATCGAGAGTAGTAATGGGTACTCGAGGCTGAGATATGAATAACACATGAGTTGACTCTTGTGGTTGCCGTTTTCACCAGATACCATCTGAGTCCGGCTAAAAGTCCATTTTGTACGTACAAGCGAAAAGTACGGACTGGGTACATGTCTTCAGGTCTCGGCACTAACGTTTGCCAAGGCCCTCCTGCCTAGGCAAAATGATGTCGATTTGTCAACCAGTCTAGTTCGCACGGCGGAGCAAGATTGTTCTCGTCTGCAGTTCGTGCTGTGTAAATTTACCACGGTTACTGACATGCAATGGCTCAGCCGTCTGTATCACTGGTGGACGGAAACGGCTGTTGCCTTGTTGAAAAATCTACACGAGACTGGTTGGTTTATTATCGGGAATAAAAGACCAGTAATCGCAGTTGTATAATTTTCTCCTTCTGTACTAATTAGCACGTGATTTATTTTCAGATCTCAGTTCAACTCAATTACACTTGTTGTTCCAGTGTGTTCGGTTTTATAAATTTTTTATGCCCAAATTGTACCGTCACTTTCAACCAAATTGGATAAAATATCAGACACAAATACAGAGAATTAAAAACAGTATAGTGGACAAACTCGTTTTAATCATCAAACTTAACTCAGCGTCCATCTGAACCAGTTTTGCTATAGCAGACCGAAAAGAAACAGGTAAACAGGGGAATGTGTGATGAAAATCTACTCGATTCACCACTTTCCCAACCCCAATACAATAAGAGACCGATCAGGATTGGACAAAAACTTTCAATCTTACGTCTTTCGTTAATCATCTATTCATTTGTTCCGTATTACACCAACTACCTTACAGTTTGTAACTTTGTATGTGCTAATACAGTCATCCATTGGCATACGGTAATTTCTCTAACACTGCTGTACATCCATAAATTCGACTTCTTTTCTCGTGAATGGGGACTACTTAGTGCAACCAGTACGAGGTTTTCTCCTTATTACATGCGTGAGGGTTTCAATTCGAGTAGTACTGCTAGGGCTATTCCAATTCGCTGATTCCGAGTATTACAGGACGACGTCAGACTCATCGTAGTCACAAAAGGAAATAGTTTTGTGTCACAAACATGTTACAATTTTGACGCAACTTGCACTGTAGTTATATGATCGATCATGAACTGCGTACATGGCAACGTCAGTCACATGGTTCAAATAATATTACAGGGATTATGGGGATGGATGAATGAAAACACTGCTGCTCGCCTGAGATACACACGAAACTGAACAGTTTTCGCAAGTTTCACTTGATGCTGAATCAGAACGACGAAAATGATTGAAATAAAAGGTGTCCAACCAACGAGATGGGTTGCTGTTTCAATGACACTTGAACCTCACATTGGTTGTTTCACCAGACTTATCTCCTGTGAATGACAAGGAAGTGCACTGTGTGTTCTTTCTTCTAAGAACGCTACACAGGCTGACCACACATAGCTCCGTGTAGTTAACTCACAAAGATATCATGCGTAAAGTTGATAATTACTCGAATATTATATCCGGTGCACTTATCCCTATGACTCTTTTGACAGCGTAGTTTGTGCGCGTTCTGTTTGTTACAGTAGAAGAGAGCTGATTACATTCAAGAAACTGTTCCCAGATTTGACGGCCCACGAACAAATTTCCACCTTCCTCATGGCTAGTCCAATGAATACGTCTTTACTCTGTCATATTTGATTAGAAAGCCTCGATACTGAAAATGTGGAGCACACAACTTTGACAAAAACACTCTTCCAATCCGGGTTGCCCGAATTTTATTAAACGCCCAGTTTTGTGCCTTATGCAACGGAGCCAACAGGCTGTGTCTAACAAAAATGTTGGCTACCAATTCAACACCGACTTACATAGGTTGCAATGAGGCAGTGTACTTTTGTTTATCATAAGGCTATTTATGTCTTCCGTTAGTTGTTATACAGAGCTCTATACTAGAATTTAATGTAAAACACGTCCTCGTCTTCAGAGGACGAACCACAGAATAGTTCTTCGCATGAATAACGAAACCTGTTAATTGTATTGCGGTACCTCATTGTTTCAAGCTCTTTTATAATCCTGTTCATCAGGAATGAAGGTGTCAGCTAAAACTATTTTCTCAGCTCAACTGCCACTGTCATTAGGAACTTCATTCAAACTAAAACCAGATACGTTTTTTCACGTTTCGCACTCTTGGATTCAAGATGTCTGAATATCTAGGCAATTTTTCCTATCACACAAAGGACCAATGGTAGCGGTTGCAGTAAGGAATGTGGACAGTGAATATGCGAGGAAGTAGATGTGCGCCGAAAAATCGAGTCATGTAAATGTTCTACCACATACAGAACCTACCGAATGATGGAGTGGAAGCTGGAACCACTCATTAATAAGTTACGCTCGCCTACGTAAGGCTTTGTTCAGTCGACTACTCCACATCGAACTCCAACTCAGCTTTCGAGTAGATGGATCGTCACTTTCGTTTTGTACTGTAAAACAATTCGTTTCTTTGATGAACTTGCATAAGGCAACAAGAAGACGCAAACCATGTGATGTCCTCCGGAGTAACCTTCCACACGCTCCAATCACACATGGGCATGTAACTAATCCTAAACATTGGGATAAGGTTCCATAAGACGGAAGCCATGGCTTAGGGGAGTAAACAGACAGACAGGGAAGTGAAGATTAGAAATATGGGGATGCAGACTACCAGAGCAGCTGCCAGGCCAACACAAATTTCTTGAACACACTAGAAAGAAGGAAGTGTACAACTGTCTTTTGCTTCTGGATATTCTAGTTATCCGAAGACCAGATAGATAAGAAGATCCATTTACAGAAAGCTTTCTGGACAGGACAGTATACACACTTTGAAAGCATGTGCCCACTACGATATAAGAGCAACCCGGTTTGAACGTCCTTTCACAGAGCACGGAATCTATGTACAGAAGACAATCTACCCCAAGGATTGAGCACACTCACAGATGCGCTGCAATCCAACGGGTACCCACTTCGATTTTTCAGAAAATATAGCAGTGTCGTTACTCCAAGGGTACAGAAAAAACGGTACCAAAGAAGATAGTGCACTTAGAATTCTCGTTTCTAAATGGCGGCTGGTCAACAGCGAAAGAAAGATGTCTATCAGCTGTTTTATGCAGATCATATAACGCTATACAACTAGGTGAACCAGGGCCTCAACAGTCTCACCGGTTGCGAACAAACAGCCTACGTCTATCAACTCCCAGTGTTCAGACAAATATTCATGTAGATGCAGTAGGAGCTACACAGATAGGACCAACCGACAGCTAGTTGCTTGTATCAGGGAGCACGTTCCCAAGTGGATAGGAACAACACTAGAAAAGCCAGGTGTGAGCAAAGAGGCCGACGGGCGGAACCCAGCGTCATCAGTAGCAAAACATTCAATCAAAACAGGACACAGAGTCAAGGTTTGTGACGCATTCTGTGTGAGTTATCGATGCCACCAGAAACGCATTCCCGAGCTTGTTGAGACTTTGGCTACCAGATATCAGAATCCCTTCTGTGTGTTCAGAAACAATTTGTGTTGGCCTGGCTGCTGCCCTGGTAGTTAGCATCCCCATATTTCTAATCTTCACTTCCGTGTCTGTCAGTCTACTCCTGTAAGTCATGACTCCCGTCTTATGGAAACTTATCCCAATGTTTAAGACTGGTTACATGTCCATGTGTGATTGAAACGTATGAAAGGTTACTCCGAAGGAAATCACATGATTTACTTCTCACTGTTTTCATTTACCAAATTTTTATCTTGGATTCCATCGTCCAGCTGCCTATATCAAAATTCTGACAGAAAGGTCTTTCAGTTCAAATCCCGATGTAGTAAAAACCTGGCGGTTCATATTCCTTACGAGAGCAGCTATAAGCTGCGATTACCGATTATTCGTAGTCAGCCTGTCAATGGAGGTTGTAGTAATGGAGACTGCGAAGAAGAATGCCTGTTCGATGTAACCGAAACAATATGAACAGCAGAGTTGGTACGCAAGTACTGCTTAATTTCATATAGTCTACCTGGTATACACAATCATACAGAAACTGTTGATGAACTCACAGTCATCCTTTTTCTAGAAAGTAATACTTGTGCGCTTGTTACTGTGGTTTGACAGTCGTAAATCCAAGAAGGTAAACAGAAGGAGAGAGAAGGGTGCATATCTACTAAAGAAAGCTACGCCTGTATACAATCATTCAATATCAAGGTACATTGTTTAGGCATCAATATGGAATAGATTTAGGGAACAGCTATGCCATCAATCCGAAGTAAATATACATAACTGTAGTTGAATGCCCTAAGCGTTGTCTTATCACCTTACAAGTGAGTGATGGAGGTGATCTAATCAAATCCAATCTAGAAATGACCATTTTTCGGGATTCGGTACCTTAACGTTCATGTCAACAGCCCAAAGGTGATACCAACGGTACTAGAAGCGTTGGTCCTAATGGTATCAATACCATAACTAGCACTGATTGTATCAAGTGGCGAATGCTAGAGAGACTTTGGCTATCAACTCACGTGACCTGGATCCTCTTTCTTCAATGTAACTGAAAAGATGAGCAGTAAAAATGATAGGACAAGTAGCAGGTTTTTTCTATGGTTCGTTCGATCATGGCAAGCGTTCAAAAGCCTGGAAATTTCAAACTGCACCTCTACTCTCAACAGAAGTGGTTGTGAAGAATCTGTTGTATACAAGCCGGTTGTTCTGTCGCCTGTTACTGCACCTTAACACCATTAGACTGCTTGTAGATAAAGCACGATCGACCAAAATGGTTGGTGGAGGTAAGCCATTAAATCTATTATGCTTGGATTTCCCAAAAGCATTTGATACTGTCAAATACACAGTTTTTGTGCGATTGGAAATTCAGTCGTAGGACAACACGGATAATCTATTTTTGTAGCTTATAGATTATCTGAAAGACAGATACTTTGAAACAAAAGTTTCCGACGCACCTCCTTCTAACACTGGATGCGTACTAATGGGATCCGTACTTGGTCTGCTATTGCCTCCATCACTTGTTCTTCAGATATCACAGCCTGGAATTTCACAACTACTGCTAAGAATGATTAAGCGACACTGTGAAAACTAGTGGATAGTATTATTGAAACGGGAACGGTTCTAACTTACGTTAACCAGTTGTATCGTTAGGTTACGAGGTACCATCTTGCGTTCAACTACCCTAAACATAAACTGATGCCATTAGCCATCATCTAGCGTTGAGCACTTTTCAGGACTAGAAGGCTATCTACTAGCGTCGGTCAGTACGACTTGGGATAATCATTTCAAATGATCTATGTCTGCTTTGAAACTGTTTGTCGGTAAGATAGAAAAGGCGATTTGACCCTTGGAATTTTAACCAGGTTTTGTTTTACTTTCCAGCTATACGACTTTCTCTTGATGTTCACTTCACGGGTACGTGTTCATTTTCAGTTGCAGGTATTATCTTGCCCGTTTGTCCTTGAGAACGACATTCTCATTATAGACAGGGTGTAGTGTATATCAACTGAACGTTTTTTCATCGTTTCGTTTTTTGTTACCTAAAAAGTTGTTTGAATCGTGTCAGCCCCCATGTATTTTCAGCATATCAAAGGCGAATTTGTATCGACTTACAAAAGGAAACGTCAGCCGTTGCATCTTCTGAGGTATGTTGTAACCTTCAACCGATCTGAAATGACTTGTCCAAATCTCTCATGACAATAACATGAATAGGTGAGTACAAGCGAACGCTTGTGACACAAGTCTGTCTGAAATCAGTTTGACCGGAATGGAACATATGAAGTGCTGGTAGATCACCAATGCCGATGTCGGCATCGCGTTTGTTGAATTGCGTTCGCTTCATGTATGACGGTCACATCTGAGTTTCACTTCATTTTCCCTACTCCAAATGAATTTGCACTACTTTGCTCCTGTTTTCACGTTCTTCACTATCTTTCTGTTTGTTTTTCGTGTTGAAATCTCCTTAACTGTCTGTTTTCTCGTTTTCCTCAACCACAGATCTAAGTGCACATAACTATTGCATGTTTTCTCTGATCACGAAAATTCCAACGTTTTGATGAAACTGATACTAATACTGTCTAATCCTAATGGTGAGTTACAATTCTTCATACACTGAAAACCACTCACAATGTATTATCATTTCCTCTCTGTCTTACAACATCGTTTTCCTATTCAGCGTCATTATGGGCTGGCAGGTTGTGCAACATACTCAAATCTTTGACGCACATGATGTAGCCCGGTGATCAAAGGTCGGTGTGGCATACAAACAGATTCAAAGATTAATCAAAGGCTGAGAATAAAGACATCTTCAGGCAGGTACAACTATATAAGGAGCAAGCAGAGTTAAATCGAGATATCGATCAGACCTATTACAGAGAAACTAGGTCACTGGTCAGTCAGTTGATTTGATCGCCGAGGTTGGCTACAGATCCGATAGATTTCTGGCCATGGTAAGTAGAGCGTCTGGACAAACCGTTTTTGATAACATAATATCGGGTCAGCCAGCCTGATTCTGATAGCCTTGGCAGCACAAATTGTTCTAATTCGGACAGGATTTGATGGGTTGTCTGGCATGTGATACACCCTTTTGAAGTCTTCATCCGTTTTCACCTGGTGTCCGCTTTCAAACGGATGACCAAATGTGTACTCAATATTTCGCGCGCTGTTAGTGGCAAATCTCAGTGATGGAGTAATGAGAGTAACTGCATAAGTATATGGAATGAGTGCTGTTCAGGTTTGTTAAATTAAGACGGCATTCACCAAAAACTACTCGCTAAGATTCAGAAGTCTTTGCTTTGTCATACAACGTGAACTCACTCTCCACATAACAATGGTGTTCTTACGTGAAACGAATACAAAATAGCTTGTCCATTTATGTTTATGTTGGAAGGAAAGTGACAAGCCCATTGCAGTGATTTGCCCCCGACACAATCCGGAAATTATTAGTGTTGTATTGAGCGATCTTAGTTCGATTTGTTTTTTCAGCATGTCATCACCACGTGACGGCTAGTCGTTTTTGTTCACAGAGCGATCATTTTAATCGTACAACGGTAGCCATTTCAGCGAAATGTTTCAGGAGGTCATTCTCCCATGTAGGAATACGACCGAAAATGCTGGTGAGGAGCCAGTGACTTTGACTGAGAACTGTCAGTGAACTAGATGCAGTGGTTAGGAGTAGCCTTCTGCAGCGTCTACTACTTGTAGCCATTTTCGTTACTGACATGGAAATTATCATGGAACAGCATGTTTCACAGAACTTTGTTCATCAAAGTGCTGTGCTTGACATACTTTTTGTAGCCTACGGCCAGTTGACATATTAACAGAAGAACTGACCATTGGTCGCTAGGATGCACAGCTTACAATCGGGCGACCAGACGTTGGTTCTAGATTATCTGACTCCACGGATTACTGATGTTGCAGTAAGACTTTCAGTCTACCGAGAGTCCATTTGAACAAGGCAGCACTTGTGTTGTGACAGGTCATTCTGTGTAGAGAACAAAATTTTTCTGTAAGAACTTCGTCCAATCGATCTGGGAAACTGCACGTTTAATGCAACTGATATGGGAAGGTGACATTTTCATGAGGCATTAGAAACAGACGAGTATCCACACTGGTTTTTGTACGAGTAAATAGCCACAGTAGCAACACTTTTGGGAGATCCAATGAGGCTGTTGATGGAGATGATTTAGATTTTATTTTGAAAAGAAGACTAAATACTGCTGGTCAATGAGTTTTCAGTGCAACCGAAACAACCGTAGGCTTTTACAACATTACAGTGCCAACATCCGTCATAATGAGTCGCCTATCTCTTTCATATCTTACATTGTATATAGTTATTCGTATAAATATTGTTCCTGAGTGGAAGGGAGCCAGAGGTAGACAATGATCAAGAGGACAGAGTAGTCAGCCACTTGGAAACCCTGTGGACAGCACCAGGAGTTGCCCACGTAAGACACTTGCCTTCTCCATTCTAGAAAACTGTAACAAACGAATGATCAGTTTTGTAATCAAATTATCATCCGATCATTTCAAATAAAGGCAGACATTCAGTGAGGCCCATCAATTGCACCACTTAATCTCATACGATCGAACTGTTGCGCACTGATGGTGTTACCTCGTTTGACGAGGAAAAGATCATAGTTCAAGAGCTCGGCAAACCGTCAAACACCTAACACCACTAATCAGTAAACCAAAATAACCCATTTATTACATACTTCAACATACTTCACTTATGCATTGGATAGAAATCGTGCCTGTGTGGTGAACAGGAACTATTCTAGAAGTCAGTACCGCGTTGGAAGTGTTCACTGAGTTTCTCCATCAACATGACAGTGACGATTTTGTGCATTTTGTGTCCACATCATTTTCTTAGTATTCACAAAGCACACAGGATGTTCCAAAATCAGTTCAAACGAAGATCTTCGCAATCCAACATTACTAGCCCTTCTCAGAAATTAACTTTTTTGGTCAGTTATGTTGACTATCGGATTTTGGTCTCTTCAGTTCTGAATGGCTTCGGTTGGACTGACGTAGTGATTTTTCCAGATAGCCCGATCATTCAACTGTAAAAAAACTTCGTAGCGAACGTTAGCATCATTCTTTTAGATGTCCTTAACATGTAGAACCTGGACTGACATACAGTGACGTTTAAATATTAGCAGACAAGGTGGCACAATGACTACGCCATATCTCTGTGATTTATCTGATAGTCCATTGTTATCGTCCGTTGTTGTTCCTTTTGAATCAGTATGCAAACCAGAGGTCGATTTAAAACAGTCCTGAGCCTATAATGTTTTTGGAAGTCTGAGTGCCCCGAAGCGTTGGTTTACTAGTAGGCTCATTTGGTGACATATGGTCTGAAGTTGTGCCACTTTCGGACTTAATTGTGCAATCCGATTTATATCTCTCAACAATAAATTAAGCATTGCATCCTCGATTCACGACTAGGCAACTGTCTTCATTTCTGAGTTAATGTGCTCGGAGCCGTCTTCAACTCTGTTCATTGGTTTCTCTTAAACTCATTTTTGTATCACGGTAATTACAAGCCGCTTCCGGGATCAATTTATTTTGCGACTTGCCCTGTGGCTGTACAGTCTAGTTCACGACGTTTTTGACCTCTTTTTTCAACGGGGCACACAGTGGTAACATATATTTACCACAGTTTCACATGCACACAACATTTTGCTTACAGATGTAGTCTAATGAAACTCTCCCTCTCACACAAGACAGAACGATGAACAAGCGTACGTGCAAGCATGCCAGCCTCAGAGATTTGCAAGGGTTGTTAATATATAATATGGGAGTGCTCAACAATCAGGTAAAGTGCATCTGGCGGCAGGTTGGTGTTTCAATTAAATCTAACGTTGTGATGAATGGTGCTGTGATTTCAGAAAAGATGGTTCATTGTTGTGATCTGTAGTTTGATAAAGTGAGCACTACTCTTTAAAATTAACTGAACGTAATGCCATCACTTTAGACTGAAACACTGCGACAAATCGAACATACACTGAACAAGCAGTGCGCTCAAATGAGATGCGATAGCATTGCAGAAACAAGCCGTTACTTCGTTCACACAGTACGATGAACATAACACGAATTATTGACTCTGGGTGTCAATCTCAGCGATCGGTGACTGCCTAATCGCATGCATCGCATATCAAACTGCCAGTTGGAAAGTAAGTTGCATGTCGGAGCTACCGTACCAACGATAATTGGTCTATGCTGGGAAGAAGACGTGGAATTTCCAGCAAGGGACCAACAGGACATTTTGTATGCTGGTTAACCAGATGAAAAATGACATTTTGGTAGTGTAACGTGGTGCAGTAGACTAAGCCACGGCGAATCCTGGTACGGTAGGGCACACCACACTACAAATTTAGTAAAGAGACAGTTTACTGTATCCAAAAGGAGCACAATAAAGAGTAATATGACAAAACAATCGAACAGGATACCGAAAACCCATAAGCATGACGAAACTTGTCACTGGATGAGGGATGCAATTCGGAGTACAGTAGTTTCCAATCCCGTGATCGTAACCATATTTCCGGTCATTGGAGCTTTTCTGTGAATTAAAAAAATCTAACCGCGCTCTGTGCTGAACTCAGAATCGGACGCGTTTATCGTTCGTTCCACAGTGACAACACACAGCAGCGTTCTACCAATTATTTGGTTTTCGATTTATTCATTCACGTCCTTCATTTTGTGACAAGAATGTACTGACATCAGTGACTTACCGTCTTCTCATTGCTGTCATAGATATCGTCAGTTTTGCAGAACGTTTATCTTCTCTTCTTCTAGATGACTTCCAAGGGGAACTGAGGGAATGTAGTCTGACCCATAGAATTCCATCGAAAGCGCCTGGCCTTCCACCAGTACTTTGTGAAAGCATGACTCATAATGACTGCATGCGTTGGCGTAGAGTCCAATTAAATGAGTTGTGGATTAAACATTTCCGCGTGCTGTTATTCACAATAGAGGGATGGATTTTGTATGAAGACAGTAAAAGTCACCTTCCTTGAATGGTATCCATTTGTGAAGATAACCCAAGTCTCGTGACTAATGTGGTTGCGATGCGTTACCGGTTTATTTTGTCACAGCTTGTCTCTAAGTGATGAATGGTATCATAAATCCATAGTAGCTCAATAACACCTTCAAATTATTCCATTCACCTCAAATGAGATGCAAAATGTAACTAAGCCACTGAATTTCTTATTTAGTAAAAGGGATTGGTGAGGCTTCGAAACTTCCTCTCGTTCAATTTGGTCGTAAACCAGTCAGTAAGTAGCACAATGTGAATGTTTGACTGCATTGTCAATCTGGTGAAACGTTCAGGGAATACCAAGGCTTGCTCAGGATTGCGTCATTTTTAACGAGACCTCGTTTATAGAAACGGTGACACGTTCATAAAGTATTTAGCCATTGCCTATAGGGAGTGACAAGTTCATGTGAACGTCTAGATTCATTGTGAATTAGCCTCTTATCGTCTTTTAATCTCCGCCGTTATTCTACAATTTCGATGGAGTAGTTGAAAGCCGTAAACCGTAGGAAGTTTTCCGGATTAATCTTATTTAAAACTTGAACACTATTTTTTCTTTTGGGACAGTGGATACAACAAGATTGGTCACTCGGGTATAAATCCGTTGGGAGAAATGTTTTCTGATCCCGTTATTCAATTTTTATTGCCTAAACTTCATTGTTTTTCGAACGCATGTCATTTAGTTTAACTTCCAAACACAGATCGATCCGCTTTTGTGGATGTGATCACTAAACGATATTTGATGAAACCTGTCGGATGTGGACAGATGACTTCCTGGCACAAGTGGAAATGGTTTTCACAACCGTATTGTTTGCTAACGGATACCGAGAAAAATTCGTATCCGTTCACAACACGAAACAGCCTTAAGCAGCTACGGCGTACACAACACGGAACACAGTCATCTAACCAGCAGTTAAGCATTAGTTTGAACCACTGATATATTGCTGTCTATGATAATGAACCAGCCTAAAACTCAAGTCAGTTGTAGGGATTTGATCTTTCGTGCAGCGTACGTATCCTGATGTCAAACTGTTTTATACGTTTTACATGGAGGAAGTTAGATCAGAAAAAATTAAACATGATATGTCTGACCATTATCTTTGATATGTTCACTACAGTTGAAGTGGCGGCTGCCTTGGTGAAATGGATGAATGAACCTGCATCTAAGAACCGTAAGGTCTTCCGGAGACCGTATTGATTCATACAAGAGTACGATCCTGAGAGTCCAAGCATCATGGGTCAGGAGAATCTTTATTCTCATGTCAACCGGTCTTCAGCGTTTCTGGTAGATACTTACGGAGCAGCTAGTGTAACACTAGGTTATTAGTTGTGATTTCGGAATTGTACACCTCTGACACAACTGAGCGGAATGGTATGTTGTTCACAAACAACTTCTGACAAGTAGAAATCATACAACATCTTGATTTTTATTCTGAGGGAACATTAACTATAAATGGTGATAGTCAAATCAAGTGGGCAAATATCTTGGCAATTATGTACACTACTATTACGAGTGAGGTGAACCTCTCTGTTCAAATTTCCCAAACAGGTGAAACACTATAGCGGGAAGCATACGAATCGCTTTATTCTGTCGAGGTTGTCAAGGAAATTAACTCAACAATTCTGTTATTTTGTGCGCAGTGGTACTCTTTGAACATGTTCAACGTTATTTGTCTTGTTTGTAGGTAGCGTTTAATGTTTCGTATGGGGATCGTTTTGTGTTAGGCAGGAAAGAAATTCTGTTGAAGCTACACGTAATTGCTTCATATACCATGTTATTCCGTGAACAGTTTTTCAAGCTTATTGCTTATTAGACAAAATAATTACACCGAAATGAGTATCCGACATCAAAAAGGCCACAACAAATATGTTTTCCGGAAACCTTGCCTAGAATAACTTTCTTTCCAATGGCATACGAATATCAATCTGGTACACAAGAGATGGAGCATATCAGTTAAAAAAACAACTGCCTTGTACTCCACAGACGTTCGTTTGTTAAGTAAGACCAATGACTACTGTCAATAATCCCATCCCCACTTCACATCAAACAAACAAAACTATGGTTCGAGCTGATAAGGTGGGAATGTGAACCGGCCAAATGGAGTAAATCTGGTGACTGTTTGCAAACAATATAAATCTCTTCTGCATGCTATTTTCTGAGGAAAACGTGTTATGCATGCTAGAACATAGTGATGGTGAATGATTTCCGATTTCGTCGCAAGAACACATTGTATTGTACCGGGTCCCTAGTTGACTTTAGTAGTATTTAAAAAAGATTGATTGGTTAGGATGCCAATAAAACGACCGGGTGAAAGGTTGAACAGCTAACAGGCTGGTGAGTAATCTGTTCTACTTCGTAGTGTAAGGTAATCTTTTAAACGATGTGTAGAAAAACACAAAAGTGGATCAAAACATTTCAGTTAAGCCAAACTACCAAAGGCAACAACATGATAAATAAAGCAAGAGAGTAGACTTCAGGAAAATAGCAGAACCTCCAAATTGGAAAGAACTGGTACAAGGGCCAGTTTATACGCCACATGCAATCAATGAAATGATAGACTGATTATCATCAGACTGTGATTGCACGAAGGTAGTTCTCTGGTAATGAATCGTTTTCTCTGAAGAGCAATAGGGGGCTTGTTCGTAGTGTGACAAGTAACAAGGTTTCGACAAAATGATTGTTAAGCCATTTGTGATTCATTACAGAGATATTAACACTTCGCCCAATGCGACTAGAATGCGCTGGAGTCATCCTTATTAAAGTTTCCAACAAACTGCCGGAAAATTCCCGCAAGATCCGAAGCAACGATGTGACGAACAATCGTTTCCCATAATTCTTTCTCAAGTCTGTACAATCACAGGTTTCATCAGTACGCCATGAGACGAATCGCGAATGGAAAGAGTGTTGACGAATGACGTCAGGGGCTACTACTAGACTCCACACAATAATTAGTTAGGCCTAGACCGGACGTTCATTGGGTGTTATGTCACACTGTCAGGGTCGAATGTTTGTGTGTGGTTAGACTGTATGCGATTGATCTGTGGCCACCAAAGTTGCAAATACAGAGAAACTTTCGAGGGCACAACTCAGGGTTGCGTAATCTGATTGCAATCGATTCGGTGGTCGCCAGAATACGCTGATGGGCTGTTTTCGGTTGAGCGCTGGAAACTCTGTAGATGACCCGGAATGCTTTGCTAACGTCCATGCGATGGTCGGTGTCAGCTAGATAAATGACAACAGTGCTAGTAATTCATTTACGACCATCGGTTCCGATCCAAGCTGGATGATGTTCATTGATCCGTTTCTACAAAACGAATGATTGTTCAATCAACAGCCACACTTCCCAGTAGAAGGTCGATTGATCGTTATCTGGTGAAGTTAACTCTGCTGATAGGAGGAGCACAATGTTTAGATAAGACCTCGGTCTCAAATGAGCTCCAATTTAGGGTGCATCAACTGTGTTTTAATGTTACTATTTTCGTCTAACTTTCGTTGTGTCAAGTAAAAATTGGAGGGCTACAGAAATATGTTACTTCAGTTGTACCCTTGAATGTTTTTTCTCACCATTTTCAGGCCATACACATTGATTAGGCATTAAACACTGTAAGGCGGTTGTCTCGGAAATCTGCTGTACACAGCCGTCTATTGTGTCCGCTGACAAGATTCAAGTTGACATTAGCGGAAAACAGCCAGAAGCTATGCTTGTAATCACAACTTTGCACAACACAACTCTGTTCAGCAACACCAGAGCTCAGTCGATCAAAACGAATAGTCCATAAATCCTGCCTTGCTTTTGCGCCCGCTTGTTATGCAATTCTTTTGGTTTTGTACCTCTGTACCATGGTTGCATGCAGACAATGACCTGAGTTTGCAGCTTCCATACTTTAAAGTGTGTCTATTCATCGGACTCAGGTCAATGTCTTGACAAGCAGTTTTTCGTTTAGATCGTACACAGATCGTACAATGATAACAGTTCGTTTACTGTTCTCGGTCACGAACGAAAAACATCAAAATACATAGGACATTTGGATAACATTAACGCTAAAAGCGTTTAACGAACGGACCCTGCATCAATCAACAGAACGTTATCCGTTTTAGGATGGGCAAACTGCTCATACCGATAGCTTATGTACGTCCACCTGGCCGGACGGCAGGTACTGACTACCAGTGAGGAATGCTTGTATAAACCGTGCTCGAGACCATACTTTAGGAGAACCCACGTTTCGTCCGAACGACAAATGGACGTTTGAAAACCGGATAATATTATCTCCAGAAACTTGAGATAGGTTTCTGATGAAATTCTCACACTTTCTACAGGTTATCAGTGGGTGGACTTACTAGCTATTGCGGTGAGACCGACTGTTGATGTATCGACATGCGAAGTTAACTTGACAGGCTTGGTAGAGTTCCTGGACAATTGCAATAGACAAAACAACACTGAGAGTAGTTGACCTGATTTCATTGACTCTTCAGAAAGTGCGAATTGCTAAAAAATAGTTGCTCAACCACGATGGATTTGTTTATTATGGTTACAGAGTCTGCGTGTACGGTTTAAAGGCTTACGGATATGATACCTTAACCAGACTTATAACCAACTAGAATGACACCGTTGATGAAGTTCAACATCGGAAACTGGAATATGTAATATTACTGGTCGTCAGTATAATAGCATGTAGACTAGTGTTCAGAAACGGGGTATAATATAAATTTGATGTTTCGTTTTTGCATGCTATCTATGTATGTTTTTCGAGTGTTCTGCACATCACTCAAAAGTACGCCATCGTTCAAATTATTAACACATTTGCTCCTAAAGATATTTTATCCGAATAACGGGAAGCTTTCTTACATTTAAAGGCGTCTAACATCAGAAATCACATAAATGTTCTTTTCTTTGTCGAACTAGCAACTGTACATTAGTTAGAAAGCCACAGGACGCTGGCGACTAATGGAGACGACCAAAAGTTTCCTGAACTAAACAAACAAGTTTCTGCAATTACACCTCCAACTTGAATTTAAATATGACGCATTCGGTCAGCAGCAGGAATTTTTCAAGGAATAACATTAAGTAAGTATTCTTTTAGAATGTTCAAACGTAGTCAACCTATCAATCGCAGAGATTAAACTGGTGCGACAACGACGTCTGACCATGCACTGTCCTGTACCGATGGAGATTAACGAAGCCTCAGAAAGGTAGTTGATCAATTGTGTGCCTGACAGCGAACTAGAATGACACATGTGAGGATTGATTCCTGTAGATAGGTACGTCATTCAGGACATTATACGTATGTGTGCCTCCAAGTCTTTCTCATGCCTGTTCCCAATACCACGCCAAAGAGACAACTCTAACTGGCGTATAATAGTGGGTAAAATTATCCTAGTAAATACACCAGTTTTCGAACATAAATTTTTTGTTAGGCATTCCGAATCGATAGTTTTAACCGTTTAGCAACGTCTTCCATCACACTATACCTTTCTGCATTCATCTAGTACGTAAACTCTCAGAATAACGTAACGTCTGATTAATGTCTCTTGACAGGTAATAAGGAAACAACGGCATATTTGAAAAGAACCAAATGACATTTACGGGAAATAAAGGAGGTGGCTTCATGTTGGTAGAGCATAACGTGGACACATTTATAAAATGGATGCTTTAAACATCTTCGTTCAAGTTAACCACAACAATTTCAGGGTGCACAATGTGCATGGTTACGTTGAGTTACTTTGCCAATAATATACATCACATTTCATAAAGTCTTCCTATAGATCACTGCCGAATAGGAGTGTCAAAATCTGAACTGTCACAGTACATCAGTCCTCCGCCGTATACACAATACTGGTATGTGTGATGTTAGTTGCTTCGTGAAAAAAATTGCTGTATGGCTGAATGGTCTGTAGACTGATAATGTTGCAGACTTCTCGGTGGAAAAGCAGAAATTGCTTCCGGCTTCCTCTATTCATTTCTCCCACATGCGGACGGTTCCAGGCCATTTACTGCAGGAAACCCGGTGTTAATGGTTGTTGATAATGGACGAAATATACCTGAACCTGTTTCACAGCCAATGTAGTAGATGCTAATGACATTGTGTCGTGGTGTTTACTATGAGCGGCAACTAAAAGAGGATTGAAAGGTAAACGGAACTTTTTCAGCTGTGGTGTAACAGAAGAGTTCCGGACAGGTTAATTCAACCTTATTGTTCATTGCTGGCTGAGGTGGCCCACATCTTTTAGGAGAGTGTCTAAGCACGCTCGAGGCGGAAGCCCACTTTATGACCTTAATTCACAAAAGGCCACAGTGA
Source organism: Paragonimus westermani (assembly GCA_008508345.1). NCBI lineage: Eukaryota > Metazoa > Platyhelminthes > Trematoda > Plagiorchiida > Troglotrematidae > Paragonimus > Paragonimus westermani. The sequence continues at coordinate 120,423 of QNGE01000132.1, forward strand.
AGATGGGTAAGCTGGATAAGGTTCATAAAAACGACAGGAGCTAGATAGAACACCTAACGGTTGGAGATTGGTGACCAGGCATTATAACTCGCCTATCCGCACTGCATTAGTTTCCTCTCCATTCATCAAGGGTACAACTTGAGCAAGTACAGTGACTTTGTTGTTGCTGGTGATGAAATAAGCACGGTCGCCTTCGATCGTGTTTCACAGGGTTAGACATCGATTACAGAGCAAGTTCTTTGTTCGTGATCCAGCTGGAATGGGATGGAGGTAAGTAAATTTGGAATCTTAGTAACTCGAAAGAAATTGCAGAATGGATATATCCGTTTTTTGTAACGCTAAGAAAGTGGGTTCACAATCAACGATCGCCCAATACTGTACCTACCACAGTGCATTCCTTGTGTGCCGTTGAACAGTTGCGTTTCCTCGACACGTGCATCCAAGTCCGCATACCCAGCCACGTCTCTTTTTTGTTTCACTAAGACCCCGTTCTCCAACTAACTTGCATCTGTTTCAACAATGAATGTCTATACAAATGCGGACAAGTTGTTGGCTGGTCGTCCTTGATTGGAGTTTGGTAGGTTCTCTCGGGCCATTAATAAGAACAAGCATTCTTCAGCCGTCTGCTTACGCCATGTCATTCATTTTCTCCATGAGGCGAACGTGAAAGTCACTGTGACGAATACAGTGTCTCGGGATCCATTCTAATCTAACCACCGGAACTTTCTCAAGTATCATAAGTTTTTCTGGCGGTGATTGCACCTCGCTTTGACTCACCTAGTGGCTGAGTAATAGTGTTGTTTGATTCGTTAGATTTGACCTTACAGCAATGACCTGTAGGCCGGCTGATGCAGTCTACTGCAATAGAGCTGAATCGTGTACCATATGCTCTGCCTTATTATCGCTGTAAAAGTCATTGCGTTCTCTGCAGACAACTTTGATGGATAATCCGTATTTTTGAACATCATTTGCTCGAACGGTATACGCCTGGGCTGATGATGTTTCTACATAACAATGAATGCTGCTTTGTTCAGGCTTGACTGTTTGTATTGTAACTGTTAACAGCACAACATCAATTCCAAGACTTTGGGTATTCAAGCGTTTTCAGCCTACGAAAAACCGCAGACTTTGTAGAGATGGCCATGACCTTATTGATTGTAACCTCGTATAGTCTACTGAAGTCGACGTGAAATCACGCTTCGTTATTCAACTCCTCTTTCAGTATGACGAACCACCCATCTACAAAAAGTTGTCTTTACCTGTCATCTACTTGCTTTCACTTTCCTGGAGCAGCAATGTTAAAATTTTTCTGAAGATCAAACATTTGAAAATTCTTTAGTTTATTCGGGAGTTTATGTTTGACCCATTACAAATGTCGTATAAGCTGCGGTTTGTAATGAAGGAATACCGGAATTTGAACGTCAGTTCTATCAATAGGCTTTCTTACATGTTGGAATCGATTCGGGTGCAGTCCTATGAACTTACTCAAGCCGCGTTTCCAAGTATTTATTAAATGATCATTCTACATCCGATCACTTAAGTTTTAAGCACGGTTAAACAAACACGCTCTCAGTAGAATCCAGTACGTTTCAAAGAATTAACAGCTGGTGTGCATTAGTTTTAATTAGGTAGATGGGAGTGGTTTTCAGTATAATTAGGTCATCTAATAAAATCGTGTCACATATGGGTATTACTGATAAAGGTCCTGAATCGTATACCAGAGGGAAATGTGACCTTCTCAATTGTTTATCACATGGAAATTCTAACCAGTGTGATACGCGAGAGCGATTGTACACATGGCTGTGCACACTATATTTTGAGTGGGCAAATGATTAACTATACAAGTCATACAATTTTCCGTGACTAGATCAGACCACTGATCAGACCTGATTACTGCATACAAGCCAAAGTGGTTGAGGATTCAGGTTAGATAATTCGATCGTATCTAATGTGGAGCCAATGGTGCGGTGGTCTACACGGTTGCCTCATGATTGGAATGGCCAGAGTTCAAATCCCGGCCGTGGCAAGGATAGGCACTACTGATGAGCTCTAATGGGGGCAAAACTCGATGAAAAAATTAAAACAAGTTTGGATGTATCGAAGGTCGTGTTATGGATCTCCCATAATCCTCGTTATCAAACGATTCCCAGTTCAACAATGACTTCAAAATGGCACAATAACCCAAGTGATGTATGTCTATTTACCTCGGCCATGGCGACCATGAATGTTTTAGTTTTTCTATCGTTACCAGATAGCAACGTAATATGAATTTCGTTCGGTGACACCCCTCACTTTGTGGTCACCAGGTTAGATTGAGAAGGAAGCCTGTGTCCTCACCCAGTATCGCTCATTAAATGGTGCTCTGGCAACCCAGTCTAATGTTTGGCTGACCTCACTTGGGGTTGGTGTCTGAACTCAACAATAATCAACAAACGTGACTCCAGGATCAGTCGGAACAGTGCTGGGCTGGCCGTTGTACGCAAAGGAAGACAACTTCGGAAGAATTAACAGGCTAGTCCGCTCTATATTTCACTTTACTTTCTTACTTGAACATAAATGGGATAAGATATTCTCAAGCCAATCCCAAAAACTGCTTCATGAACCTTGGGAGCGTATACACAACAACGGGTATATTGCGTTCACTCCAAGAGAATATGATGGACAGAGTGATTTTCAGTATTCAAGTAACGTAGGACATACATTGCATTGCACACCTTGGTAATCCAAACGATTGGTCAGGGCAAGTCTGCACAGACTAGCCAGCTCCGACCGGATAATAAACGGGGAATGACTCCGACAATCGACTAGCCTCATCTTTATACATAAGCACGGTGTCGACTGGGTTGCAGTGCCACTGAAGGAGTGGTCAACTAGTGTGGGAAGACGACATATCGCGAGGTGTTAACAGTTCATTCAATATTTTCAGTTGCGGATGTAAAACGTTCGACTATCTGAAGTATGTGGGTGGCTTTGTTCTTCTCAACGGTGCAACCAAAACACGACAGTCTTAAGTAATCCAAACACTCGTAGGCCACGCATTCGTTTAATCAGGGCCAACTTCCAAAATATAGGGAGTACAAAATCAATTTATGGTTGCTCTGAACAGAACATTCTTCGTTCACTGAGAAGATGTGGGATTAGGGTTGTGACCCAACCGTTTCAACGTTCATCGCCTGCATACAGCATCGTTCGACATGACGAAAGAAGCTAGCGCAATGGTCTCCGATGAAGTCGCACATAGCAGACATGACTACTCTTTCCAGGGCCCGCAGTCTCCACTCCTGTTGACTTTGCACACCCTGGGGATCTCCGTTTATTATTATCTCGTGATGCATATGCAGTTGTCTTTTAACTCTTGCTTTCACCATGCTCCAAACATTCACAATTGGATCCAACATTGGAGAATATGTTGCCAGTCGTAAGGTTTGTCCTCCATTGTAAAACTCTTCAGCAAACACTTTCCAGATCGGTGTGACACGGTGTGTTGCCACATATCAACTAGCGCGGTTCGTAGCCAGCCCTTGCAATCGCTGTTGTTGTATGCTTCCCGCCTCGTCGTATAGCCTACTGTCGTGCTTGGTGCCATAGTTCCAATCACATGAAGCTTACGGCCTCGGCTGTTTGTTACAGATGAACGTCGCGTTGACATCGTACAGAACAAATTGAAGTTTGTCTCACCTACTCGGCAAATAGTCTTTGGATTTGCATGACAGCCCATCAGTCGATATGCAAACAGTCGCCGTGACTCTAAATCCTCAGTTGGGCTCATGCCAACGGGTAATTGGCCCAGTTTCTTGACAGTTATGCACTGGCCATCCAAGTATCGACTAATCGTTGTGATCGATAACTCCTTCGCAAACTCAGCCTTGAGAGGTCATCGCAAGAATTGCAGCGTTATTGCTCGGTCCAAGGAAATCCATTTCAACAACACATCGATCTCTGATTCTGTCGGAATGTTGCTTCTATCTCTTTTGCGAGGCTGAACATTGTAACTGATGCAATCCACATACATCCAGTCGTAAGCAGCGTTAAAATTGACTCCGTTCGGAAGGGCAACCGTGCGTCCATCATCATCCCTTTCAAATGTTTCGATAATGCGTCTGTGTGTTTCGGGACTGATGCGAGTGTACTTGCGTCCGCCATTTGTGTATGCAAGGGAACTACTGAAATTGTTCTTACAAACTGGTTCTTTCTCACATTACCGCTCAAAGTCTACCACGCATCTAAAACCCACTTCTACTGGACGTTAGATTCACAGACACTCCTAACCACTCGCAACTCCTTACCTGTCAAGGGAATCAATACTGCTCGCTGTTTGACGAATCAATAGGAACCAGGTCTGATGATATGTGCTCCAATTTGACCACTAACCCCATTCCTATTAAGCGAATCTTTTGACGTACCTCGAATAACCCAAACCACTTCCTCTATCAAAGTAGCGAATGCGAAGTGCTGTAATTATGTTTGGTTGTCTCATACGGTTAGTTGAGCCAATCGCTTTCTTGCTATCACGTCCAAGATTCTAAAGTGGAAATTCTAATTTACTAAAGTGATTTAGTTTAGCGTTTATTGGAAAATCTTGTGCCTAAAATGGAAACAGATATTTGAAAGTGAGTATCGCTTCTTTTCGAAAGAAGCTGGCTGGAATGTCCATGTGAAAGCCAGGGCTATGAGCAAATGATTTTCCACCTGAAAGTAAATGAAACGAGTAAAAGTACAAATCGGACTGGACTGTGATTAGTGCTGGCGATTAAACCCACAGTAAATAAAGGTCGACAGTCAGTTGTTTTTGTGCGCACAGAACCGGCTGTTGACGAATGGTCAGTAATACTTTGATGTACTGAAGAACTTGTGAGTTGTGAACGTTCATCAAGGCCTTCAGTGCAGACGCGATGTTGACACTGTGACCTGTGGTCGGTAAGTGGCCTGCAATGACTGAAGCGATGATTTATCCCCGTTGTCATGTGAGTCATTGTAACTCACAACAATTTGGGGTGTGCTCATTGGCCTTAGTGTTAAGCATTCTTTCGCTTCTACCGGTCTATGTTTCCGTAACTGCAGCCGGCAGAAAACAGGTATTTGCTTTGTGATCAGAGGTAGAAGTAAACTAGTCGTTTCGGATAACAGGACAAGCTTTGTTCCAATACACATATTTCAATGCGACGTTTGTCATCTTTCCAAAGGTGTTCATCGGACTGTCACTTTTGAACGGGAATTAGATGTGGACAGGCTTTTTAGATACTTTCACAGTTGCTTTCCTCTAGCTGCAAGTTAAATTCACTTCAAGTTTGTACTTCTAATCGTTTCATTTAGATATTGTGACTTTTTTTCTTGCTATTCATATGTTTAAGACTGATGAGAGTGTGCGAAATGAATTCACATCGTAACCTGTGTTTTCTGACTTTTCTATTCAAATCAACAAAAGCGTTCCTGACTGATTTCTTAGACCATCCAGAATAGTCTGCTTGTAACAGGAAGTTAGCTGCATAAAAAGATCATGGAAATTTTGAAAAATAAAACCAGACTGATTTTAGTTTGGACAATGGTTAGCCACGAGTGTCAACTTATTAAGTACCTATTTCTAACCAGTCAAGTAACAAACGTCTGAAAGCAAGGTGTGTTTTTAGATGCACTGCCTGTCAATATGGAAAGAATTAACTGTAACGAAAGACGTTTGTCAGGCCGCCCAGACAAGAAATTGGGTTTACAAAGACCACAAATCTATATTCATCGATGATAGGCAGCCACATCTCCAAACGTATGGCGTGCGCACTTGTGGCCCACATTATTTAGTCTCATTGTTTATAAGCATTGCTGGGCCTCTTATACCGTGTACTCCTGAAAATCGGCCTTTGCGTGATTCTTCCCATTTCACAGGAACCTTCCGCTATAACACTATGTTACGAAACTGGTTCTTGAATTCAAAATTATGTGATAAACTTCCGACAATCCGACCTCTAAAAGTAGCCAGGCTTGTGAGGAAATTAAGCATATCTGTATTGCAAAATTAGAGGATTCAACCTACAGCCAAGCTGAACATTATACTTGTTAGTGGAATAAACAATTTCTAATTGGATGCGGCTTTTCTGGAAAAAACAAAACCGTATCCACTTTTAGTTTGTCTTTCATACACCAAACTACGTTGACGGATGGTAATACGTTCAGTCCTACGCACTCTGGGATGAACCACGGGCAGGACAATTTTGACGGACGTCAGTCAGCTTGGTTCCGATTCAGAACTTACACGACACTCGCGTTCGACTCGTTGCACTCTTACGCATGGGTACTTGCATGTGGATATTGATCAACAAATCCCTGTGCCGAAAACGAAATCTTCATCCTATTGCTAAAACTGAGAGGACACCGCACGTGGAAGATCATGCGCAGCGGAACTAAAATGGTTGCCGTTAATAATATATCGGTTTTGATGGAGCTGGGCTTTCGTTCGTATGTACTGACACCAAGTTGATCAGATTTGGATGAAGATTAGTGTTTGGTCTTGCAACGATTGTGCTCATCCACACACTTTTTGCCACATACATCATTCAAGAAGTTAAACTGTATTCTTTTTAATCTTGCCTGCGCATGGGTTGACGCCTACTTATATAGAACTAATCATCAAGTATGGGCCCTCTGTTGTAGTGAATGGCGGCCTAACTGATTATCGCGCTTTCCATCCAACAACTCAGATTGCAAGCTACAAAACAGGTTTTCTTATTGCCATATTTGACTTCATCGGGAACAGAACGCCATTTCCTAGACTACGTTAGCATCTACATCCAATTTGCCAATTACATTAGCTTATTGTCGGCCACCAGGTTCACTTCTACTCGCAATGAGAATAACCGAACGAACCTAATTAGGCATCTCCTGGGAAAAACCGGGCAGCGACGATGTCATGCCATGGATTCTTATTACAGACATCCCTTATTTCTCCCGGTCTTTCTTGAGGGGGTGCAAGCAGGTGAATATCTGCACTGGGCAGTAAACATTTTCCCGGTTGTATGTTTAAATCGGTCAACCAGCAGATAGGTTTAACATTCACTTTAGACAGTCTGTACGATGACGATTTTACACATATCCTTGAACAACGTCATAACAGCGTAATGCTGAAAGCAAGCTATCGATAACCCTAGAGTGGAAGTGTTGGTACACAATGATCACATAAGAACACGCTTACATAGTAATGTAGAAAGAGGATGAAAATTGAGTGATTATCGAAAGACTCTGGTCAATATTACACGCCAGTCGATATACCAAAAATGCAAAAATCATCAGTAGCAATTAACACAAAGCCAGAAGAGTCTGTGTTACAAGTGCAGAATTATAACGCATAAAACTAACTATGATTCCTGCCGCGTGCAATCTGTCAATTGTAGTGGTAGTCATACAACGTTCTATTGTCTTCTGTACTGTCGCTCCTTACTTAATTTCTACACTGAATCAAGTCTTTCATCAGATGGCAGTCACACTGCAAGCCACAATTCCGTTGATTATCGTCGAGTTACAGAGTTCAGGCAGAACATGGCTAACGAACAATCGCTAGAAATGTGAGAAAATTTCCAAAGTGGCCAGTCATAGCCTCGTGTATGATGGTAAGTTATTTTCTTTAGTAACCCTCATAACAGGTCAGGATTCAGTAGCAGTAAACTGACGAACAGAACCCTTCTTGAATGTATGACACAACTATGCTGGAACGTAACTTAAAATGTGCTGATATTTCCTGTAATTTGGTGTTCACATTTTGTTAGTTTTGTGCGTTGTAATTCTACCCCTGTAACACAAACTCATCTGTTTTTTTTTACTGCCACCGAGAATCAAGGATTTCGCTACGCAGTCCACTGAAGTGCCCTAAGTCTACGCTAGAAAATACCACCTACTTATCGTCTTGTTATGAGTAAACTAAGCTAGATGAAGGTATGTTTTGGTCGGGTAAATTTTTGGAGGGATAAGTGGAAAAGCGGACTTAATCATATGGCGCAATTTCGGTATATTGCAGATGTGGCACATATCGTCAACACTTGTGATCAGGCTGCGGTTAGCCATTGGCTTAAGGTGTTATACTGTTTACGCGGTGTACAGCTGAAGCTGTCGCGATCCGTACGGTGCGGATAGAACCTGATAACACCCGGCGTAACCACCGTCCAGCATAAACAAGCCATGTCGCTTCACACATTAATTTCCATCCTCACTCTCGTCATCGTCAACTGAATCCCAACATCTATTACAAACTTCAATTCTACCGCGCGGTTTGACCTTTTAGCCTCATTAACGTGCCAGTTCGTATCGACTGAACTGAAATCGTACGTCACATGCACATGTTATTTTTTTCCAGTGAGTGTCTATTTCATAATCGTAGAGCGTTTGAAATGATAAATTCGCTCGAAATTGCTGCTCTGCTGATACATGGAAATCTGATAGACTAAGTTGGTGTGGTCTTTCTGACAGCTTCATCAAGGTCATCGTTATCTACAACAAAGCGCTCCATTTGCAACAATTGAGTAAACAGTTTATCAGAAGTCTGACCACCCTGAGAATCTGTAGTTCACTTGTTGCCCAATGAACATCGCACACACTTACAGTGCTAGCGGTTAGCATGGTCGTCCCGTTCTCACTTTGTCTCAGTCGCCGAGGGTTCACGTTTATATCGATGAGTTAAGTAATGGCTAGCACGATTTGCCAATTCCGGACAACTTGAGTGCCTGTGACATGACAGTTTCTCGACTGTTATCATGACGAGAGGAAGTAGGCATATTGGTTGCGCTAAATTATGGAACCGGTCTAGTCGAAACTGGTGAGTTCGTACCACAAGTACACAGTAAATGTCATGGCAACCGCCGTGATATAAAATCTGGTTGGCTTTACGGATAGGTGGCATGGTATATTCCAGAAGCAATGCTGTGGCAAACCAGCCCGCTTATTCAACCTGACCTGCTTCAAGCACCCAAATGGGAGCAGTATTCTGTGTGCCAGTCATGAGGATTTTATAACTGCGGGCAGATTTTTATACCCTGAATAACCGTTTGAATATTTCTGAAAGTTTTGAAAATGGAGATTTATCGTGCTATTGTGTACAGGTATGAACAGTCCCGTCGTAGGGCTCACAGTCAAAAGCATGTTTGAACGCTGGCTCTACCGGGGATTTATTACAAATACCACATAGCATAAACATCGCCAACGTGTGTCGTGCACAGTTGAACTATTTGACTGTCGTTTGCTGTCGATCACCTTCTTCGTGTTACACCCACGGCTCTCGCAACACTTTGTGGGAATTGCTGCAGTTGAAGTAGAGCAACGCCTGTGATTCTGCCCACCTTTGACCAGTAGCGTATGCGCCATTTATTCAAGCCGTCGATAATGAAGAATTTTTTCCCACACACTCCTCGATAATGTGGGCAGTGAGCTGTTCAGAGTTCAACCTATATGAGACATACATAACCAAGCGAGCTTAGTTACAAAGCTGCCCGTCCGTGTTTTTCCATCAGTAATCTAGTTCCAGCTTGGAATGGGTAGAAGGCGATATACGACAATAATCAGGTTCAAAATTGGAATGAGGACAGGCTACATTTTCAAGTCAGCGCACTCACTCGTAGTTATTTTGAAAACCTGCGTGATCCTTGATGGATGGCACTCAACAATAACGACGGAAGAATTATGACAAAGGTCATTAAAATTTCGTTAATGTTTTTCAATTACGGATAAAAAACGTTAGATTACGTGTAATATGCTAGTAGACTTGAGTGTGGTATCTACGGACTCTGGTATTTTGTTAACCTTGCAACCGATAATATTCGCCAATCTCGTTTACAGCTTGGAGATTGATCGTTTCTGCTCAAACTATCCGCATTTTGTGTAAGATCTAGCATTTTATATCCGCAAATTAAAAGAGTGAACGATCTGTTAACATCTCATGAGTTGTTTGTTTTGGTTATTAGTGAATATCAGTCACTCTAACTGGATGCCGTATCCCCTACACAACTGGATAGAAAGTAAGCGGAAGGATGATTTAATTTAGACAGTGTTAGTTACAGTGTGCGTCCGCGTCGGTCTGTTACATTAATATCATCTTAAAATGTCCAGCCGCTCTGGATGAAAATGCCCATGAAACCACTTTTACAGTAAGACTTTGTGGAGAGAACCACCAAAAATGTGATGAGAAAATACTAACCCACAGACACAACTTTCAATCTAACATCCTGTCAAAAATACGAAGTCCTTATTTCGTAGTCCACATTCTAGCTTGTGGCGAGAGTTTGAACCGGCGGTCGATAGTGTGAACTCAAAGGAAATGGTTTTCGATGCATGTTTTTTTGTACTGGTCAATCGACGATATCCAAATGTATCATATGAATAATGGGTACCCAAAATTAAGCAATGATGAAAATGACAAATCATTTCAACAATTCTAGATAACGATTTATTCGGTTAAAACAATTACACAAGTGTAGTGAGTTGTGAGTACAAATCAAACTAGTCCAGTGCTAGCTGGGCGGGAATAAATGCTCGTTTATCACTTTTGCGTAGAAAATTGCTGGATTCACGCAAACGAAATGATTACCAGTCTATTTACCACTAACGTCAGGTGTGAAGATGTGAATGTACTTGTTAACTACACACTCAAAGTACTTCAAAACTTTTATTCCTAGGAAGGATGATGTACACTATCTAACATTCCACGCCAAACGACAGTTACCGACGTGGTCTACATGTACGTACTTTAACGAGACATTTCGAGCCAGTAAGCCTCGTCTAAGCAGGTGAGATTAAAATGTCCACATCCCAGTTTTCTATGTGGCTTTCAGATCACTTTTATGGACTCTCTACTTTGGAAGAAATAATTCTGAGGCAGTGGGCCTCATACTGCTCCCAATGAGTGGTTTGGGTGATGTGAAAGTATTTTACGAAATGAATTTACAGATAACACCAGTAGTGTGATACCTACGTTCAGAAGGACCAGTTTTTAAGGATTACGTAGCTTTGGGGGAGTTTGGTTCCAAGTGTTCCTTGTCAGACATTGACGTAAAATGCCCATTAATTAAGAGTGTTTTGGGCTCTAAAAACGACTAGAATGTGGAACGTGGGAATTTTGAGGAAAAAAACGTAAATGAGAAGTTTTCGTTCGAAGCTGCTGTTGAATATATCCAGTTGCTGATGCGACTTACCTCAAAGACATGCTTATCAACCGCATTGTGAGAAGCAAGGGATAAAACTAAGTTTGGACATAGTTACAGAAGGTATTTACATAAGTGTATTTGTAAACTACTATCTGGCCAAAGTGACGCACTCTTGGCTCACCAAAACACTCAAAGAACATTTTACAGCGAACAGATTCGAACATTTCTTACTCGGTCTGTTATAGAATAACCAGTGTCCGCTGAGATCAATCAGAAATTACCGTTAATGAGGGATGCTTAAATTCGCTCGATAACGCTTGGTAGAAACGTTGGTTTGACATTGGTCGATTGCCTAAGTTGAAATTGGTTGGTTTGGTTAAAACCAATGGGGCTGTTTTACCCTTGGGCTGTAGCAAGTCGCTGGGTACCTAGGCCATGCAGTCACTAATGGATCCAACTGTGGTCACAGCCTCCAGCTTGCTAATTAACGAACCGGTGTTTGTATAATATTTGTTTCGTGTTTCCACCAGTCAGTCACTTGAAATCTCGTTGACTGCCCTGTGCTGGAAGTCGTAAATTAGCAGGGACTTCTTAACTTAAAGCCAGGCTTACTGAATTTGGAGATTTTGTTAAATTAAGGTACCCGATAGTCCGGTGGTCAGACGAGATCTATCGTTATGCTGATTGTGAAGCCAAACCTGTCCATGTGTTTCGGAAAGCTGCGACAAAGTTGACACAAAACATCCATTGGTCACTCACGACGAATACTTAAATGAGAACTTCCACGTCGAATAAAATGCTTAACCACGTAAACGTTCTGGAATGTTGGCTTATGTGGTTGCGTCTCTGTACCAGTGTAAATCTCTGCTACATAATTCCCAATATTTTACGCAGTGCTGGTTACCCAGCAAGTAAGCTCTGCGTAGCCAGCCCGACAGTTTGGTAGGTAGGTAGAAGATATGGACTTGTATGATCCAAGATGCTGTTGCACTTGACAAACCTGGATGGCTCAACATATCAGTCAGCTAGATGCTAGTGTGGTCCAAGTTATGGTCGTTAGGACGGTTAGTAAGTCAAAGAACTCTAACAAAATGTCATTTTTTTAAACTGGATGTTTGCCAAAAAGACTTAGCAAGACGTAGCTAAAGCACAATGGAAATGGACAACACAGGTTTTCAAAGACCCATTAACGGTAGTTGCATACAGCAACCACAGCAAACATGCACGGCAGCTTACTAAAAAACATGATAGTGACGGTTCCTTGTCATTAGGTATCATCATCAGAAGCAAGGTAGGATCTTCAGCTAATTTTTGTAAGTCTAATGGTGTGACCGCAACTGAGTCATTTCATCTTTCTGGAATGGAATCCGTTTTGGGGCTCTTAGAGGCTGATAACCTTAAGAGAATAACACGAACGCCAACCATCATGAAATTTTGCTCTATACATCTGCTCTGAAGCTGTTACTTGGTAGCTGCAAAAGCGCATCTTGTGAATAGAACAAACAGCGTTGAAAATGCATGTCATTTGAGTGACAACTCACATGAAGACCAAGATGGCTTTTTGGTCAAACAAATGAAACGAACGAAATTGGCATTTTGTTGGAGAATCTCAGTATTTTTCTCCAGGTCATTATTATGTTGATTATCAATACGATATTATTGAGCGAATGTGGGGAAAATAGCTCGTTTACGAGCGACTGTATTAGATGAGTAAACGTTTCATGAAAAAAGTTTGCTTGAGCTGGATCAGATCGTTGAGGCGATAAGACTTGAAGTGTCAATATGAGCTTCTCACTTAAAGCTTAATTTGCATCAGAATTAAGATTGTTTAGGATGAATATCATCATGATCTTCCATCAAGTTCTCTTATCAAGGGTGACGACAGCACATTAATGAGAGAACCACTGACGATAATTCTGACAGTTCTATCCGACTGAAGCTGCTCCTGGGAATCAAGACCTATGGCTAACTGTCCACTAGTTTCAAGACAGATACCCATCATTTATATATCAGCCAAAAAACAACTCACTTACCTTTATCGAATTCAACCGACTGCAGTCTATGTGAGGTAATGAAATTACGGAGGGTAAACAGGTGAAGAGGAATGAGAATCTTGAGCTAGCCGTGAACGTTTTCATTGTTCTCAACCTACTAACTGGGTCACACCTTCAGTTTGATCGATTGTAACGTCCCTTGGAACCATGCTCTGTCGAGAAAGTCCCAAAAACTGTGTAAAATGTTCAAGTTCGCCACAACTTCAATATGCGTTCCGGTTGTGTTTTTGGGCAAGTGTACTGTATGTGAATCACTTCATGTAATGCACACCAATGATATCCATTCTCTCCCATCCTATTCAATGTTCTCGTGACGACATTCTGGAGTGAAATGTTTTTGAACTCGCGCGATCGTTGTGTACAGATCGGTCCACTTATAAGGCAATCGATATGAAGTGAGCGGATGTCATTGTTCTGCCTGAATTTTCACTATAATCTTGCAAACCTTGCCTACCATGAAAGGATACGTCATTTTTCTTGGCGGTTTCAAAGGTGAGACAAACCTTCAAAATGAAATAGGCTGGTTAAATAATGAGACATTTTTACTCTTGACGTCATTATCAAAGACAGTAGACTTGAGATAAAGAGCGGTTTCACGATTCTGAACAGCGTATGCTATTGCGAAGATGTTAGCAAGGTTATTAAAACTGTGTATCGTCATGACACATAATCGCCAGTTATGAAGCTGACTGTCTGGTTTTGCTGAAATGAGAGTTTTACCAATGTTCTACTTAGTCCACCATAGTTCATGACTCAGAATCTCAGAATATTGATACCAAAAATGGGATTAGAAGCTCGCAATGTTTGATCATTGCTGTATGCTGCATCAAGTGTTCGGCTTGAGCGGACAGCGTGACCATTAGTACCCAACGAATACTTTTGAAAATACTTGATGGAAGAACAGGCTATCAGATCGTGTTGGTTTTCGGCCTACGATGCTTAAGTCACCCACTGTACCAAGGTCCTGATGCTGTTTCCAAAAACGCTGCTGCTATCAGCGGCCGACTAATTGAGGAGCCTGGTGTATGCTGTACAAAACTTCACCAATAATGCAATGATTGCGTTGGTCAGTACGCAGTTGGTCAACAGAGAAACACACGACTATTTCGTTTCTAAACGTTCACCCATAGTTTGCCATGAGTAACAACATTGGTGAGGTTGTCTTCATAGCACTTGAATGAGAATCACTGTAAACACTGAACATAATCACTACTCACCTGTTTCGTGTTTAAGCAATTACACCGAGAGTTCCAATGGGTAGAACAACTGGCAGTTTTCTCTGAGTTTGAGAAATTCGTTAGGAATCAACCCTGTGGTTCTAAAAGTATTCCGACATGGCTGTGTGTTATAACTACCGGTTTCACAGCTTGAAAAGTTGTTTGTCGTACATACTGCGTTCAGTCTTCCTTCACTACTACTGGAACAAACCAATGTCCAATCGGAGACATTGAGCGGCTTTCCACACAGATAAGTACTTCGAATACACTAAAACAGACAAAAGGCTTTCCGCTTTAACTATTCTTGTTTAGTCTATTTGGCAAAATATCAGTCTGTTTAAAATAATGCACAACCACACCCCATTGATGAACTCACCCTCCAGTAACAGCACTTTGCTAATAACTTAACTTTTCGATGCAATGATCTACAATCAGCTGAATCCCACTCATTTAGATCTCACTAATAGCAGCATCACTTCAGCAATATCACATCGTGTAGTGCGCGGCAGTCATGGCGCACCAATCAGTAAAACACGATAAAAAGCTCTCACGATAGCGTTACGTAGTGGATCAGTTGATCCCACAAAGGGTTTATTCCTTGCCGAAGCAATGTCGCCCATGTACGGCACCAGTGAGCTGACCACTTTACTTTCAGTGCTGCAGTAATAGACTAATGCGTGAAACCGTTCGTAAGATGAGTGGTATTCATCACGCAGTGTCAACTAAGGTCTCAGATGAGAAGCTAACGATTTTCACATGTGACAGAAATGAACATTAAACGGTGGGGGATACCAGATTGATCATTGTCCTAACTCAACCGGTCAGTTAGCCAACTAATCTAGTCTGTGTATGGCCAGATAAGTCCCAACAAACCTACTCACAAGGACAAAAATTAGATGACTACAAGATATTCAGTTGTCTACGTCTAGTCGAAAAATGTGTGGAATTGACCGTTTTCTGCTGAAGTTGTTTTGGTGATAGAGCTAGACGATGCAACCGGTCAGTGCCAATTTTCAATCAAGTACGCCGCGAATGGAAAGCGAATATACAGTTTGAGTTTCCGCAAACAAAACATGTTCGATCCTGAGGATGGAAATTCCGCTCCATAGAAAAATCGTTAAACTGTTGGCGTTATGGACATCGTTGACAACACAGCTTGGCAGTGATTGGACAAAGCTCTATCTCAAACAGCAACATCTGTGGTCCAATGCATCATAGACAGTACGCTACAGGCCTAAGTGTGCAATATTTTATGGCAGTCACTGGATGTCAACGACTATACGAAGGTAGGGCTTACACTTGTACAAGATGGTTGGTCCTTGATGGCGTTGAACTCCATATTTTAAGTTTAGGAGAATAAATACTGATTGCATTCAAACTAATGTGTATGCGCAACAACAAGGATGTCCTTAGTGGGCATTCCCGGACAGATACTTGAGAGGGTTAGTCAGTTATTACTAGCCTTGAAAGTGATAACTAGACGGCCTGGTGCCAATATTACCACACACGCAAACTACTTTGGATACACAACATATCTGATTTTTATGTAATAAACTGTGACAGTAAAGTTGTGCACAAGTCACTGTCTTATGTGCAAAAAATTAAGGCTTGTTTTGCTTCTTTGGCACACAAACAAATCGAGATTTTGATATGTAAGAAGATTAGGTGTTGTATTTCGCTCATTTTTCTAACGGCACCAGTTCATCTGATGGCGCCATTTAAAGTTGTGCTACGGTTACCAAAGTTGGACTGTATCCCCACAACACTGGTCGCCAATGATCGAATCGATAAGATTTGGCCTGATGGAATTCCGCAGAACGTGTACCAGTCCGTTTAATAAGATTATCAAAAATTATGTGCTAGTAACGATGTGACATTACTTTTCAATTAACGAAACAATAGCTAGCAGCTGGCTTTTAATCTCCTGCCTAACTGTTCCCATTCGCTAACTGTGGGCACATTAGCCAAAACCGCTCGATTGTTGTTCACTTAATTTGTTTCAACTTGTTCAACGGTCAGTCATCAAGCTACTTGCGGCTATTTAATGCATTTAAAAACAGTTTACTTCCTAAAGTCTAGTATCATATGTGATTTTTAGTATCTGTACACCCCGGGACAAAATACGGTTTTTGATTCCGACGGCGTGTTATTACTGTATATGGCTACTGAGTGATATTATATATCGTTGTGTACTGGTATGCACTAAAGGGTTCTGATCGCTGTGAAGAGGAGAATGCTTAAAACAAAGTTGACTTTCGGTAGATTTTAATTCAGCCTTACTCAAGAAGATGCATGTTGTTCGAGGTTCATTCCTGCTAAGGCTTACCACAGAGTACATATCTCTGCCATTTCTGGGATTGAAACTCTGACCGGACTTTCATCAAAAGACTACGTCGAATTCTGCTTGCCTGACTTCTCATAAAGCGCGACTGAAGTAAATAGAATCAAATTTATTCGTGTGTGATACTCAAGTTAAAGGATCTGGTGAAAGGGCGGTGCGATAATTTTCCTGTCAACTCTAATCAATGACCGAACGATAGGGACCTTTCCAAATCGAACTCACAGAACTGATTGAAATTATTTAACAATATTACAGCTGCGTTCGAGTTGCTTACGAGAGAATGTGGTTTTGTTTGAGTGCGACATTGCAGTCTCGCCTAGAGTGTGGTCACCGGTTTAGCTTTCCAAACGGTTATTTCATAGAAGCTTAATCAGAGTACAAACTCCAGCAATGATCAGGCTAGAGAATGCTGACGAGCCCTACCAAAGGCTAAACACTAGGTTGGTGCTTCTTTTCAAAATTCGCTTGCAGGACCATTCGTGGGATTATGAAAGTCGCGAGTCACGTTCAGTTCAGCAAATTTCGTTCTCATTATGGCTCACCAGAGCTTGCCTCACATTCACGTGTGGCTTTGTAACCCCCAGCGCCAACCACTCCGACTAACGTTTGCGATATATCATCTCATGTGTAATTTTGTTGACGATCAAGCGGGCTGGGTTGCCTCGAATCATTTGACAGCTAACATACCAAGTTCTTTAGAGTGGTATCACAAATAACCTGGCTGTTGGCGCGTTTGAAGTGAACAGGTGAGGATACAAGAGCGGATTTATACGGCGACGATTTGTAATCGGAGACTTGTCATATACAGAAATATGTGGGCACTGATGAGTCATTGTATACAGGGTTGGTTGACGTTTTCTTTTGGATTGATCAAGGTGAATCCGATTGCAGCGGCTTCAACGCCGGCTAGTTTGAGTACTTTGGCAGTATAAGTGTGCACGGTAACAATGCGCTGACGTTATTTTCTTTCGCTGACAAAATATCATGACAACAATCGTCCATCCTGGAACATGCAACGTCGCACTTCGCCTTCATGGCAGTGAGCTAATGTGGTCTGGATCATTGCTATTAAAAGAACCAGTTTTTCTCTATCCACCGGTTTCTCCAGATTTTTGTCCAACAGGACACTTCTGGGATCAGTTAGGCCGGACTTCCAACAAGGAAATGTGATCTCATTGAGGATACTAAGAGCTGGTCACCTAACCCCATTCATTAGTTGGTAGTTTCTGTTGGGCGTTTCCGAAAATTGCTACCATCTGACAAGTAATACGGTGATATCAACTTAGGTTCGATAGATCCGTGATAAAAACGCAGAACGATCAATCTAACTATTTTGTC
Organism: Paragonimus westermani; assembly: GCA_008508345.1. Taxonomy (NCBI): domain Eukaryota; kingdom Metazoa; phylum Platyhelminthes; class Trematoda; order Plagiorchiida; family Troglotrematidae; genus Paragonimus; species Paragonimus westermani. Next base: position 138,487 of record QNGE01000132.1, read on the forward strand.
GTCCTAAGAGAAGATATATGTGGATTTTGATGTTCGTGCCAAGCCCATTCATAACACGGTACTGTTGGCTCAGAAAACAAAAAAGAGGGCACAGATCGAGAAATGCCGAGGAAAGGGAGGGCACAAGGTGGATAGAAGACAGTGACTGTTGGATTCAAACATTTTATCAGTGTTGACATGTTGCCATAATTAAGTAGGTTTTCGGTTATCGTTGTAAAAGATTACAGGTTTCTCGAACTGCACTGATGTTCTGCCTAACCTAACACAGAATAGCGAACAAATCGTTCATTGTCTATGACAACCTGATCAACTGTGTGCCTCGTAATCAGCCTAAAGAATGAGCGCTTTGGCAGACCGCAGTGGTTCCACAGAATTTCTAGTGACATGGTTTTACGCTGTCTACTGCAGTAGCTGTAAGCCTCTTAGTTGGCGTAAAATGATGCGGAGTATTAAAACTGTACTCGAATCAACCTAGCTTTTTACAAAAATAAGTAACGTTTGCAAAATTTACAATGAAGTTCCAAGTGGAGTGAGCGCACAGAAAACGACGGTTGACAGTTAAACATTTATACAACGGTAACTTGGACAATCCAGCGGAATGGCACAAGACGAACAGTTCGTTATGAGGTGGGTGTGGGTTACGTTTTGAACAACAAGTTTTTGTGATGTGTTACTGGTGTGGCAAAGTTGAGAATCACTCAGATAAAGCAGAATGTACACAGCGTGTGAAGAAATGCGCATGAGGAAAACAATCTGTTTGACCAGTGGGACGTGGTGGACGAACGGAACCAAATATGAATGTGTGAATACCGGTAGCACTTTTGATAACCCACTAATTTGTCGTTTGGCACTTGGAGGAACAATCACCGAGCGGGCTTTATCGTCACACTGATCACAAAAAGTTGTGTTGTCCTAACTCTATTATGTTTGATTCTGGGCAGCAATACCAAGCTTACGGTGAAATCATTTCAACAAGCCTGTATGCCTTTGTTATACCGTTGGTATTTGTTACGTAGTTTAAACAGTAAACCACAGGCAAACGAATAACTTCTCCACAGAGATATCCACAAATAGATCTCAAAACACACCTTTAAAACAGTACTGTATACAAATTACCAAAATAGAATTCCAAAGATCTATACAAGAGATCAAAAGGAGTGCTGAATACGGACTTTATTAGGTGTGTATCACTGGAGAAAAATTAGCTCGATTTGATATCACCAGATTGACTTAGGAAAGCAGGCAGGTTAGACGTTTAGTTTAACGTTCTTCTTGAGCACACACATCACCGGTGTTCACCGAGCAGATAAGCCACTTTGATCGCAGTTTAAGGGTTAGCAGTTCGTAAACGACAACACATCATGGCCGCGTGTTCGTCGGCTAGACTGATAGAACTACATCGAATCGAGTGTATCCAGATTACCTTGTTGTCAATGATCCGACAACTGTAGAACAGGCGAGCCCCCCATGACTCAAGCACCAACGGAATGTGGGGCGATTGGCGATTGCTTTTCTCGTATTCCTCAACCAATTGCCCAACGCAATGTCACCTATAAAATTGCGTTCAACTAGAAATACAACAAACTAATAACGGTATACACAGATTCCAGTTTCCAATTTCTTTTGCGTCAAGACTAGAAGTGAGATCGAGCTAGTTTATTACTTGCCGTTAATCTCACGGAGTCGATTACTACAAATTGGCTCCGAGTTGTGAAATTTTCTGCGACTGAACAGTTCAATAGTGAAGAATGGGTGAGATGTTTTGAGCACCGATACATCATCCAGAAGAACACCAAACAGGATCAATCAGCCACATCTCTCACTGATAGCAGGCTTAGCATGTAAGTTATTTTCTCATGACACTGGCTGAATTTCCCAGAAAGAGCTTACAACCTCCGTTCTTCACTAAGCTTTGTCCATTCGCCGCGTATCACCAAACTACAAGTCTATGTGTAGATATTCCTTATTCGAAATTGCAACTTATTTGCCAATCACTGACCTCACAGTTGCTCGTCTTCCGATAAAAATACCCAAGTGTAACCGAAGTTACACAAGCGTGTCTAAGTGTTGAGGTGACGTTTTAATCCAAGAAGTATCCAGTCCTTAATTTGAGTAGAGTTCACTGCATTGCAGTTGAAAGTGTAGACAATATTATTTCCACGGTCTCGCAGATAGCAACTAAGCACCCAGCGGCTCTATGCGCACCCCAGTTCACATCGGTAGACTGTGAGTTCCGAGTTTGCTTGCCGTACTGTTCATCTCACGCTGACCAACAACAATGTGACTGCTTCCCAGTCAATGTCCATTCTTCCGGAACGTGGTCAAAGACGAATCACTTGACCAAACCGTGAAAATAAATCAACTTTTCGATACAGATTAATTATATGACCGTCGTTAACAACGCCATGGGTTAAGCGGGGCGGATTAAAGTATCCCACTACACGGATACTCATGATCACCAGGATGATCACTGGACGATTAGCTGAATGTTGGCCGCTTTGGTGTTAGCGGATTTTTTCGGATTTGATCTATCTCCTTTTCATCCAGCTTTTTAACGACCAACGTCTGGAATTGACGGGGTGAACACTAAAGTGATATTCTATAGCCACGGTAGCTGGATTGACTCAATTGTTGGCACTCGATCGAGTATCGCCTACCATTACCTGTGCAAAGATATCGTTCGATTGGAATACCAGATCACGTAAAAATTAATTTTTGACCACTTGAAACCCACGGGACCTTGCCTATTCCTGATGGTTCCACGTTATGAATTCGGCGTTCATTACTTCACTTCCAGCAGATTTCCATCATGTATTCTTTAGGAGCAGAAATCCTGTAGCGTGCTTCCACTCGCTCCTTGTCTGTTTATCAGTACGATACACGCTGGTTTCCTGTTAAACCGGAATAGCAAATCGCATGCTAAGACAGTAACCATGGTGTAACGAATTCGGACACTGTTTTACAAACACCAAAACATGCATCGAAGGAAAAGCTCACTGAAACAGCCACGATTTTAATGTTAACCAATGTAGTCTGCATAGACTCATTGTCGACGACTCCTGTCGGTCCTCGCACTTGCCAGCCGTTATTTTGGTTACAATATTGTGCTCACGTAGCTGAGGCAAACTCTTATGAGCTGACTCATTTCGGTGAATAACAGGGCCCAAAAAATCATACGTGTCTGACGTTCAAGGGTAGTTTTGCAGTCTCGGTTAGAATGGATTGACTGGGTCATGCTTTTTGTGGTCTGCCAACCTGAATTTCCGAGTAGGCAGGCCAGATGAGGTATTATTTAAAAGATTTTGTTTGCCCATCTATCTGCTGTGATATTTTTCCATTCCACATAATGTACACACATAGCTCTTTACAACAGAATGATTCAGTCAACAAATTGAATTTATTACAGCGCGGAATTTACCTTGAACGCCAGACACAAATCATCAGTGGCTGTTGAAATCCCCAATCAACCTTCATACTGAGGATAGTTCGAAGTGGTCTAACAAACGTACACCATCTCACACAGATATGCTGTTGACTGTCGTTACGGAAATGGTGAGCTGCACGAAAAAAATGAACAAATTGCAATTGGCAATTGTTAAATAGATTTGGATAGGTGCATTTTCTGTCTGAACAGTGTAGTTTCATTTCCATTGTTAAGATTCTTTGAACAAACTAGTCTGGCTCTATTGACCAAGGTTTTGGCTAATTAGCTGGTGTAACTAATTGAGCTAAGACTGTAACTAATGGAACTAGCTAACTCTCAGCAGTTGCGCATTTGTGTCCAGATTTGCAAAATCAACATCACTACATCACATTTATGCCTGGTTTTTACAAGGAAATGGTTCATTAGTTTGAATATATGAGCGGAACTTATTTCGCAAATATTATTATGGCCCATATACGATCAGGGTGATAGTTAAATTGTGAATTACTACGAGTTGATGAGAACCCCTTGATGGAGTAGTGACTAGTGAACTAACGTGTCTTCTGTTCATCATCTGAAACATATGCCGTATAAGGCAAATGGTCAAGATTGTGTGAAACACACGAAAGGGTTTGTGCAAATTTGTACTTGGTGTTCGTAACATTAGCACTGGCCTGCAGACTGCTTGTGGGAATGAGATAAACAGAACAAATAACTCTCAAATGAGTTAGTATGTATTACTGAACAGAGGGCGTTTTCCGCGGGTTAAGTGATTAAAAAACTGATGACAGCGAGAAACTAAGATAAAGGTTCCTCATGACTGAGAAGTGTACAACATGTTAGACAATAACGAGGAGAATTGCACCACTTCAAAAATATATTCCTTCACAGATGTGGGTAGAAGTCAACGTCATATACAGTAAACCATACACCCAAGGAATGAACACCAACGGAAAAGTAGTCAGCGAGGAGACAAGTGATTTACGGTAGCTTTGGTAGGTGCGTCGGTTTACCATTCAACTACACTGGATGAAGACAATTCTGATTGATTCAGTGGATTTTGTTACTCCAAAGATATCCCAATTCCACGATGAAAACAATCACTTAGACATATAGGTCCAGAATTACAGTAAAATGTATGGCAACTTCCGCTAGCCTTCAGCTGTCAAGAGATCAGCGCACAGAGGAAATGTGATCAGGGAAATTACGAGTTGCTTGCAACTTTTTAGAACAAGATATTTCTCAGTTTGTATTTTCCGAACAACAATTTCGTGAGTACAGTCAGAAAAAATGGAAGCTGGAAAATATATATTAACAGCTGTGAAATACGAAACGCTGCACACATACTACTAGTCAAGAAAAGCGAGGCTGTGGCATGTGGAGAGTGAGAAGGCATCATAAATCTTGCCCGTCATCCTGTTGAGATAACGCACCTCGTTAAAACAAAGCACCTATCATCCGATACAGTAAGCTGGTGTTAGTGGGGCCTACTATGCTCGCCAAGATGACAAACAAGTATACTGTAGATTGGTAGGAGTGAAGCTAATATCTGTCGACGCAATTCTAGTCAGTCTATCGGGTAAGTTGCGCTACCTGGGAGAACGGATAACACTTTTTGTCACGTTTACTCTAGTGTGCAGCCATATCGCTTTCAGTGCAATCAGTCATTACAAATGGGGATTCTATGGTGCATCCTATGCGTGCATCCGCCGGATCCGCAAACACTATACTGCCAATTTCAGCCAAATGACGTCAAGTACAACGAGGAGAATCAACACTTTGAATTGTCTCATTTTAATTGTTCACCTAATGTGATACAGACCGTCGCTGTCACCATGCTAACGTATAGTTAATGTCAAAGTTACCGTTTACATACGAGGTTTTATTATTATGATTGTGCAAATAAACTATAGCATTACACTGTGTTTTACTGTCATCTACACCAGTCAAACTTTACAATAACCGAAGTGATCTCACATAAAAGCAGTAGACTGAAGTTTGTTTGAACTGTCTCCGTGAAAAATGAACTATAAACCAGTAAGAGAAACATTTTCTTAACAAAATTACATCATCACCGCGTGTTGCTATGGGGCCACTGGACTAAATCGCTGACATAGAAGTGTGCATTAGCTCCCAAACTGCGGTGCGGTTGCCGGTGCACTAGTTGAGTGGCAGAATACTTGCAATGCGATTGAAATACACGTAGCTAGTCCCACACTTTTAAATTACGGAGTCCACATCGTTCCACCTAAATATGAACCAGCATCCTCAGAAAGGGTATCACTTAAGCTCTACGACGGGCTCTGCTAAGTACCCAGCAAGATTTCAGTGGCCACTATGAATTTTAGCGTATAAACAAAGCCAAAATCGGCTATCGGTCACTTTTTAATGAGGCAGTCGGATTGGCAACCACTGATTTTTAGTCAAAAGTGATCACAGTCAGATTCTGCACGTGACTCCTTCCTCTCACTACGATGAGATTTAGAGCCAGCCGTCATAATCGAGAATTCACCAATGAAAGTTGGTATTAAATTTGATCTATGTTCTTCTACCAACCAGCTAAAGTTGGACGTTACAAAAAAGGCAGTCCTTTTGGTGTTTTCGTTTCCAATATTCTGGATCAGCATTTCTTGTTAGGTAAGGGAATCGAGAGAAGCCTGTATCTGAAAACGGCCTGTCGACTTTGCAACGATTGAAACGAATGTCCAGACACACCTGTAAACACCGCAACACGAGCTTGACAGTTTCAAATCTACGCTCACTAAAATTTGTTTCCTTAACAAAGCCACCCGCAAAATCGAATCTCTAGTCTTCCGAAGAGAAATAAGGAGCTGACATTGTGAATGATAAGTTTACCCGTGCTATGAATATATATTCTTCAAAGTTTCGTTGACCGTGATTTCAGATGTACGGACAGATGTCGTGGACGTTTGCAAGCAGACAGTTTAACTGCGAAGGGAGAATAAACAGTACATATATCTCACTGATATACTGGAATGTTTACCACAGAGTGATGAAGCGCTTGCCCACCCTTGAAGCCAGTAGGTACCCGCCTTTCGTCATCCGAATTGAAGTTTTTCAGTGTCGACATTAAAATAAATAGTGAATAAATAGAGAACAATGCATAATTTGTTCGGTGGTTTGAACCGTGTGATCACGGTAGAAATCTTCCAAGTTATAATAATGAGTCGAAGATTTCGGTCCCAATCGAACTTTTTTCCACAGTACAATCAATCCATAATGTTGGATTGTTTAATGTCCTCTGCATCTATTCACAAATGAAGTTTTTAGTCTAACGTGTTCAGCCGGTATGCAGATTGCGGGTTTGAACCTGCTGGCGGTTGTTGTTGGCGTTAGATACAGTTAATTTTTAGTGGATTATGTTGCAACGTAGTAAGAATATTCAGCGACTAGACATGGTAACCGTTAATCGCACGAGCTTAATCAGCCCGAAATAATGAATGTACACTTCCAGTCTGTTCCAACTTTTTAAGCACCGCATACGAAACAATGTCTTCTAGGTTAGCACTTAACGGTTAACCAGACACTAGAGTCGTTCATCCTGTACTCTCAGTGGTCAGAAGGCTTGACGTCATCAAAATGATCCACAAAATTCCCATAGTCTTCCCAGTTTATTCCGGTGACTTACTCTAAAAGAGAAACAGCCTTGACGTTCAATCATGCGATCGATATGATAAGTACTAATAGTCAAACACCAAAGATGCAACCAGGCGCTGGTAGCACACAGTGACTTGCATGGGTGACGGGTGTACCACTGACTGTTGGGTCTATTCACAGTGAGTTTTTGCTCATATCCAAAGGAGTGCTACCGAACATTATTTCTGCAGCTGAACTTTTGAGAACAAAAACCACACCGGACGTGGCTTCCGATAAGGAAACCAAGACAAATACACTGGGAATGTATGTGAACGAGTTCTTTTCTCTTTCTGTAAATTGACTACAAATCGATGATGCTATTCTACTCGAGATGCTGCTAACTGTCCATACAGTCCAAACCGTACTAAAATCAGTTTGATTGCAGCCAGTTGGTCATGTGGTTTCACAGAACAGGAATAGCTATTACGGTCCTGAAATGCCAATAACAACCTTATCAATCATTAAACCCTCGTGCAGGCCCCCTGTTTTTCTCATCGCCATCCTCTGTCTCAAACCACACTCAAGGGAATTGACAAAATTCCACAAAATGTCTGCTTGGATAAGCATAAACCCGATGGGAAAAGATATTCGTGTGCCATTTTGAACAAAACTGATTCTCATGCCCCCTGATAGTCTAAGGGAACTGTGGGTAGCATCTGGTTGTAATTTCAACAACACACACATTCCAATTCGTAGGGTGTTGGTGACCGGATGCTAGCCATCTTGGACGAAATTCATAGTTGTGAACTTCAGTGTGTACATATGGTGGACATGTGTGCTTGAAATCAAATTGATAGACGTTGTAAAAACTACATGCATGTATAACGTGTGATAGTAAGATCTTCGAGAATAAGTGCAGTAAATTGATTCACCCAACCGTTAAGCAGTGGGAAGCAAAAATCTAGTAAAGTCCCTGAACCAACGGTTTTACTCCCAAAAACAATCAGTTGACGTACTGACATTGAAAAACAAGAAATTTCTGCCCCTGAAACCAGCATGCCAGAAAATCGACTCTCACCAAAGAGTTGCGATTGAACGTGCGAACAGATGCAGATCAGTATGCAAACACACGATCTTGTGAAGTTACCGAAGAGCAACACTCCTGAGGAAGGCCACCCGAGGTGGTTGAAACGTAGAGTATTACAACTTGCTCGAAACGTTGTGTTATTCCCAATCTGTATATCAATAGCAAAAATTATATACATTCATTTTCAAAGCTGTTTACTGTACCATTTTCACTCACAGTTCTTTGGTTTCTCATGTGTTACGACCGGTTTTGTCCTCTAGCTTGACTAGCCAACAAACTGTCATTTGGCGTAATCTGCAGTAAACAATCAGAAAAAGTCTGTCAATAAAATAATAAACGATGCAAACCGCATGAAAATGCATTGACTATCGTCAGCAAGACGGTTACGATGCACTGCCCCCAAGCAGTCGTGCAATCCGTTTAATATTGACCGGCCATGCCTGAGATAAGATCAATGACGCGGTGGTCAGCACGAGTAACCGGAGCACTAATTCCGGCGGTGGAAAGGAACTACCTTCCTGATAAGGTGTAGCGCAAGAGGGAGCAGAGATTAGGACTTCTTTCGAAAGGGCTTAACTAGAGCGTTTATGGGAATGTAAAAGCTGCAATTAATTTCGAATGATATTCAACTCACAATAGCCAAAATCTCCCAAAAATTAACATTGAAAATAATTAAAGTTGTATGCTTGGAGTTGGTAATAACATACATGAAATACTACCATACTCAGTTTCAGTATGGTTGGGTTAATGACGATCTGATGAGTGACAGAAAAACTAGATGTGTATTTTCAGGAAATCAGTGCACAAATCGCGTTCGTATTTCGGGTTCCGTGTGAAACGATTGTTGTCTGGATGCGCAAAACTTTCAAACTTCTGTGACAAATACTGTTAGATTCATTTGGACACCCGAATGTTAGATGACTTCCAGTTTTCTGCAATAGCACGTGAGTGTACTAAAACCTGGGTCGACAAGGTGAATTCATTATTCTTCCGGGGAATACACACATTTCTGCTGCCAGGTCGGCTATAAAACTCCCTCTGCCTGTTGTCAGCAGGTGACACCACATTGCAAGAAGCTCAGATATTCCAAACAGCCACACCGAATTAATTGCCTCAAAGGATCCATCTCTATCATTCGGGCAACCACACGGGAACCTAAAACCAAGGCATGTTGTCAGCATATTTGCTTCACATTCGTTTTTAGACAGGATTACAACAGAATGATTGAGGGTGCGCAGCTTGATGTCAGTGAGAACTGAGGACTTGAAAGATACTACGTTTAAAAGTTTCTCAGTCGGTCAAACACTCAGCTTATCGGAAGCTAGAAGTGAGAAAATTTAGCATTACAATTAACTCACATGAAATACACGCTTGACTTGCAGACAAAGCCGTAATTTCAGCTTCAAAAAGAGACCGAAATCTCACAATATTCAGAACAATCATTGATATTTCCGAACTCACAATGCTTTGTGAAAGGGAGTATGCGTCATGTACACCGTGGATCCGGTGGGTGTAATTTTTGCTAAAATGATATTATCAGTAAAAGCGCATGCGGTTGGTAAGCACTGCCCTCACAATTTCGGCTTTCCCCGAACGCCAGTTAGAGCAGAAACACGAGGTTAATAATTGTGCGTGCCAATGCGGGTTAATATAGGTCGATCTTAATCATTGTAAGTGAAATTCCGTATGCGGACCAGTAACCGGGTTTGTGCAATCTTAACACTAATAAATATCAACGTCTCAATGCACATTGATATAACTGAAATATGAAAATTTTTTGTCGCCAAATGTCATTTTCAAATGACATAACGTATCAACATGTTGTCTCATCCTCCCAATGTGCATTCTAATTGATGTAACTGAAAGGATTCCCTAAATAATGTACGTTGAAACGAACTGACAGATTTGTTGCATGCAGTCACGGACTTCACGGTCTACTGATGTGGTTTGGTTCCAAAGTACAAAGTTCCATTGAAACACTTGCGGTCTAGGCATAGGTGACTTCGTGAAGATGAACATTCCCTGTACCATGTGACATTTATCCAATTCTCACCAATTCTATCGTGAGTAGTCGGGGATTTGGTTTACTTTCAAGTTGACCATCACTCACATTTGATCGCAGCCTTCGCATTCAGATAGACTTTACAGCCAGCCTCTTTCGAAAACAAGCACTAGACTCGAGTTTCGCTCTCATTAGAGCTCATCAGTAGTGCATATCCTTGCCACGGCTGGGATTTGAACTCCGGCCAGGCTTTCATGAGACAACTGTATCAACCATTGCGCCATTGGCCTCACATTACGCACGACCGAATTATCAAATCTGAACGTTCAGCCACTCCTGCTTGTGAGCAACGATCAGGTAGCCCGATCGTTTCGAGAGGAGACACAGTTACTGCCAGTTAACTCCAATCGACAACCCCGCGATTAGGACTTCCAAGGCAGATCGGGATCACTGAACTCATTAAACCTGCAAGGCGATATTTTAGATTACTGATGAGTAGTCGGGGATTTGGTT